>PYHX02000467.1:94292140-94802018 GCA_004302925.2 Cochliomyia hominivorax | reverse complement strand
AGTCTGCACATACCTCCTAATTTAAAGTGCAAACCATTGCTATTTTCTTCTTCGATGCTCTCTTTTATGGTATGGATATCATCAGTTCTGTTATCACCATTTACTAAAGTATTTTCTGTTTCAGTAAGACAATCCAAAGAAGCTGGTTGTGAAGAGTCCAATAATAGCCATTCTGCTGTAGACCAATGTTATCAAAATCTAAAGACATATCTGGTGCAGGTAACTCTTCGTTTATGGGTGTATTTTCGGCAAAATCATTCAATTCTTTATAATCCGCTGTTGTTGCTTGATCCTCATCATCGTCATCGTAACTAAGAGAAGCTACTTTCGGTGCAGTTACACTTACACTTGGAAAACTTACATCATTGGGGCAAGTGTCTTCGTTCCACGTGTTATTAGAAGTGGAATTATTAGTTCCATCACATGTACCATTTAGATATGAATTTATTTTCTTTTGATTCTCACTACCATCTAGGCTTAATGAATGTGTTCCATTGCCGGTAGCATTGCTGTTATTAGTTCTTAATTGTTCAGCCGAGGATACAAATTCCAATGTTAACCGTTCTACTGATTTTAACATTAAATCTGGATCTTTATGCTTTTCGGTACAGTTATTAAAGGAAACTGAAAACTCAGTTTGTTTGGTTTCCAACGAAACTGTAGTTTCCATTATAAATGATTGGTTCGATTCATCACTTTGTGTGGTATTACCACCATCATTTCCTAATGAATCACAATTATTCATATTGTATTTAGACCCAATACCTTTCGTTGTCTCGAGAATGTTCTCGAGATTTTGATGATTTACGTCTATTTGTGGTATTGGATTCTCCTGCGCCTCCTCCACCTGGTTTTGTTGTTTGAATAAGTTGAGACTTTTTTGATCTTTTATGTCTTCGCCTGGATTGGTGGTGAAGTTGTTGATGTGAATCTGCTTGTTCAAAGTCTCTGGGACTATGAAGTTGTTGTCTTTCTTCTCTACGTCTGGAGCTGCTGTGATGGTGGTGGCGGTGTTGATGGAGGTGTTGATGTTGGTTGTGGTAATGGAGAGTTGTGTGTGTATTTGGCACTTGTTGGGTGAGTTACTTCTTCCATTTGAGCAGCTGCAGACGTAGCCTGCCCGTTTTTTGGCTGTGTATTGTGTAAAACTAAAGCTTCACGGGTCAGTAGCGATGATGGCTTATTTGATTCTCCAATCTTTTTCATTATTCCCGTATTTATGCATTCCATTAGGAGTTTTTCGTCTCTGCGGTCCCGTTCGCGTACATGGCGATTTGGTGTGAATTGTTTTCCTTGCATCGGCAATGCATCGAATTGTTTCAGATTGGGATTCGATTGAGTTGTATTATGTTCTGGATGGCCAGATTTCAAACGATGTGACTGTACACTTCTGGTGTGTTTGCGTGAGGTTGTGCTGCCACCAGAAGATCCTATCATATTCGAATCTCTATTCTTATGCATTCCCGTTAAGATACAAAGTTCAAATAATGATTTAGATTGATTATCGTTCGAATCGCTCGAATCCACCGAGCTATATGACTCATTTCCTAACTTGTAAGGGGTCTCGATAACTGTGCTTGTCAAGATTCTGTTGATGTTGATTGTGTTGTTTTTCGAAATTGCGTGCTGTTGCTTGTGATGTTAAAGAGGATGTCGAGGTTGCTGGTATTATCGGTATTGGCTGAGATGATGATAACGACGTAGTCGTGTGTTTACCCGTTGATGTTAATGGCAGTTGTAAACCTAAATTCGATTTTGGTCTATTGCAACCAGCGGCAATAGCCTGAAAGGAATACAAAAATAATTTGTAATAATTTTCAATTTTCGACTTGTTGACGTTGCTTTTCCGCATTACCTGACTTAGTAGGTTTGTATCATCTTCAGATTCAATGATAAAGAGCTCAAAGAATCATCATGCCATTGGGGTTCCCTTCTAACATCCTCTACGGCAGGCACAGCAGCCAATTGAGGTATAATCATCACGCACAGCTGTTGATGCCTACATTTTTTTGTTTGGGAAGTGGATTTTCAGTATTATTCGATCTAAAAAAATATGTTACATAACATAATTGAATTTTCTTTTTATTTAAAAATACTTAAAAATTAAAACTTACGTTACGTTTGAAGCACCACCTTGTAAAATTACTGCAGGTCCAACAAGACTAGAGCCTACCGTCAGGTTAGACAAACCGGACATGACCGAAAAATTGCAGGGACTATCTCAACGCGATATTTATTCATTTCATCATTTACTTGTACAAATGGCGGCAAAATATTGCCACCTCTGCGTAACATAGCTAATGGGATCCACATTAGTAGCAATAGGATGTTTGGTGGTTATTTCCACTTTTTCTTGGTTGATGGTTTTTGCATACCATCTCGTATGCATTGTTGTAATATATCAATACCACCTGCACCAACTTTCAGAAGCATTTGACGACATATCATCTGACAGATTCAACGAACGCCTATTAGTCGATTGATTATTGATAGTGCGTGTGGTACTGCCAGATGAGCATCCTAGAACTTCGTAGACAGTATTCTCTTTTGGATCATTGGTGCTGGAACATATAGAAATAGCTGAGAGATTTGTATTACTGCCACCTTTCGAGAGTAATGCTGGAGTATCTTCGGTACAGTATTGTCGTGGTTCATCGTGAGTCATACCTGTTGGATGACTGACCGACGAATTCGAATCAGTATTTTGTGAATATGTAGAGGGAATGGCAGCTCGGTTCATGCCAATATTTATACAGGAAGCTAATAGTAAATCATCATTATTCTCATTAGCATCCTCTTCTTCTCCTTCAGATATTGTGTTTGTGGTAGCTGGAAGGGAATTTTGCTGTTGTTGTGGTGGCGATTGATTGGAAGGCTCTTCATCTAATATAGATAAATTACTTAAGCTTGTAGCTGTAGAAAATTGGGCTGGTGTATTTTCAACATTAAAGTATTGAGGTCGTCCTCAAACACACTGCGCAAACTTCTTTTGCTATTTTCACCTGTACGATTTTGAACGCGCTGTGTACTCGGTGATATACCTGCCGAAAAGCAGGTTGTGGAAGCGGCACCAGAACCTGAATTTCTTCTAGGTGATTGGGGCATACTTTGTGTTGGAGAATCGGGAATTTCTGAAGGCGATATTACTCCACTAGCCAAACGACTAAAGTCACTAACAATAGAGCTCTTGTCGTCTATTGGTCCAACATCCTCTTCTGCCAAAGAATCCATTGAGGAACGTCGCGAAAACATTAAAGGTGTCTCTAAAGCTGAATTCACTTGAGGAGTTTGAGCCATTGGAGGTGCTTCTGGTGCTGATGTGGATTTATCAGCATCACCGCTCCTACTTTTCGAAATTGAACTTAAATTGTTTTCATCTGTCTTACCAGACACCCTTTCTACATCTTTTTGAGATGTTTCTCCCTGGGCTGGGGATTCATCTAAACTACTTAATGATTCATAACGACTGAAGTAACCAGGCGTACCTTCTTCACAATAATTAACTGGTTTCTCAGGGGTATAAGAACCAGAACCATAAGGATTACTGGAATGTTGGGTTGCCTGGTGATGAGGGTTAACTCGATTGAATTTTCGTGAGGGAATTTGTGCAGGTCCTGTAGTGGAAGTGGCTTCGGAATTGTCTAATCCTGATGGTAAATCATTCTCTTCGACTTTAGTCGATGTGGGCACAGATCTTAAATCTGTTACTGAAGCAGCATTTGATATAACATAGGGAGTATCTTCGGTTTGATAACATTTAACACTATCATCGAGAATTAACAATATTTCATTACCCTCTGCAGGATTTTCAGATCTTGGCTTAGACTGTTGTTGATTTACTACAGCCAAATTGACACGACCATCAGCGACAATACCTGACGCCTCATTACCCACGGGTGACGATAAGTCTATGTCGTTTTCCAATTGATTTTCCGCATAGCGTAGACTAAAATCTGTAGGTTGATCTAAATCAGTTTCCTGATAAGTGGCTGGGCAGTTTTCTTCATCATCCTGATGATCGTTGTGCTTTAAAACATGTTCTTTGTATTTTTGAGAATAATCTATGGGTTGTTCTTCTGCCGGCTCTACATCACCTTCTAACGGATACGAATTGGGAGGTTGAGATCTTACATTGTGATTTATTTTCCTATTGGCGTCGGATGCTGAATGTGATCTCATGAGATGATCATAAACCGCACCATCTGATTTGGCAGAAAATACAGAATCTCGACTTTCACTTTTTGTAAGCATAGCTGAACGTGTAAGCCGTCCAGATGCGCCACTGGTAACACCACCTACTACAACAGAACCTAAAACACCATGTAAAGGAAAACGGTGTCTTTGTATGGATGAACCCATTGCAGCTGAAGCATCGTATGTAGGTCTGTCTTTGGGATTTATTGAATCCAAATTATCACAAGTTTCACTGTGTGACTTTGATGTTGCTCCCAGTTCTTGTTCCAATGCCTTTTGTTTGCGCACATTAAGTGTGGGTAATTTCTTTAAATTCAAAGATCTAGCAATATTATCGACATGGTTCGTATTACGCGATGATGGTCGGAAATTTAAAAGATTCTTTAAAGCACAAGCGCTACCTTCCGATATCATAGCATGTTTTGATTGAATTAAAGATCTTAACATGGGTACTGCCCCATTGTCCCACAGAAAACGTTGATCTTCGGGACAACGCGCCGATAAATTCCATAAAGTGCCACAAGAATTACTAACAACTGTGAGACTTTCCGATTTTAATTGTTGTAACAATATAGACAAACAATTGTGCTCTCTTAGAATTTGACGATAATCTTCTCTTACAGCTATATGGCTGGAGACATTTCTTAGAATACCGCCTGCATTTTCTATAATTTTCAACGTTTTACTGGGACCTTCATAGGTCAACATACGTACAATGAATGAGAGAGCACCTTCAACAGCACAGAATTCAGCCTTGTTGGTACTGCAATGAGCTGATAGATTCCACAAAGCCGATAATATGGCTTTGAGAGTATTTTCACATTTATTTTTCATTGCTGCCTTAGCTAAAGCAGTTACAGTGCCAATTTCATTGAGAACAGCTTTCATTTGGGCATCTGCCCTCCAGGATAAGTTACGCAAAACACTGGCAGTTACTTGAAGTAAGTCATCCGGAGCAGAATCTAACTGAGCGACCAGCGCTTCCATAAATAGCTTTTGACTACAAAGCAAAGCTTTATTATTCTCATCCCCAAATGTTAGATTAGTCAAAGCCATTAATGCAAATCTACGTAGGGAATTACAACATTGATTTTCCGGTTTAGGTCCATGCACAGCATGATCTAAATGTACTAAACTGGGAATAGCTTGCAAAGCACCCAATTCACACATTGCATGACGATGTTCCTCATCGAAACTTACTTTCATTAAAGAGGACATAGCAGCCAGCGGATGACGATCTGCATCGTCAGCGATTGCTTCTCCTCCACTTTGCAGTAAAGTACGCAAAAAATTACAATAGTCCATAATTTGATCCAGTAATCTTAAAACTTTGGCCTCACGACGGCCAGATTTTTCATCCGGATGTGAATGTACCACATTATGTAATGCCATACTAGCCCACTTTCTGGGTTCTTCCGGTCCACCTTCAGCATGTATCATTTGTACCAGCAAAGGTATGCAACCAGATCTTCTTAATGTATTACATGTCTCGGGTGTTTTAGAGAGTTCATGAAATTTCTTGGACATTTCTAAGGGATCATTCGAACCCAACATGGAAAGTAACGAATAAACACATTCCACTTTTGGCCCAAAATCATCTAATTTATCCGCCGACAAATTACTCTCATAACGACTATCAAAACTTTGAGTCCAAGCAGCTCCTTTTGGCAAACGATTTATTGCTGGTATATCTTTAAAACGTTCTCGAGATGAACGAAAACCTGGTAAATTAGCATGTGAATCCAAAGCGGTCCTTTGTTCATTGTGTCTTTCAAAATTACGATCTAAACTGCGATGCTCTCGCATTTGATGTTCATTTAACATATAATCGGGCGGTATGGGATTCTCATCCAAAAAATGTTTTCTTGGTTTAACAACATTAGCCGACAAAGCTGAAGTTATATTAAGGGTATTATCATCTTGAGTAAACTCCTTTTTAGTATAACCACTAGCTGCCAATTCATAATCACTAATTTCACCATCTCTTTCGTATTTTTTATCCAATTTTAAATGTTCTCCACTACCACCATTATTGCTTACATTATTTGATTGTGAATTTGCTGTGGTTGTTGTTGTTGTTGCTGTTGCTGTTATTGTTGACGCAGCAGTAGTATTGCCAAAATTCATGGCTCTATCGAAATGTTCTACAAAATCTGGTGGTGGAACTGCATCATAGTCTAAGAAATGACGTTTTTTAGTGGCAACAGAATCCACATCCACATCCACATCCACATCGACATCAACGTCCACATCTGGATTTACATCATCAGAAAAGCTAATTGAATCATCTAAATCGGGAGTGGTAGCCTGTGACTGATTTTTTTCACCTTCAGGTATCTTAAACATGATTGTATTACAGTATTCAGGCTGCCAATAACAAAATAAAGTAATGCGCCTTTTTCATCAACCGTTTTGGTGATTTTGCTTTCTTTTTTATCTTAAAAGTTTTAGATTTCCATATTTCTTGAGATCTAGATATGGATGAATAAAGAAAGAAAATAGATTAATAAAATTTTTATATATATAATAGGTTGTGTTTATGTAGATGTGTGTTAAGTATAAATTCCAAAATCTCAATATACATACTAACATAGGTTATAGAAAATCCGAAAGGGGAAGGAGTATCCCCATAGAAAGCAAATATTGATTATCGAATACCTATAGAAGTATAACAGCGAGAAGTTTCAAATTATTCCCAACCACTTTCTCAGGGAACACTTTCACTAGACAAATTATAGAACGAATAGGATTATGGAAGAGGCGACCCCGATAAAAAATAAATATTTGTTATTGAATATCTAAAGTAGTGTCGAAGTGAGAGTCCATACCAATTACTTTCTCTAGTAATAGAAACAGTTTAACTGGACAAAATGTAGCACGGTTGGACTGAAATGAAGGGGTATCTCCCATGTAATACAAATTTTAACTATTATCTGTGGAATTAGTATAGCTATATTTAAAAAAATTAGTTCCATTCACTTTCTTAAAGAATTGCTGAATGCTAACTGTAATTGCTTTCGCAGTTACAGTTAGCATTCATACATTTAACCCCAATAATTTCCCTGTAAAACAGTTGTAAGTAAAAAAATAGATGGTAGATGTGGTCATACAAAGAAAAAGGGTGAGTCTACTCCATATACACAAATTATTAATTGTCGAATTAAAAATGACACCAAATTTTGTCACTTTCTTAGGAAACGGTTTTATTGGAAATTTTAGAACGGACACTGTCAGGGGGATTTTGCAAAATCCTTCTTTTTTTTAAGGATACGTTTTGTGTAGCAAGGTGCACCGAGTAAAATCTAGTTTAATTAAAAATATATTAAATAAATGTTACGACTGAGGAAAACTATTAAGAAAACTCTTTATATAGATCAATATAGCTTTTTTTTGAACCTAAAATAGTTTAATTTTATTTGGCAAGTGCCTGGTTCAGATTTACTATTGCGTATTTCTAACATAATCTAATTTAGTTTCTTCTAATTCTTTTTTTTAAGTCTATAAACAACTAGACTGTGAAAAATGTCTATAGTTTAGTTTGTTGGTTGCCTGTTTGCCTGGGTCAATGGCTGATTGTTTACCCAGGAATGAAAATAGTATATAATCAAACTATATGGTGGCATCTATTAGTGTAACCGCATAAATACTTTATATATATGTATGTGTTGTTCTATGTTGCCACTAAATTTAGATTGAACTATTTTATATTTTTTTTTTTTTCATTTTTCTTTCAATTTTTTGTTTCTAATTATATTTTATGAACCGATTAAAGTGTACGTTTGGAGTGTAAAGAGGCAAACATCATATCATGAAATAATAATGAAGAAGAGAATAAAGTGTTTGCACTGTAATTACTTGGTGCTAACGATGCACTTAAGTGTGTGGCCAAAATACAAACCGAATGCGTTAGATGCATTCAACAATATTACATTCGAGCACCGTTTACATTCCTTTATATAGACAAATATATACAGTGTTGTTCGAAACATAAACAACATTATTTCATAACGTACTCATAGTCTCGAATGTTCTATTAATATTGTCTACATTTTAATAATAATAATAATCATAAATTATTTCTACTTTCTTGAAAGTAATTATATTATAACAAAATTTAATTTAAAATTGTTGTTCGAAACCTAAGCATTTTTGAATTTGTTGAAAATGAACATAAGAACAAACAATTCTTTAGAATAATTTTTGACCCATTATGATTGATACAGAAAAAATTAAGTTGAATTGATTTTATGCATTTAGGTTGTACCAAATATTTAGATGTCAACTGAGAGACGTTCTTGATTCGCAAAAAAAATAAAAATTTTAACTGAAAATCTTGATGAAAAAATTTCTTAAACAAATCTTTTGAATATTAATACGTAAATCGAACAACTTTTGAGTAAACAGATCTGAAAGTTATGCGTATAAGGGGTGAGATCGAAAAATTTTTAATACATGTTTAAACCAATGATTAAGTTACCTTTGTAGAACTTGTCAGTTATTATGTTTAATGCCAAACTAATATTGTTAATCTGATTAAAATGGGTTGTGTATTAAAATAATTAAATATTTTCAACAAAACCCAACTTGATCGTACAAAAAGTTGGACAAGTATTCAAAGATCTGTCGTCAAACTGTTTCTAATATACTGGGAGAACTTGTCCATTGCAAGAAAATCTGGTTCATATAGAAGGAATGGCTCACTCAATTTTTTTTAAAGCCAGAAATAGAAATCAAAATTTTTGGTCTCGAAAATTCAAGTGAAGTTTTCTTAATAAAAGATTCTTGCAGCGTATTTGCTGATTAAACGTATGTTCTGGCAGATTTTTCGCAATTTCTTGGTCAAAAAATTTATGTTGCTGATGCTCGAGGAAATGTGGAAACTGTCAAAATTGTATAAAAAGTTCTCGACATGGCAAGCAATTTGCAGTTGCAGGCTCTATTAATGCCGAAGACATGTTTGCAAAAAAGGCAGCCTTCATTCATAAGATTTAATAATGAATCCACTTAATTTTGGTCTGATTTGGCATCCTGTCACTATGGTAAACAGGTCTTTGAGTGGTACAAGAACAATGTCTTGGCACTAAGACTGGCATATCTTACAAATTATGATATTGGGCTCTTGTTAGATGAGAATTAAAGAGCATAAAAAAGGTATGGTAGATTTTGAACGGAGATGAACTACCTGTTAATGGAAGGGTTTACGAAACACATTCAAAATTATAAACTTTCGCTGTTCAAAACCTAAGCAAATTTTACTATTTCGTAAAACATTGTATGTTTCTTATGACCTCAGCGAACTTCTCAAATAGAAAGAACATATAACTTTATTGAAAAAATTTTGCTGAAGTTTCGAACAATACTGTATATGTATTTATGTGTATAAGTGTTTTTAGCGTGAACAGATAATACAAATTAGATTTTACAATGTTGGGTGTTATTAAAAGATAAGGGTAACAATTAGTCACATATAATTAATATTATATTATATTTTTTGGATAAAAACTTTAAGAATTTTATATAAAAATATTTTAACTAAATATTTTCAAGATAATTTCCATTTTGACAGAAATTTAGACTACAATAGAATTTTTGAAAATTTTAATATTTAAATGGAAAACATTATAAATCACTGAAATTAGGAAAAAAACTGATTAACTGAAATGTTGGAAATTTTAAAAAATTTACATTTTATAGCAAAATTAAATTGTAATTTTGAGCAATTTTATATTCCTGTCTAGCTTTTGAATTGAAACAATAATTACAATTGTCCAAATGTGTGTGTGTTTTTTGCTTGCCAATTGGCAATTGAATATTAAATATAACAAAAAGAGTAATAATTTAATTTAGTAATACATTTGTGTAGACTTTAAAATCTATTTGTATTATTTATGCATTCGAAACTTTTTTTTTATTCATAAACAAACAAACAAAAAAATGATAATAAAAAATCAAGTGTAATAGAGTCACAGTCAATGTAATCAGCAATCTGTAGCTGTGAAACAGATAAGAAATAAGCAACATAAAGAAAAGTGTGAACGTAAGAGATACAAACATTAGGGGTATTCATTACGTAGTTAAAAAGTGCATGAATTGAGGTTCCAAAAAAAATCATTTTAAAATAATGAATTCTGCCGTCAAAGCATTTTCTAATAAATAAAAGTTTTCAAATTTGCTACAACTTGATTATTATTCGAAAATATAGAAAAAAATATGAATTGGAATTTCGAAAAGTTCAGTAAAATACAGATATTTTTTAAAGTCAAATTTTAATATTTTAGAAAATTCAATCAATTATGAAAACTTTCACATATTCGTGGATTCAATCATAATAAAAAAATGCTTTGAAAATTTTTGAAAATTCTCTAAATATATTGAGATTTTGAAAATCCACTAAAAATATGAGAAATTTAAAAAATTCAATAAAAAACTAAAAATTGTTAAAATTACGAAAATTTACAAAAAAATGGTATTTTCGAATTTCACTACAAATATTACATCTGAGATCTACCAATGATATTTTTAAAAATATAGAGAATTACAAAAAATTACAAACATTATTTTAAATAACGAAATTATTGATAAAATAGTCTTGGAAAATTTGTTAAAAATCGAAAAATTTCAAACAGAAAAACCTAAAAAAATATATAAATAAAATATTATAATTTTCAATTTTATATTTTCTATTTCAAATATTCAGCACAATTTCCAAAATTTCTAATAATTTCGGATATAAAGCAAAAATTTTTGAAAAATTTAAATATAAAGCAAAATTATAAAATATTTCGAATATATAGTAAAATGTTCAAAAATTTCGAATATATAGAAAATTATTAAAAAAATTTTTTGAAATTTATAGCAATATTTTCAAAATTTTGAATACGAAGCAACATTTTCTAAAATTTCGAATATATTTAAAAATTGTAGAAATTCTAATAAAAAGTAAAATTTTCAAATATTTCGCATATATATAATTAAATTTTCAAAGATTTTGAATATATATAAAAAATTTTGAAAATTTAATATAGAAAAATTTTAGAAAAAAAATATATAAATAATCCAGTTTTCAAACATTTCGAATACCTATCAAAAGTTTTGAATATAGCTAAAATACTAAAAATTTCGAATATACAGAAAAAATTAAGGAAATTTCGAATTATGGAACATTTGTAATGTATATCAATAATTTCGCATGTATTGAATAATTTCCAAACTTTCGAATATATACAAAAAGTACAAAATTTCGAATATAGAGAAAAATTTTAGAATATTTATAATATATAAATTTTAAAAATTTTTGAATTTACAGTAAAATTATAACAATTTCAAATTTATACCAACACTTTTGAAAATTTTAAATAAAAACAATATTTTTTTTTAAATTTCGAATACAGAGTTAAAAGTTCGAAATTTTTTAATAATTTGTATATATAGCAAAAATTTTAGAAAATCTGGAATTTAGAAATTTTAGAAAAATTTGAATTTAGAATTTACAAAATATTATCAAAAATTTCGAATACATAAAAAATTATCGGAAATTTTGGAATATATAGAAAAAATTTTGTATATATAAATCAATATTTTTTATATAAAGCTATTTTTTAAATTCGAATATATATATTTTGCAAAACTTTCTAAAAAACGAATAAATGACAAAATTTTTGAAAACTTCAAAACTATCAAATTTTGAAAAATTCCAAATAAGTAGAAAAACTTTAGAAAATATCGCATATAAAGAGGAATTTTAGAACATTTTAAAGAAATATAAATTATTAAAAAAAAATATCGAATATATAAATTTTTAAAAATTATGAATGAATAACAACTTTTTTAAAAAATATCGAACAATTAAAAAAATTTTCAAAAACATATAAATAAATTGTAAAATAAAGGAGAATTTTGAATAAATAACAATATTCGCAAAAATTTCGAATATGAAAATAGCAAAATTATTAACAATTTCGAGTACATGTTTTCGAAAATTTCAAATATGTAATAAAATTAAGAAAAATATGGAACGTGGATTAAAGTTTTAGAATATAAAGCAAAATTTCGAAAAAATAAAAAATTTTGGAAATTTTCGAATATAAAAATGTTAGAAAATTCCGAATAAATGTTCGAAAATTTCAAATAAATAGAAAAATTATGGTGAATCTCAAATAAATAAAAAGGGAATTTTTAGAAAATTTTGAGTGTATAGCAATATTTGAATTAGCTATTCATGATAAGTGATTTTTAGTTGTCTTAGCCTAACTATTCTAAACTTAATATTTTCACCACTGTAGTTGGATTTATTTGAACTCCTTAGATGTATTTCAAAAGTAACAAGATGAATAATTATGGAAGACTTCTTGTCAACTAAAAATATTTTACAAATCAATTTTAATAATAAAATAAACTTAAAACGAGATCTTTTTAGTGAATTTCCTAGAGTTTCATAGATTTTAAATATCTAGTTGAGTAATTTTGAAAGTATATTAAATTTTTGGAGACAATACCGGAGGCAAAACAATAATAAACTTTCTTTTTTTACAAAAAATTAAGTATTAAATTAAAAAAAAACTCAAATTAAATCATGCGGAAATTTTGGAATTTTATTTCAAAGATTAATGACATTTTTTCATGCTTTGCAAAAAATTTATGGAAAATAGTTATATCCCTAATGTTTACATATATTTTGTTAAAAAAAATAACAAATGAATTAAAAAATAAAAAAATATATTTCAAAAATAAGCAGATAATGAAAATGATGTGAATGCAACAATGCGCAGATTTCATATCAAAATGAACCGTTTTATGGCAAAACTTCAGTGCTCCTTAAAAAAGAAAAAGAAGCAAGCAAATTGCTATATTCGGCTATGGCGAATCTTTAATACCCTCCACCTCAAATGTGTGTGAAATAAGGTCGTTATATTTCGCACAAACACATTCATACAAACACTTTCAGACATATACTATACATAAAAGTTTTTCTGAACTATAACCCAGGAACACATAATGCATCATAAAATTTGTTATATTTTTGGCTATAACTTGGACTGGTAATGAAGAACATATAACTTAATATTATGACAAATTGTTATTATAATTTGCCGATTTCTTAGAGGTTGCCTCAGATATCGGTCTTTTAATAAACTGAACCAGTTTTGCTGGTTTTAAATAGGAAACTCCACAGGGCAAATTTCATTGAGCTTTGTAAATTATTGTGGATGTGAGCGTACAAACAAATGATGGGCAGATAGACAAAGCTAAATCGACTTAGATTTTTATTTGATGAAGGAATTTGTATACATTACAGTGTCTGATATGATTCCTTCTTAGAGTTACACATGGAAGTACAAAGTTATTATAACCTCTTCATCACTTGTGCTGGTGGAGGGTATAAAAATGCACATTGGAAAAAAAGCGGCGCACGCTCTAACAAAAACAACAAATGATGGTAACAATTCTACCATTAACTTGAAAACAATCTAAACACATTTACACACACACACATAATAACACTTACATACTCTTACACAGATATAAATACTAATTTATTAAATTATTAGAAAGTTTTTTGTTTGCAGTTTTCTTTCTTTCTTTCTTCTTTCTATTTTTGTTTAAGGGGGATGGATCTTTCAATTGTTATTATTATTTTTGTTTTTGCAATTTGGTCGAATTTCCAGTGCATGACTTAAATCCAACAATAAATAACAGAAAATATAATAAAACATTATAAATTATAAAAAAAAAACAAAATAATAATAAATAAAACTCGACTGAATGAGTGAATTTATAACGTTACAATAACACGAGTACGATTTTCTATTATTTCTTATTATACCCTCCACCACCACAAGTGGTGAAGGGTATATTAAGTTTGTCATTCTGTATGTAACGCCAAGAAGGAATCATCTCAGACCCAACAATGTATATATATTATTGCATCAAATCAAAAACTGAGTCGATTTAGCTATGTCCGTCTGTCCGTCTGTCCGTCTGTCCGTCTGTCTGTCTGTTGGAAACATTCTCACGCCTAGAATAATTGACCGAATTCAATAAAACTTGGCCACATTGTTTGTTATTGTCCTAAGCAGTTTGCTATTTAAAACCAGCTATATCGGTTTATAAGCAAGGAAGTTATAGACCGATATCTGAAACAACCCCAAAATTTCGAAAATGAACTCTTATAATTTCTTCTAAAAATGTAATTGGACTTAAACAAAAAATTAATTTTAGCATACAATTGCACGTGCTTCATCATCGTGCAAAAAATTATCAAAATCTGATTAACCGGAAAAAAGTTATAGGCTATAATATGCAAAATTTTGATACACCCCAAACTCTTTGTGCCATATAGGCCGCAATTTTTAAGATAATTTACTAAAATTTGTCACAACTAATTTTTTAACCATTCTTAATATACGTTATAAATTTTATTAACATTGGTCCATATTTTGATATAGCTCCCATATAAGGCCTTTTCCCGGAATATGATTTACAGCTTATAAAACTCTTAAATTGGAACCAATTCTATTGAAATTTGGCATAATTAATTTTTTAACTATTTTAAATATGTGTTATAAATTTTGTTAACATGGGTCCATATTTTGATATAGCTCCCATATAAGACCTTTTCCCGGAATATGATTTACAGCTTATAAAACTTTTCAATTTGAACTAATTCTTTTGAAATTTGGCACAATTATTGTTTTTACTATTTTAAATATATATTATGAATTTTATTAGCATGGGTCCATATTTTGATATAGCCCCCATATAAGGCCCCTTTCCGGAATATGATTTACAGCTCATAAAACTCTTAAATTGGAATCAATTCTATTGAAATTTGACACAGTTAATTTTCTAGCTATTTTAAATATATGTTATAAATTTTGTTAACATGGGTCCATATTTTTATATAGCTCCCATATAAGGCCTTTTCCCGGAATATGATTTATAGCTTATAAAACTTTTAAATTTGAACTAATTCTTTAGAAATTTGGCACAATTGATCTTTTAATTATTTTAAATATATACTATAAATTTTATTAACATGGGTCCATATTTTGATATAGCCCCCATATAAGGCCCCTTTCCGGAATATGATTTATAGCTCATAAAACTCTTAAATTGGAATCAATTCTATTGAAATTTGACACAGTTAATTTTCTAGCTATTTTAAATATATGTTATATATTTTATTAACATATAAATATGTGTTATAAATTTTGTTAACATGGGTCCATATTTTGAAATAGCTCCATTATAACGGCCCTTCCCGAGTAAATAAAGACCAATTCTATTGAATGTCGACACAATTATTTTACTAACTGTTCTGAAGATATTATAATAATTTGCCATCTATCGGTCCAAATTTTCCTATAGCTCGCTTATAACGGGATTTCCCGGAAAACGGATTAGAGTTTATAAAACATTTAAATAAAGATCAATTCCATTAAAATTTAGCACAATGATTTGTTTAACTATAATCAAAGTATATTATAACTATAAACAATCTTGGTTCAAATTTTGTTGTAGCTCCCATATAAGACCCCCTCTCGGAAAATAAGTTTGAGATTATAACAATCATATTTTTTGTTTTTATACGCTCCACAGTACAAGTGGTAGAGATAGAATATTAACTTTGTCATTCTGTGTGTAACGCTAAGAATGAATTATTTCAGACCCCATAATGTATATATTCTTGCATCAAGTCAAAATCTCAGTCGATTTTCGTCAATCTCTTTGTCTGCTCACATCCACTAAAATTAACAGAGCTCAAAGAAATTTGGTAGAAAAAAGGCAGTTCAGTATAAAAATTTTATAGCCTAAATTGTAACTAATTTTATGACTAATTAAGTATTTCTGTGTTATATACATTTGTGAGTGTATGTGTATCTATGGAACCTAACGTATTAACTTTACACGAATTTGTGGTGGAGGGTATTTAAGATTCGGCATAGCCGAATATAGCATTCTTACTTGTTTTTTATTTCGAAAACTTTTTAATTGTAGTTTTCTTAGAAAAACATATTTTTTTCTATTATATATTTTTGTTGTTATTGCTAGATTGTTAGATCTTAAATATATAATTTTTTTCGAACTTTTATCATATTACACACTTATAATATGAGCATTTTATTAGCGATAGATTGTAATAAAATTATTTAAATATTTAAATATATTAAATATTCTGTTTAGCCGAATTTTTAAGACCCTCCTCCTCCATAATATCCTTCTGAAATATTTATATTTTTACATTTTATAACTGATTAGTTTCCATATGTCTGTACTACACTTTACAGAAAGCAATAGACGCTCGACAAATAATTAATTTTCTTAGGATACTGTCAGATATCCTAAGTGGGGCTGAAAAAATAATGTCCAACGTGATACTTTGTCGCCACCAACTATACAAAATAGATAGTAAAATAATGAGATACAATGCGTTCAACCACTTTTACGCAACAAAATGTTCTTTGTGTCCAGCGAAAAGGCAGTAAAATAACAGAATAAAATTTTTTAAAATTTTTAAATTCAAGTAAATAAAAAAATTTTAATAAATTTCTAGTTAATAGACAAATTTTCGATAATTTCGAATAATAAAAAAAATCAAAAATTTGAAAATAACATTAAAATGCTTTAAAACTTCGAAAATATGACACAAAATTCCCACATTTCAAAAAGTAATATTATTATAAACTTCGAATAACAAAATTTCGGAAAATCCGAAAAGCGACGCTTTCGAAAATTTCGAATAAATAACATAATTTCCATAAATTTTGAATTAATAACAAAAGTTTGAAAAAATTCGAATGTAAAGCAAAATTCCTAGTCCAATAGCAAAATTTTAGAAAACTTCGAATATCAAGTAAATAACATAATTTTTCGATAAATTCGAACAATTAACAATATTTTTATAAGTTTCAAATAAATAGCAAATTTTACGATAATTTCAAAAAACCACATAATTATTGAAAATTTCGAATTGAAAGGAAATTTCGAATAAATAACAAAATTTTCGAAAATTTCGAATGAAAAAAAAATTGTGAAATTAAAAGCAAACAAATTTCCTAAATTTCTAATAATTTTAAAAATTTCAAATAAATTTCGATCGAATTGCAATATTTTTGTAAATTTCGAATAAATAATATAATTTTTGATGGTCTCGGACATTTTGAATAAAAATTTGTTGTTTTGAAAAATTTCAAATATACAATTTTCGAATTTAAAGTATATTTTTCAAACAAATTTTATAAATTTTGAATAAAAAACAACATTGTTGAAAATTTTGAACAAAAATGTTCGAAAATTGAGAATGAAGAGCTAAATTTTCAAAAATTTCGAATTATGAATTTCCAATATATAACATAATTTCGAATATATAATAAAGTTTTGGATTTTTGAAATATTTTGAAAATTTCGAACATATTATTTATATATCTAAATTTTCGAAAATTTCAAATGAATTTCAAAATTTTCATATAAATAGTAAAATAATTGAAAACACAACAAAATTTCTTTAAACTACAAATAAAAATCAAGATTTTAAAATATCTTTTTTAAAACTTTTGTGAGCTAAAACTCGATTCTAGAGGGTCATTTAAATTCAATAGGCTTCGTCATTGACTCAAATCTTAAAAATTGTGATATGTAGATACAGTGATGATTCAGAAAGTCGTTTGTATACTTTAAGAGTTTTTCTGTTCGTCAGAAGACTGATAAATTCTTCAAATCGCTAAGAGCGAATGAATTAAAAGGAATTAAAAAGCTCAATGAAATCATTCCAAATTACAAGGATGAAAAACATACTGTTACAAAAATCTTTAAGGGATTATTGGCTAAATCGAATTCTAATTTTTATATAGTTGAAAAATTTAGAAGTTCTATAGAATCTAAAACCTAATTTCCCATTTTTGGATAGTGTAGGGTACACGAAGAAGATATGAATAACTTAAAAAAACAAGAAATGAACAAAGGTATTCACAAAAACAACTAAACAACTCATTGAGTCAACCAGATCACACCGTCAGTCAGAACTATTAAACGCAACCAACCTAGTTTTGTTTTGCAAATAAATTTTAGTGGGCTGCAAGAATTTGTATTAAGTTATATTTAGTACAATGTACGAGAAATAAATGTATATATATACGTATATAGATACACTACAATCACACATATACAAGAGAAAAGATAAAAATAAATAATACTTGTAGTTTTTTTTTTGAAGTGAGACAGAGAGTAGTACATGTTTTGCAGCTTTATAAACTTTAACTTTAAGTTCAAGGTAAATGAGAGGTACAAGCTGCAAAAAAATGCGATAATATAATATATAGATTTGATTTGTATAAAATAGATACGAATAGTGAAAAAATTATTAATAAATTTAATTAATCAAAGATTAAAGTTATTTTTAGGAAAAGACTTTATAGAGGTATAAACATTTTTAGGTTTAAAGGGTTTATTACAAGGTCTTCTGAATACAGATGAAGCATTTTTTTTGGACAAAAACTCAAAATTAAATTAAAAATTATCATTGACAACATTTTAGGATCTGATAAATCAAATCAAGAAACAATAAGTTCAGAGTAACATCACGTGGAAAATATTATAAAAAAATGAGATCGGAAAAAATTTATCATACATAAATGTTATATATGTTAAAAAAATTAAATGACTTAAATTTCAGTTTTAATATTTTTTATTTGATTCAAATTATTATAGCAATTTACAAAAAATATATATTTTAATTTAAGCACTTGTGATGCAAATTTGAAGCTTTTTCGAAAACACTTCCATTAACGTTTATTTAGTGCTTTGTCACTTTCCTCGAACAGGTAGTCCATCACCGTTTAAAATCTACTACACTTTTAAATGCCTTTTTGTGCTGTTCTCTTTTTACAAGAACCCAATACCTATTCACTGGCTTTAGCTTCGGCCAGTTTGGAGGATTAGCCTCTCTTGTTATTAATTTACATTATTTTTCTCTTATCACTCAAGGTCTGGTAAACAGCTGCAGTGACAGAACGGCAGAACAAAAATAAGTCGGCACATTTTCAAGTCCTATAAAGCAGTTTTTTGTAAATATTCCATGGGTTAAATTTCGGTATTTATAGATGATATTTATGCATATTGTTTGTCATACCAACAACGTTTTGGTAATTTTTTACTGTTTTTGGGTCCTAAACTTTTCTTCAAGCATCACCGACATAAATTGTTTGCCCTGGAAGTTGCGAAAAATCTGCCAGAACAAACGTTTCGTCATCTATTTCGCAGCAAAAATATTTTTTTTTTAGAAAACTTGACTTAAATTTCCATGCCGTCTTTTTCGAATAAAATTTTTTTAAAGCGTTCCTGTAACGAACTTTTTGAGCCTTGAATGTTTTTAAGGCTGCAATAGTTTTAACTAATCGTACCAAATAGTACGAGAACTGAGCTAAACTGGACTGCTTTCCTACCGGTTGTGTTGGGATGTCTTTTGAAAATGCTTCCTATTTTTTGACTTAAGAAACATCATGTGAACCATTCCTTCTGCCTGAACCAGGTTTGATATTAATGGACAAGTTTTCTCCGTAATGTTTAATAACATTGGAAAGAGTTTGATGGTAGACTTTTGAATGCTTCTCCACTTTTATGTTAGATCAAGTTGGATTTTCTTGAAAATATTTAATAATTTTAAAACGCACTTTTTTCTGGTCACTCATTTCAATCAATCAATTTTTTGACATTAAACATAATAACTGACAGCTTTGGCAAAGGTAACTTGATTAAAATACAAAATATGAAATTATATATCGTTTTTAATCCCGTCGTTGTATTGTATTATTTTTCAATTGCATGTTTTAAATTCATAACTTATTATTAGTTGGCGCATGTTTAATTTAATTTAATATTTTTCCTTTCTTTCTATTTGAAAAGCAAAAAATATCCATTTCCATTATCATAATTTTTAACTAATAATTATTTTATGTGAGAATGAAAGTAAATGAATTAAATAAAATGTTAACAAACTTTTCTTTGGAAAATTTTATATAAAAACTGTTTGAATTTCATTACCAAAAACAATGAACTTGACAAATGAAAACAATTGGGAACAGGTAGCAACTGAAATATCATAATAATTGCGTTATTTTAAAATACAAGAAATTTACAATACTTAATAACAAATAATGTTTATGAATACAATTCACATGGTGACATTTTGCTTATTCGCTTTAAATCGACAAAAATAAGCTTAAAGATCGGAAATTATATAAATTTTATAATTTCAATTTAAAATATTAATTTATTTTGAAAAAATGAAATGATTCATAATTCTGCATAAGATATTTTAAAGTCTTCTCAAGTATTTTGAAAGAAATACGTCATAAAAACAAATATTAGCGTTGCAATTCAGTGTTGTCAATTTAGCTTATTTCTTATTAAATTTCATTCTTCACATTATTATCCCATTTATGGCCGCCACTCGATGCTGTTAAGGTAAAATAAATAAATTTGTTATTGGCGTATATTTTGGTAAAAATATCGAACAAACTAGATCATTAAGCATTATAGTTTCCGCGATATCGCGTGTAAAGACCAATTACTTGTGCACATATTTTTTTAAAACTTAATGTTTTTATTTCTAATATATTGTCAAAGAACTTTATAAAAATTTATATCTTACTGGATCTTTAAAGACCGTTATTTGTCCAAAGATTTTTAAAAATTAATGTTTTTTGGATTTGAACATTTTGACAAAGAAAAATGTGCGTAAAAGTCGCAGATTTAAAAATTTCAAAAATTCAGACCTTTCCAAATACCTGGTTCATCAGATAGAAGGAATGGTCCTCGTGATAATTCTAAAAGCTTTTTAAATCACTCTACACATCCGGTAGGAAAGCAGCTCAGTTATCTAAATGCTCGAACTATTTCGAAAAGTTAAAACTCAAAAAGTTCCTGACAGGAACGCTGCTAAAAAATTAGAGGCCAAAAACAGAGCATGGAAATTGAAGTCAAGATTTCTAAAAAAAAATGTTGTTGATGCAAAACAGATGACAAGATGTTCGTACTTCTTGGTAAAAATTTATATTGCTGATGCTCGAAGAAATGCTGAAGAAAATTTAATAACCCAAATTCAGTTAAATTTTTCCAAAAATTCTTGGTATGTTAAAGCAATATGCAATTGCGGATTAAGAGGCCAGTCCTTTGTTCCGAAATTTACATTTAGGAATGTTTAACAAAAAAGGCTGCTTCCATTCATAAGACTTCATTGAATGTCCAGTTATTTATGGCCTGACTAGGCATCCTGTCACTATGGTAAACATGTCCTTGAGAAATTTGTGATATTTGTACCAAGAGACACAAATTCTTCAAACTTCCCGGAACTATGGCCAGTGGAGAGATATTGGGTTCTTGTTAAAAGAGAATTGAAGACCACAAAAAAGGTGTCCAAAAGTGTGGAAGATTTTTAACGGAGATAGACATTTTATTTGAGCAAAGTGGCAGGAAGCACTAAAAAAGGTTAACAGCAGAGTTTCCGAAAAAGGTTCAAAATTTCATCACTAGTGATTTTTATTTCTTTGTAAATTATAATAATTTCAATTATAGAAACATAAAAACCTAATATAGATTTATTTTACTGACCCCTTTTTAATGACCCATAACCTATAATTTCTTATCTTTCAAAATGCTTGTTAAATATTTTTAATATTAAAAAAACATGTAAAAAAAAACATTTCACCTCTAGTGAAATTAATTATATTTCTTAATAGTTTTGTGTGTTTATGCACTCAAAACCCAAAATCAAAAACATAAATTAATTTTAACAAAAAATTAAAAAATAGAAAGAAAACTCAGATGAAAAAAAATATAAATTTCTTATTGACTAAATTCTAAGAAATATTTCCAAATACATATTTTTCATATTTCTAAAAGTTTTTTATTTCATTTAGCGAATATCAAAATATTTTTAGTTTTTATATAAAAAAATGGACCCATTTTTGTTATTCTATGCTGTTTATTATAGTTCTCTCTATATATACATATTTGCCATTTTAAATTGGGCCTATTTTATGTCTGTATTTGTACATATAAAAATAATGATATTCTAAAGTCCATATAGAAATGTATAGACATTAAATATAGTGGTATATTTTCCATTTTTTTAAATTTATTTACAGTCACTCTACTAATAATTAGTACTTAGCTAATTTATATACATAAATATAAATATATTTAGTGTCCATTTAAAGAGACACACGACGCTTTTGTGTGCGAATAATATTCCCTATATAATATTTTTTTTATTAATATAACACTTAGTAGGTAACGAATATTAAAGGTCTCTACAATTAATTAATTAATTTATGAAATAACATTTTTCCGAAAAACTATAAAACTGTTTTGAGGGACCTAAAACCTCACCTGTGAATTCAAAATACGAAGCATCGAATGATAAACTCCTGTTATTTTAAATTCAGCATTCAATAGACGCCAAAGTTTAGATACATTTTATTCAATCGCTACAAGAATAAATAATTTGAATAAAACAGATTTTTTGCGAGGGAGGGAACGATTGTTAGCAGAAATGTACGGTCAACGTGTATTTACTTAAGAAACTTATCGACCATGGTTTCTACAATAAAATTGGTGAATTCGTCACACAAAGACAAACTGATACGTAGGCAGCAGAAAAAGGAAGAAGAAATTCGCTTTTTCAACGAGTAATAAAATAAGCCATTTTCCTTTATTGAAAGGCAATAAAATACATTCAAAGGTAAAAAATTTAAAACCCTTAAGAGTTGAAGCCGAGACATTGAAAAACAATCTTTCATTTCGGAATGAATGCCTGAACTCTATAAAAGTAGTCTGCAAAATCAGGAAGATGATGAATATGCATGGATGGAGCGGCGGTTATGCATTGTAATTCAACGTGACCACGAGAGAGATTCTGATACGTCAATCTTTCGGTACATATTGAGAGAACGGGCAAAACTATTTGGATGAG
The DNA here is from genome assembly GCA_004302925.2 of Cochliomyia hominivorax. Lineage (NCBI taxonomy): Eukaryota > Metazoa > Arthropoda > Insecta > Diptera > Calliphoridae > Cochliomyia > Cochliomyia hominivorax. The sequence goes on along the minus strand of PYHX02000467.1, from coordinate 94,778,854 downwards.
AAGTTTTAAACCGCCAACATATCTCACTATGGCGAGATAAAAATCTTCTATTAATAAAATGTCTGGACTCATGTTGATCTAAATCTCGCCTCTGACTCGTAATGATGGACGTACAGTGCTTTATAGGAAAATGCTTCACCTTGCTTCAAATTAGCTTGACTTAGTTTTTATTTGAATATCGGAGTTATAGTCTTTCTGTCATCTTAAATATGGAAAAGTTAAGTTAAATATAATTAAAAGTTTGTTGTAACAGTTTTGCCATTGTTGGAATTTTACCCAAGGAAACAACTTGTGGTTCATACAGATGTTGCTGAGTTGATAATCTTTGGCCGATTGATTCCGGAGATCCAATTGTCATGGGAACGTTGGAAAAAGTGTAGGAAACGGTGAACAAAAATTTGTACTAAGTAAAAAATTAAAATGAATAACTCTTATACATCTTAGCTACAGTATTGAAATGACTTCCTATGTATTTTATTTTTAACAGGATACCAAAAAAAAAAAAAAAAAAAAAAACGTTAAAGGTTGTGCTAATGACATCATGTTATTTCAAGTAAATATGTCAAATTCAAATTTTATTGATTTTTTTTCTTTTTGAAGGAAACATATTTGTTGTCATCATTTATTTTATTTTTCTCTTTTCCTGTTACATAACGAAAGAACGAACGAAAATTTTTGATTAACAAATTGAAATTTTAAAAATACAATCTGTAGGGAACCTACAAGTAAATAAAACAAATCCAGCTTTTTTATGTACATATAGACAGACATATTAATATATACATTAATTTATACATACAAACATTCATATGTACATATCTACAACAATAATAAATACATAAATGTATAGTGCCAATTTTTATATTCGCTTTTTTATTTTGTCTCCGTCCTGGTGATGTTTGTTTAACTGAACTATTGTTAGTTTTCGATTCGAATAAAATTCTAGTGGGCAAAATGTATAATAATAATTATCATAATAATGATCTTCATAATCAGGATGATGACTCAACATGAAAAACAAGTAAGAATGCTATAATCGGCTATGCCGAATCTTCAATACCCTCCACCATAAAAGCAAATATGTTATACATTCACTCACAAACACACAGGAACACTAAATGTGTCATAAAATTTGTTATATAACTTTTTATATACTGAACCGATTTTGATAATTTTTGGAGTGATAATGAATTACATAATGAATTATATACTAATTTGTCGATTTCAAATTAAGAGTTTTACGAAAATTCTTCGATGGAACTTAGATGTTGCCTCAGATATTTGTCTATATCGATTTTGCTGTTTTTAAAAAAGACCATAACATTATTGTGGATGTGAGCGTGCTAGCAACAAAAAGACGGGCATAACTGAATCGACTCAGATTTTGAATTGATAAATTATGGGATGTGAGATGATTCCTTCTTAGCGTTACACACGGCATGACAAAGTTAATATACCCTCTTCATCACTTGTGCTGGTGGAGGGTAAAAACAAAAACAAAATCTTCAAAAAAGTTTCATTAAAAACAGAAAGAATTTCTTATGGGGAATGACCGAATGTAATAATGAAGAATGGAAAGATTGTACGAAAATGCAATAAAAACAAAACAGCAAAAAATGATTTTTGTATGAAAATAATTATAATAGTTCATGTATGTGTGTATTTGTGTGTGTGTGAGTTTTATATCTTATTTTATTTTTTTCGTTTAATGCCATTAATACTTAATTTGCATAAAAATCTATTAAATTGTAAAAAGACACGTAATATTTACTTTACGCATATAATTGAACATTTAGAGAGCATTGAACAATTTGAATATGATTCAAACATTTTTTGTTACCAAAATGTTGAGTTTTGAAAATTAAATATTATAAAATATTCTAAAAATAATAAATTTTAATATGTACAGTAACTTAATTAGACTTTTAAACTTAACTTTTAACTTTTAGACTTTTAAACTCTTATGATCGGCTAAGATCGATTATAATTTACTACACTTCGAAATTCAAACTTAATTACAATTTTAACTAAATTAAAAATTTGATAAGAACCCGAAATAGAAGATTAACTGGAATCTTGACAATAATCTGAAGTAAAACCTGGAACCCGAACTTTTAGCCTGTAGTAGAGCCAAGAAAATTAACCTTGATAATAACCTGTATTGGGGTATCTGAACTATAAATGAACTATATCACTTTAATGGATGTTGAAAAATTATCGTAATTGATCATAAACTAATGGGAGTCAGTGGAAATTTTAAATTTTAGTGGAAATTTTAATTTTTTATGAAAATTTAAAATCTTAGTAAAAATTTTGATTTTTAGTAAAAATTTGCACTTTTTGTAAACATTTTTTAAATTTAATTTTTAGTTAACATTTTGATTTTTAATAGTATTTTATATTTTAAGTAAAAATTTTTACTTTTTAAAAAAAATTAAATTTTTAGAAAAAAAATTAAATTTTTAAATAAAATTTTGATTTTTAGTAGAAATTTTAATTTTTAGTAAAAATTTTAATTTTTAGTAAAAATTTTAATTTTTAAAAAAAATTTTAATTTTTAGTAAAAATTTTAATTTTTAGTAAAAATTTTCATTTTTAATAAAAATATTCATTTTTAGTAAAAATTTTCATTTTTAGTAAAAATTTTCATTTTTAGTAAAAATTTTCATTTTTAGTAAAAATTTTCATTTTTAGTAAAAATTTTCATTTTTAGTAAAAATTTTCATTTTTAGTAAAAATTTTCATTTTTAGTAAAAATTTTCATTTTTAGTAAAAATTTTCATTTTTAGTAAAAATTTTCATTTTTAGTAAAAATGTTCATTTTTAGTTAAAATTTTCATTTTTAGTAAAAATGTTCATTATTTGTTAAAATTTTCATTTTTAGTAAAAATGTTCATTTTTAGTTAAAATTTTCATTTTTAGTAAAAATGTTCATTTTTAGTTAAAATTTTCATTTTTAGTAAAAATTTTAATTTTTAGTTAAAATTTAAATTTTTTAGTAATTTTGTTTTTACCAAAAATTAAATTTTTAGTAAACATTTGCATTTTTAGTAAAAAATGTATTTTATTGAAAATTAATTTATTTTATTAGCATTAACCTCAATTGCGAGAGGATATTTGTAAGAATGATATTGGACCGATCATCAATAGGATTCGTTCTTGGTTAATAATAATCGTCTAATTTAATTTAGTTACGTACTTCGGAGTTTACAACTTTACATGGAAAGACAATCAGACAGCGTTTAAAAAAAAACTATACTGGATGATCATTTGTAGAGGTCCATCGCTGGTCTTAAATTGGACATCACAATCCGAGGACTTAAATAGAGAACCTCTTTGATATTAAAAAAAGAGTATGATTACGATGGATCAAAAAAAAAAAAGGTAGAATGTTGCTTAGATTTCGATTAATATTGTATTAACAGTATATTAGATATATATTTTAATCGTTTTAAATTTGTTTAATAATCAAAAAGTAGAACAATAGACGAAGTTAAGATAATGCAGAAGTATCCCAAAATTTATTCACTTAAAAATTAAACATTCAATGCCATTTAAAAATCTCCTCTTCAGTACAGCTGCCAAACTGTACTGCTAAATGTAAAATATTCGAAATATTCAAGAATCGTGGTCTAAGCAAGATTGTTAGTATTCTGGTTGCGATACATATCTAATAATATGCTCTAGAAAAGAACTGATCTGCCAATGTTTTCTACTGAAAATAAAAACAAAACGTCGCTGGATTATTAATATTGTCATAAACTGAATACACCGGAGAACTGACGGAAGAAACAAATATTTAAGTAAGTTACTATTTTTGCTCTTAATTTTAATTATTAGAATTTCATCAAGTTCTCCGAATAATGTATTAAATATAAATCGTGTCAATATATGATAAATTTATTTGAGTGGGTTTATTTCAATATAAATTATATTGACATTCTTCATTCATACAAATATTTTTCTTTGTTTTAAACAGATTTTCGTTAATTTTCTTATTTGACATTGATGTTTAAACAACAGAGGTTTGCCATGACAACATTCAGTCAGTTACAGCCACAGAAAAAAAGAGGTTTGTCCGATTAAAATTATACCACATAATTGTGGTTTTATAGAATGTTACAATAAAAAGAGTTATTTAAACTATTAAACACAGAATTATATACAAGAAATAGATTAGGGAAAATATATCTCAATGAAAAGCTTAATTAAATCATTTTCACTTAAACAATATTTTAAGAAAAACAATTTAAGAATTTAGAAAACTGTTGATCTTTTTCATTTGATCTGAAACTAATAAAAGATGTAAGCAGAAAAAGTCCATTCAAAGGGGTCTTAATATAAATCAATCATTGGAACGTCTTAAGAAATAAAATTAAAATAAAATAATTATATTAAATTTAAATTAAAACAAACACAAATGAACACAACTTTTTAAAATCATCTTTATTATAGAATGTCCATAGTTTAGGAAATTATATGTCTGTGGTTATGTGCTTGTCAAACATTCTGATTGTACAACTTCAAAAATTTATCATTAATATTCTGAATACATAAAATAAATAAACAAAAAGAATTTAATGTACAAATACACTGACAAATATATAATCATATGAATGTATTTATATTATGTTAAAAAAATTCTTAGATTTTCTTTCTATTCAACTATCAAAAACTAACAAGCACAGTGGTTCCAAAGTTTTAAATTTGACATTTATTTGGTAACTTGGGAATTGCATTAAAGTTACAATTGAATGGTCCCAAAATGTTTTCTTAATCATTCTATAAATTTGGCTTCAAATCTAGAGATTGTTATGGTTAATCCAAGACTTGAATACCAATAGCTAAAACATCCATTGATGTGGTTTTTCCCACTCAAAATATCGTAACAAATTGGGGACAAGAAAGTCCTGAAAATTAAACTGTCCATTTTTCATTGGATTTTTGTGATAGGAAAAACTTAACTGTTCTTCTTTATTCATAATTCTTTAGAATCTATATCTTTTATATAAAGAGAAACCGAAAAATTCTAAACACACGTTTTTCATTTAAAGTTTTAACACAAGTATTAAATGATTTATCAAGTTACCTTTAAAAATCAAGTCGCTTATATATAAGTCCTACAAAAGTGGGCCAAGGATTCTATAGTGTACCGTCAAACTGTTTCCAATGTTATTAAGCAGTAACTAAAGAATTTGTCCGCTGATAAACAACTTGTTCAGGTAGAAGGAATGACCCAAAAAATAGAAAGCATTTTCCAAATTGTCTCCAACAAATCCGGTAGGAAAGCATACTGGTTCTTGAACTTTTTGTTACGAAAAGATGAAGGTAATGTCGGTTTTAAAACATACAAGGTTCAAAAAGTTTCTGACAGGAACAGGCTAAAAATTAAGAGGTCAAAAACAAATCACGGTAATTGATGTCAAGTTTTCTAAGAAATATACATAATGGATGATAAAACGTATGTTGTGGCAGATTTTTGCAACTTTCGAAAATTGTATGTTCGAAAGCAGACAAAATTTCCCAAAAAATGGTTGCTATGACAAGCAATATGCAGTTGCGGTATGTTGAGTGGTTTCATTTTTAATAACAACTAAGTGTGTTAAGAATTTTTCGAACTCTCTCTTTTGTATTAAATGTGTCATTTAAAGATTCTACAATTTTGAAATCTATTCACAAGTAATCATCAATTAGATGTATATTTTTCAAAAATTCTGAAATAAAAAATATTTCTAAAATTTTCATTTGAGAATCACTGTGCAAATCAAGCATTCAACCACATTCTCTAAAAATTATAATAATGATGGTTTTGTGTCCGCGCCAAGTTTAGGAATGATCATAAATTAAAGCTCTGGCATTTTTGCAGTATTTTTAATTTTCCTTTTTGTTGTTGTTTTTTTTTTTCTACATATTTATGCCACAAAGGTATAATAATGTAAAATAACAACAAAATGGAGACATGTTTATAATAATAAAATAAACAAAAAACATTTGTTATTTGTTTTATTACACTATTGTAATTAAATTTAAAATATATATTAAAATTATGTATTAATTAACTCATTAAAACAATAATAACATCGCATTTTAGAATGATAATATTAACTAGTAAGAATTTAAAGTCGATCAAGCCCGACTGTTTAATACCGTAAACCGCATTGTTGGCATTGTAAGTAGCAGCCATCAAAAATATATGAACAACCCTCGTAAAAAGCTATTTTTTAGTTTATATATATGATACTGGTACTACCATCCATGTGGTATTAGTGCATTCTAAAATGATTTTTTCTTTCTACATGGGCTTCAAATCGGGAGATTACGTTGGCCACACCAATTCTTAAATCCCATTAGCTGAAACATCCATCGAATTGGTTTTTCTCACTCAATATAGCATTAAGATATTGGGGTCAAAGGTGTCCTGAAAATAGAGCGGTCCATTTTTGTTTAGATTTCTATAAAAGAAACAGCTGAACTGTTCAAAAAAATTGGTTAAAGCAGTCGCTTCTTTTGTGTTCTTCTTACATGACACACAATGAAAACATTGCTTAGGCTTTGAACAAAACTGTATATGAATAGTTTTCATAATTCTCCGGAATCTAAAGAGTGAAATAGAAAATTGTTTTACATACACATTTATGTCAGTGAAAACAGATGATTTTCTCGATAACAAATTATTTGCTTCTTTTGCTGCAACTGCAGACGAACGGATATCATTTAATCTATTCAAAAAGTGATCCTGAGTCGAATGGTATATCTAAAAGTGGTGATAGCACGTTTTTCTGCCCGTTATAATACCTTACACCACCTATGATGTTGTAGGGTATAATAACATCCCACAAAAAATTTTAGGATTTATGATTTATTAGTTACAGATTTAAATCGTTAAAATTTTATTTAATTAAAAAAAATTGTTAACAAACGAACTCTAAATATCTAAGAATTTAATGAGATTTTTAACAAAACTTGTTTTATATTTTTTTACTATAAACGAAATCTAAAGTTAATTTAAAATTTTTTAAATATTTTGGAATTGAGAGCTCTCTAGAAACAACAGCTGTAATTAAAGAATATAAGAATTAAAGAAAAAGAGAAAGTAGAATATATAGTATTTTTTTTAACGATAAGATAATTTTGTTTAAATTTTAAATAATAAAACCAGCAGATATTTTTAAATTGACGAAAAATGAGACAACAAATAAATACAAATATCGAAAACTATAAATTTGTCAAGTATTTGACCCATATGTTTGACTGATCTATAAAGAATAAGACTTCGTTTTGAGGTGACCTGCACTACAGAACTAAATTTTTGTATATATGGAATAATATTATGCTTTTTAAATATCTACATTTACATATTAATAATATCGGTATCCGACAGAAATTGCAAAAAAAATATTTATTTATGAAATATATTTATTTTTATATTTACAACCATCTGTATGCAATTTAAAATTTAGCCCTACAGTTCTGAAATTTAAATAAGAACATTATATTTCTGAAAAAAATATTTCCAAGTATTAAACAGTATCAGGAGTATTTGAGATATTACATATTGAGAAGTGAAACTTGCTGTTCAAAACCTAAGCAAATTCTAATATTTCGTATAATATCTTTGTTTCTCATAATCTTTTTGCAATTTTTGGGCTGTTTATACAAGATTCGATTCCTTACATTAGATGTTGCCATAATATCCCACTTTGATTTTTGCCAGCGTCCTTTTTATTTTTGCAGCGTAACATTTCAATTCTCTCTTTTAAACTGTTAAAGAGGTCTTTTATAGGATTTAAGCCCGGAGGCTGCTACAGCTAAACCAAGACTTGTGTACCATAAAATTCGATTTTTAATCAACTTCGATGAATTATTAGGGCTATTGACCAAAAAGCAGGTTTATTCAAATGATTTGTTAAAAAATCGGTATTTTTTGTCGTTAAAAAGTTTAATAAATTTAAGCTTAAAAGCTTATCTAGAACCATTCGTCATTTCATGTTTTTTTCTGAAACAATTATAAAGGGACAAAAATCTCTGCTGGAAATATAACAAAGCTAAAGTTATTTAGGTTTTGAACAGCAATTTTTAGAGTTTTTTCAAACTCTTTATCTTTCAATTTTAAGATTAGATAAGATTTTAAGTTCTTACTAGGAAAAATTTGCTTAGATTTCGAACAACACAGTCACTTCCTAAAGGAACTATTCTACTGGACGAATGACGGATAGGATCAGAGAGAGAGACAGCTCCCTTAGAAAACAATTATCGGGTATCTAAGGAACTCCTGAAGTAGGAATATTAAGATTTAGATTCCATACAAAGTAAATATTAATTATTTTACCGGATAAAATGTGGGATGGACAGGATCAGAGGAAGAGTAGAAATTATCGAACATGTAAGTATGAGAGTATTACATTTCCATGTTAAAGTGCACTACTTATAACATATTCACTTTAAAAATGTATACAATTAGAATTCTTCAATTTAGATCCAATAATTATCTGATAAAAAGTTTTACTTCAAAAAATTGTTGGTAGATCGAGTCATGAACCTAATAAAATTTTTTAAATATCTATTGGACAATTTAATCTAAAGTTTTAAAATTTTATCAGTTTTACTTGAAATTATTGGAACGGACAGCATCGGGGTGGAGATGTACCACCTATGAAAAGAATATATGGTAATCGAATATCTGAAGAACTAAACTAAACTATTCTAATTTGACCAATACACGGTGCGATTTATAAAATATTTTCTGAATCAAGACGGAAGAGTATTTTCAGGTATAATGAAATCAATTTTATTTTCTTATTAACATAAAATTAAATGACTCCAATTTATTTGATTTAATATTCATAAATATCTTTACATTCTTTGAAAATCAACTGTAAGAATTGCAGGTATGATAGACCGTTACAAAATGTCATCCATCATAACATATATTAGAAAAAAATTTGTCTAGTCTACTTTTATTATTATAATTTGAATATTATGCAAAATTATTAAAACAAAAACTCTATATTAACTAAAAAAGTAAAAGGTAAGAAAATGAGGAACAAAAATAACGAAAAATAAAATTAAAGAAATGAAAAAAATACATTAAACCCAAATTAAGAAATGATCATATACCAATGTACATAGATATACATATTTGTATATAGATACATATAAAGTGTACTTACTTATGAATGGCCTGTAACTAAATATCTTGTAAACATAAAAATCAAGTTTTATTTTTCACTTTTTTTCAATTAGATAGCAAAAAGAAAAAGGGCCGGACATAATACATATATATGTATATAAGTGTACATATGAAATATACATAAATAAATCTAAAATGTATATTGTTCAAATAATTATGATACATATTTCGTAATAAACATGTGTACAAAGATATTTCATGAGTTTAATTTTTGTTTAATATAAAACAACAACAACAAAAATATGTATTATTTGTTAATAATAAATCTTTTGGAAAAACATTTGTTTAAACTTTATTTGAAATATAAGTTAATAATGAGGAAATACATATCATATTTTCATAATTATGATTCATGAGATAAAAAGAAGATAAAACAAGTGAGATAAACTGAATAAGATCTTAAAATGTTTAATTTCATTATTGTGGTACAAACAAGTTTCTGGGGAATTATCTTCATTCATTTCTCCCTAAAACAAATAACGTTTCACAAAATTGGAGCTAGAATTTTCTTACAAGCCTTTATCCGCTGCACTTTTGCTGCACAAAAATCCCACTGCCCATATCCGTTCTACAAAAATTTCTAAGAAAATAATTGTATTAATACATATAGGATCAGTTCTCCTTTTTTCTTTGTATGACCACATCTACCATCGATTTTCTTACGTAAATCTGTTTTACAGGAAAACTATTGGGGCCAAATTTATGAATTCTATCTCTAAAAGTTGTATGAACAGCACCATAGTTCTATCAGTTCTTTATTTGTTTTCACCACAGCAATTCTTTAAAAAAGTGATTGGAACAATATTTTTACCTCTAATTATAATAATTCCATACGGAATATATAGTTAATAATTGCATTGCATGTGGGCTAAAGCTTCTTTTGATCCTAAACGCCCGAAATTTTGTCTGGTAAAATTATTACTTGAGTAAGTAAATACCCTCACTTCATTAGTTCTTTAGATATCCGATAATCAATATTTGCTTTGTAGAGGGGCTACATCTCCCCCTAATCCTATTCGTCCTACATCTTGTCGAGTAAAACACTTCTTAGAGAAAGTAATTGGGATCAAATTCTCGCTATAGAAGTTCTTTAGATATTCGAAAATCAATCAATCAATATTTGCTTTAAATGAGGGACTTCTATCTCCTGATTTTATCCGTCCCTACTTTTGTTCAGTAAAACAGTTTCTTTAGATATTTGATTTCTATGGTCCTATTCATCCTACATTTTGTCTAGTAAAATAGATCCTTGAGAATGTGATTGTGTTCAAATTTCAGAACTTTCGCTTGTAAAATTCTTTAGATATTCGATTACTGGTATTTGCCCGGTGCTATCAGAATTTTGTATAGCCTGTGTTACTTTCGGGCATATTGGAATATTGGAATTCTGTGAAGAATTTATCAAAATTCATCCTATTTTATATATAGATAGATATCTTAAATTGAAATAAAACGAAATGTATATAAAAAACAATCGTTTATTTTTAAAATGCTCAATTCTATTAAATCCAGAGTATTCGATAAAGTAATAAGTTTTGTTATTGAATTTTTGATAATAAATACACGAACATAATTTCAATGTATTGTCAATCATCTTAATATTCAATTATTTTGATATAATTTAAAAAAAAATTGTGTGCAAAATGTTATAAAAGATAAACAAAATTATTTAATAAAATTTAAAAAAAACATAAGCAAAATAATTTAATTTATATCATCATATACAGGGTGTTTAATTAACCAGAGGTTTCTATTATCGAAAGTGCTTTAAATAATTTTTGGATTAATGTTTATGTTACAATTACTTTATATAACTCTCAAAAACGATAAAAAGAAAAGTTGGTGGAATTTATTGAGACTTTTCACATACAATAAACCTTTTATAATTGTTTCTATAAATAAAATGTTCCTCTGTCCCTGTCAAAAATTAAACAATTCAGATCTGTTTGAGTATGTCAAGTATGAAAAGCAAAATAAAGACGTGGGCTTCCAAAGTCAGGGAGTGGGTGCATCTTGATTTTAACCTGTTTTTCAAATAATGTAGTTGACCTTTTTAGACAAATCGTTGTATTTTCAGGGATATTTTAACCCACCATACGCCATGTAAAGTGAAAAATACCGCTTGGATGTGAACGATTTGTCAGCGATTAATTATAAACAAATGAAATCCATTTCCGTTCATTCCGCAGCCATATAGAATACCTATAGCATTTTAAAAGGATAAGATTGAGTACGACGCTTCAGAAGTAATTTGTAGTTGGTAAACAGTTTCAAATGAGAGTTTAAAGCGATTCATAAATGTATTCTAACGAATCGTATAAGATCTATTTGAAATAGCAAATAGAAGATTAAGTGTCCACTAATTTATTTAAAGAGAATATATAAGAAAATAAATTCTTAATGGGAAAATCTTGCTCAGGTTTCGAACAATACTGTATATGAAATTTTCAAGTAAATTAAAATATAGAGCAAAAATTTTCATCATTTTTATTATATAATATATTAAAAATATACCGGAACAATCTCAAAAACTTTAGAACGAAAAAAGATTTTGGGACATCAATAATTCCGATTTCAATTAAAGCAAGTATTATTAAAGCATAAGAAATAGAAAAAATTTTAGACGGATGCGATCAGGCGGAATTATCCATCAAAATTAATTTCTTAAAGAATTGCTATAGTGAAATAATATAGAATGGATAAGGCAAAGGAAAAAGGACAATTGCCTCTTACTTCATCTAGAATCTCTAAATTTTGACTTTACTGACAGCAACGTATGAAACAGTTTTACTGGGAAATTTTAGAAAGAACAGGGACAGAGGTAGATGTACCCTCATTTCAAAGCAAATAATAGTAATCGAATATCTGAAGAACTATTACGTTGAAATCTTAAAACGGTTGAGAGTAAATTTTAATTTTTCAATCAAATCGGAGAGGGTTGCGGCACGCCTGTTTTTGAAATGTCACTACTATACTTCGTTTTCACTTACATAATCTAGAAAAACTTGAAAATATTTTTTTAATTTCTCCACCAAACAAAAAATGTTGATTTCTCTTTGAAATAATAAAAAAAAAAAATAACAAAAATATTTTTAGTAATAATGACCTATAGTCAGGTAGGTAAAGGGTATAAAAATAAATTAAAAAACTGGAAAAATGTATGACAAAAAGATAAATAAAAAGTATTTTTAATAAATAAAAACGTAATTAAATGCATAGTACAACAACAGCCGTCATCATTTAAATCGCAATCTCTAACAGAGGTGGATCGTGAATTATTTGGTCAGTTTTTAGTAATGTTTTGAAACCATAGACTTTTTCCCGTGTGTAATTAAATAACAAGAATTTTCGAAATCCAAATGTTTCTTCTGCGAAAACAACATGGTACTATATTTTTCATCCCTGACAGGGAATCAAATAAGAATATAAATATAAAAGGGAAATATTAAAAAGAAGAGGGAGAGAGAGAATGTGAGAGAATTAGGGGAAGAAATAAAAAGATGGCAAAAATGCTCTGTATACAAATACAAATTTTATTGATTTTTCAAATAAAGATTTTATGTGAGTGCAAAAAACCATGAAAACTCTTCCTTTTTAAAAAAAAGACGAATGTGCCATTTTTATCACACAACTATTGTTTAGATAAAAAATAATGCAACAATTTTATTTACAATTTAAAGTTCAATACAAGGCTTTTTTTGTTTGTATTAAAAATAAATATTATAGAATTTAATACAACCTCCTACATTCTTATTAAAAATTGATGCACACATTTACATACATACATACATACAGCCATACATACCTTAATTTGTTTGCCTGCGTAGGTCTTTATTGTAAAATCTTCTTCGTTTGCAGTTTTATTAGAAATTTGTTTGTATGTTCTTTTCGTTTAGTTGTTATTAACAAAATAAAATAATATATTTTTTATTGTTTGTTTAATAAAACACTTGAAATAACACTCCAACACAAAGAGTGTAATAAAAGATGAACATTTTTCCCAAAATACCCCTCCCTTGCACGAAAAAGAATAAAACTGCTACTTTTTTCTTGTTGTATTTTTTCACTCAGCCATTATTTTTACCCCTTTAGGGAACATAATCATTTAATTTTTCTTTCCTTTTTTAAATAAAAATTATTCACACATTATTCCATTTACTTGGTGACAAATATTTCTAATTTGAGTGATTACACACGTAATTTTTGATAGTTTAGTTCAATTTAATTTTCGATTATATTCTGATAAAAAAGGAATTTACTTTTTTCTTTACTGCGGCGCTGTGTACACATATATATGTTTGTGTATATGTATGGCACTGTAATTCCAATAAGACACGATTCGTACTTTTCCGTTAACTGGATGTTTTATAAAAGAGAATTGACAGCAGACTGTTGTATGTGTTTTTGTTGATATTACAGCTGTTGATTAGAAAACAAAGCTGAAGAGCTTCAACGGCGGCATGGCAAAAGGCGGCTTAAATTAGAACTGTACACAAATTGTTTTCATGAGCTACTTTAGTTTTTATTCATTTTTTGGCAAAAAACTAGGAGTTTTTAACAAGCAAAATGATATTGTTGTCAGTTAAGCTCGTCCTAAAATACCCTACACAATGGTTGGTGGTAAATGACTGCAACGGAAGATTTATGAACGGCCCTCGTATAATTTGTTTTTGTTATTAATGTTTGTGTGTACAATAAGTTATTATGATTCTAATATTTATGTGAAATTTTTGTATTTTAAAAGGTTTTTTCGGAATGGTTATTTGGAAGTTAAAAAAGAATATGGACTGACCTTTTATAATTTTGCACGGCAGTTTTGGCTTATATTTATCTTAACTTGAGTAAATGTTATTACAATACCCACATATATTTGCAATTTATGAGGTTTTATGTAATATTTGGAAGAATGGTTGTATGGAACACTTGCATGCGCTCTATATGATATAATGGGCCGATGATAAAATATTTCAATAGGCATCGTCCTTGAACTAAGGTAATAGTACGTGCCAAATTTTCATCTATATATCTTCACAATTCATTAAGACATCTTCAAAACTGACGCAACTTGAAGTACTTTGCTCACAAGCTTTACTGACGATGGACTGGTGTACACGTATAAATCAAATCAGGAAGAGATTCTGCTTCGAACGATATACTTATAAATGGTGGAAGGACAATTTTAGGTCCTTCACAAACATCTACACAAACGCATAAGTTTACCACTTATGGTGGTGTAGGGTAAAATAATTAAAATACAGGAACAAATTAAGAAATTAAAATCTATCGATTTTTAACTTTTTTCCTTTTAGGTATAAGTATTATTTGAGGGAAAGTAATTAACATACAAACCTTCGCTCTCTGATAATTTTCGAGAAATAGGTTCCAAAAGTACCGACTTTCAGATGCATATTTCTCGTTTGATAAATAATATATATTAACATCATATGTGAAAGGTCTCAAAGAGATTCGTCCAAAGAAAGGCCCCTTAACTCTCTCAGATGTATTGGTTTGTTGAAATTGTACAAAACTATCGGAAGTGGCAGATCTATTTCCATTTAAGTTTTATTTCAAATCGTCAACTTAATTTTAAGAAAGTTGCAATTGTACGGCTTCTGTTAATATTCATTTAGCGCAGATGTCTTTTGTTTGAGGTTATGCTGACAGTGCTACCAAGTTAAATGCAATTTGTAGAACTACCAAGTTTGCATGAATTATTCAGTAATTTGAATTTTATGCATAGTTTGTATTTCAAATATATTTAATTAGATATTCATAAAATATTGTTTGATCTAGAAGCACTAGAAAATGCTAGACAATTTGGAATAAATCTAAATCCACACACATTTTTGATAATATGAAAGCGTTTTAAAGATAGCATAAAGCGTTGCTTTCAGGTTTTCATATGAATTAATGTAACGTTAGATTGTTACCATGCAATAACTATGAAACGAGAAAAATTGATCTGAATTTCAAGTTCATATCCCGAAAGATATACGAAACTATTAACTTTGTCATTCCATTGTAATCTGCTAAGAAAGTGTCATGAATACTTGCAATAATGTCAATCTGTCAATTATTATATTTGTAATATCTTGTAGATCGTCTAGTATCCTTTCATCTATTAAAACATCTAATTCAATTCATTTATCTTTGTACCGTTAATTTATATTCTTATCGGTCGATAACATTTCCCACAGCAAAATTATCTCTAATAACATAAGATCGATTTAGAACACTACGCGATGGCAACTCTGAAACTGAACAAAACAAACAGAGAAAAAAAACGGTATTGATCTCTTTTATTATCAATTGACCGGCAATTCCCATCTTAGAAAGATGTTTATCAATAACAAGCGGGGATTTACGTTTCAATTATTAACATTAATAATTTTTTGGATTGCATCAACTTGTATTGGATGCTGTCATGGTGAATCATTTAAATATGAAACAAAAGAATTTGAGGTTCCAGTGGATCATTTTAATTTTGTTGTAAATCAAACATTTAAATTGCGATACTTGTACAATGACTCGTTTATTGATAAGCAAAGTGGAAAAACGCCATTGTTTTTCTATACGGGGAACGAAGGTGACATTGAATCGTTTGCACAAAATACAGGTTTTATGTGGGAATTGGCTAAAAAATATCGTGCCTGTGTAGTTTTTGCTGAACATCGTTACTATGGCAAGTCACTGCCCTTTGGTAATTTAACATTTAATGTTACCCAGAATTATGGTTACCTAAGTGTTGAGCAAACTCTAGAGGATTATGCTTTATTGTTAACAGATTTACAGGATAAGTATAAATATGCTCCTGTTATTGTGTTTGGTGGTTCTTATGGTGGCATGTTATCTGCCTGGTTTCGTATGAAATATCCACATTTAGTATATGGTGCTTTGGCAGCATCCGCCCCCATAAGACAATTTAATGGTATGACTTCATGTGATATTTTTGCCAAAATTACTACTTCGGTATTTGCTACCACATATAAGAATCATACTTGCAGTATAAATATTAAAAAATCCTGGGATCTATTTAAGCAAATGGCTTCCACGGATGAGGGTAAAAAGAAATTAAGTGATGAGCTGTTACTATGTAAACCCATTAAAAAAGATGAGGATCTGGATAAATTTTTTGATTATTTAGAAGACGTTTATGGCGGTTTGGCTATGGTTAATTATCCCTATAGCAATGATTTCCTAAGTCCTCTACCGGGATATCCAGTACGTCAGTTTTGTTCATATTTACAAGATTTACAAACAGGCGATAATCTTTTGCAGTCTATGAAAAATGCTATTAATGTATATTTCAATTTTACCGGCACAGAAAAATGCCTACAATACGATTCAGCTTTCGATCCCTCTTCTATAGGTGGTGATGCTTGGGATATACAAACTTGTAATCAAATGGTGATGCCCATGTGTAATACACCCGATACCATGTTTCGCGTTAAAGAGTGGAACTTTAATAAAGAAGCAGAAAAATGTCGCAACAAATTTCATATTGAGCCAAAGTTAAATGATATTATCATGCGTTATGGTGGTAAAAATCTTCGTGATACTTCTAATATTATATTTAGTAATGGTTTATTGGATCCTTGGAGTGGTGGTGGTGTTTTACAAACTGAAAATCCATATATTTATATTATTATAATACCAGAAGCAGCTCATCATTTGGATTTAAGATCAAGTAATCCTAAAGACCCTGCTTCTGTTGTGCAGGCACGTGAACAGGAGTCTAGAATTATTGAAAAGTGGATTGATGAATATCATTGGTAATCATTCAACATTGTAATTAGTTATACTTTTGCAAATACATACATAAATAAATATTTATCTTATTAATCGAATAAGTATGTTTATGTAGAGATATATAATGTTCATGTTGTAATTAAATTATAAATAAAACGATCATTATTGAAATTAT
The DNA here is from genome assembly GCA_004302925.2 of Cochliomyia hominivorax. Classification (NCBI taxonomy): domain Eukaryota; kingdom Metazoa; phylum Arthropoda; class Insecta; order Diptera; family Calliphoridae; genus Cochliomyia; species Cochliomyia hominivorax. Next base: position 94,761,740 of record PYHX02000467.1, on the reverse strand, counting down.
ATGATTTTGATTATAGAGATCAATTTTTTTGATAACTAAAGGATTTAGGAGTGAAACCGATAAATCTTAATTTACATCATTAACTTAATAGTTAATCTTAGAGTTACATTTTAACTGGTATTCTAATTTCGACTAATGTACTCATGGATCAACTGTCAATTTCCTAAGGAAATTATACTAATCATCAGAAAATGTATAGTTATTTTTGGCACTTTAAAACATTTGTCCTAGAGAAAATCCTACAAAAGCTATTGATATAATTAGTCATCGTTCCCACGACAATTGGGTCCCTGTTCCGTAACGACCTGAGACACACTCGGCCAAAGATTGTTAATCCAGCGACAGTTGTATCAAACGAAAGTTTGTTTCCCCAAGAACGAACTATCGGGTACAGCCAAACTGTTACAATAACCATTTGGCCTATATTTTTTCGAAAATGTGACAGCAATAATTCGCTGATAAAATTACTTTTTAATCCGAACTTAGTGATTCACTGGCTTCTATGGAAATCTTAACGGAAATGTTTGTAAAAAACACTTCGTAGTTTTTTCGTGGAGATACGAAGTGTTTCATAGAGTTAAGCTTAGCTAGACGTAGCTGGATCCAGGCAGAGTACGAAAAAAAAACGAAAAAATTCACAAACGTTTGTATTAAGTACAAAACTTTATAATTTTTTGATTCGTTCTGTATAAGAGCAAAACTAAAGAGGCAGAGAGCCCAAATAAAACAATTCACTTTTTCTCTCCTTCTTGATTTATTTGTTTCTGTTGTGATCACAGCAAAGATGAAAATAAAAGAAAGAAACATCTCGTTTTGTTTATTTTCGTTCTCTGGATCTAGTTTAAATCGTAAGATGTTAACTTTCCTTACTACAGAACTTAAAGATTTGAAAAATAAAATGTAAAAATTTGTGATTTGAGAAATTATCAATAAAAAAGTGAGATCGAGAAATTCTTAACACAAGTTTTTCATTAAAGCTTTAAAGCCTTTTGTAATACATCCCAGTTGTTGTAACACTTCGGTTGTATACGATATTTCTTTCTTTGGGAAAAAACTTCTGATTGGTTCAGCTGTCGCCTCGGATCGTTCTGTGTGATCTGTGGTATTTGTACCAAGAGAGGTAAATCCTCCAAATTGCCCTGAGCTAAGGGCAGTGGAGAGATATTGAGCTTTTGTTAAATGTGAAATGAAGAGCACGAAAAACGTTAATAGAAGGGTTTCAGAAGAAGGTTCAAAATTCTATCACTAGTGATGAAATGATGGTAAAACCATAAAATATATATTTTTCTTGAAAATCGTATTAATTTCAATCAAATAAACAAAGAGAGAAAAAATAACATAAATGTATGTTAAGAAATTTTCGATCTCACTCCTTATAATAATCTACCTAAATACAATTATTACGAGAAAAAAAAACTATTTTTTCCTTAACTTTAGATTCTTTTATCTCGAAAACTATTAGAAATGAAGAAAAAAATTTATTTAGTTTTATTTTCTTTACAAAATTCTTTCATAATATTGTTGAATACAATAGCGAAGAGATTTTAATTCAAGCATAAAAAATTGTGTGGCATCATTGGCCAATTTCATCTTTAAAGGTTTAAAAAAACAATGGAGTTATTATCTTCACGCTAAACTGAACCTGATTAAAAATTGTTTGTTTACAAATTTTATGATAAAAAATATCAAAAATTATCATGATCAAAAGAAAACATCGCAAAAAGTGTATTATGGGTTGTAGCTCTGTTAAAGTACATAGATTTCCAGCGGACCCAAAGAGGTATATTATTTTTATTTCCTTATTCGTTTTAATGTAAATTTTCATTTTTTCTATAACCTTCACTACCACATGTGGTAGTATTGCAGACACAATTTTTGGGTTTGTGGTTCAACTCAGTATTAATTACTGGATGTCCATATAATGCTAGTTTTCCCAGTTTTGAAAATATGAAGGTGAAATTTGGCATATTATTTTCACTCAAGGCGAGACTATTGGTTAAAGTCATTTAGCCTCATAGAAATAATATCCCGACATTTAATACAAATCGCACATACACACATGGACAAAAGTCATCTTCATCCTTCATGTACAATATTTAAAGGCCAGTTTCAATAGGCATCGCCAGTTTCATGGGCCTAAATAATGGAACGTACAAAAATTCTTGTACCACACAAGGGCTAGTTTGCTATAGTGATGTAAATTTCGGCATTTATAGAGACCTTTGTAACAAATAATTGGCTTCTTTTTGTAATTTGGAGTTGCTTACCACTTTTTGGGCAGCTTTTGGGTCCTAAACTTTTTTCAATATTCCCTCGAGCATCAGTTACATACGATTTTTGGAACAGTTGTTTTTGGCCTTTAAATTGTTAGCAGCTTTTTGAGCCTTGTGTGTTTTTAAACCTGTATTAGCTTTAACTTTTTGTTCCAAATTTTCCGAGCACTGAGATATCCAGTCTGCTATCCTACCGAATGTGTTGGAAGCTTTTTTGAAAATACTTTCTATGTTGTTGGCTTTAGAAACCTAATGTAAACCATACCTTCAACCTGAACTAGGTTTTCTATCAATGGACAAGTTTTCCCAAAACTGTTTAATAATATTGGTATCCTGAATAAAATGTTTTAATGAAAACGTGTATTTAGAATTTTTCGATCGCATTAAACATTTTTTATGTATTAAACTTACATAAAGGAAAATGACGTTGACTTTATTTCGTTCGTATATTTTTATTCATTTATATTTATATCGATGGGTTGCTGGTTGCTCTCTCAATTTCACATAGCTTCCATATAGTACGCCTCAGAGAAAAATATTTTATAATCTCATAAAAACATTAGTATCATAATAAAACGAGGTTGATTTTATAATTTTTCTTGGGTTCCATTTTATAACCAACAATATACAGAAGTGTATAAATTACTCAAATATGATAAACTATTGTTTTCTCTTTTAGAAGAGAAGAATGGAGTCGAATTTTGGGTGTTTTTCCAAAACAGAAAATCCCATTTATATGCAACGCACATTTTTCTAACTTCTTTATCAATGGCAATCATTTATCACGATATGCTGTTCCAAATCCCCCGGAATCAAAAACTGCAAATCCCACCGACTCAGGAACATCGAATGCTCAAGAAATAATGAATATTATAAAGTCTGGATCTAAGGATCGGACAAATAAAAATCATACAAAAACCGAAAATTCCTCCAACTCCGGAATATCGGATGCTCAAGAAATAAAAAATACTATAAAGTCTATATCACAAGATCAGAGGAATAAACAACACACAAGAAGCATATGTGTTAAAGACTCTTCAATAATTACCCCAGATATATTTGAAGATGATAACTCGGAAACGGATTATGAAGAAAGTCTGATAGATGAAATTGTAATGGATAATGTCGCTTCTGATACAATAAAGAATTATGAAAATATCGCTAATCCGTTATTATCAACGCATGTGGTAATAAATGATAATTCACAAAATAATCAAAATGCAGATGATTACATTGTGGAAGAAATCGATATAGGCCAGGACGGGATAAATGAAGCCAAAGTTGAAGAATTTGAAATGCGTAAGGGCAGCACAAATGATATAATAATTCAAGGTCGTTATGTGCAAACTAATGATTGTATGATAGTCACATATACATCACCACATAAATGGTCACTACAGGAGCAAATAGAAAGGTTGGATACAGCCTGTCATAGTCAATTAAGGCAAATCAAATATTTGAATAAAGAAAACGAACGTTTAAGAAGAGAAATGGGAAAATACGAAAGGTTTTTATATAACATGAGGAAACTACAAACCAAAAATCGTTATCTGATGGCAGAACTTAAAATGTACAAATTAGAAGAGGCCAAATTGAAAAAGAGAAAAAAGAATAAACTTAAAAAAATAATAAATTATTGAATACAAAAATGATATGATCTCAGAACAATTTCAGTTTTTTTTAAATAGTAATAAGCATTTATAATAAATTGATATGAATTGAATTCATTATATATTTTCTTTCTTTATATCCTTTTTTATGTGAAATAAATATCTTTTCTTTTTTATACTTTATCAATAAAAAACAAACTTTATTTTTTTAAAAATGTCTTAAGTTTTTATTTCTTTTTATCTTTAATAGTATATTTATCATAAGATTTTGTTGGATCATAAGGTTCCCAACGACTTGCAGGAAATATGTGTTTATTACGTTCATACCATGATCGTAACAAAACTTTACCAGCATGGGATTCTTCTTTCTCGACTGATGCATCACTTGTCAGACGTATGTCATCGTGTACATCGAATTGAAATAGTGGACCAGATTTACCTCTAGCTTTTGTCACAATAAAATCATAGAATGTATAATGATGAGGTAGAATTAAATCTTCTTTAACGTACATTAATTGATCGGCCATAACTGCTTTAAGTTCATTAAATTCTTTGCGTAATAATTCCAAACATTTTTGTAGAAATTGATAAATGGAATTGCCTTTTTCATTACCACACTACGGCGATGTCCCGAACCATCCCAATAGGAAAATGTTATGGGAATTTCTTGATCTTTAAGCGCAGCCTGTTGCATTACCCATTCCTGTCTCAATTGCTCTCTCAAACGATTCTCCTCTTCTTCACGTTCTCGATCGGGCAGAAAACTAGTATCCACATCGGGATTTTTGAAAATTTTCTTTTTTACCACTGGTGTAGGTTCATCAGGATTTAAGTCTGTCCATTTTTTCTTTTCCGCTTTCTCTTTTTCTTTTTTCTTTGTGCTTCCATTTCTTTCTGTTCAGCATCATCATTATCCCCTTCCTCCTCCTCCTCTCCTTCTTCGTCATCATTAAAACTAAAAGATAAAGCTTGTATTTGCTTCTTTTGTTTATTCTTCTCCGCCTGTATAGCTTCCAAAGCCTTTTGTTTCTCACGTTCTTTTTCATCTTTTTTCTGGGCCAATTTCTTTTCTCGCTCTCTAACTATATCCTCCTGTTTGGCTTTCATCTCATCCAAGGTGACCAAACCTATGGTTGAGGTTTTAAGTTGTTGTTCCACTGCATCGTAATGGGTAGCAAATTTATTTTCTATTTTGTCCAATTTTAATTCCTCCTCAATTTTCTTTTTACGAAACTCAATTTCTTGTTGTTGAATTTCACGTTTCTTCATCAACTGGGCAGCACGCCCAGCTTCACTGGCTGCTCCTTTATAGTGGGCCATATTATAGAATTCAACTTTTACTCGAGTTTATTTTAATTTTGCTTAATATTTTTGGAAATTTTCTTATTTCTTTACAAGATTGTGTGTGTTTTCGGAAGAATTTTGTTTATGTTTACAATAATTCACAATAGTGAATGAATGACAGCTGTTTATAGTAAAAGAGTTGTCAGATTAGAAAGTTACTTGAGGTTAATAAGTAGATCGGTGAAGAACCATTTTATAATACTACAGATTTTGATATTACGATTCGTGTTTGTGTAAAACGTATTTAAAATATTTTAATGATAAATATGATTCATTTATGTCATTTGAGGTCGTTTTGAAAGTGGAGTATACATGAGGTTTGTTTATATCAAAAGTTAGCCGTATGCTATTTGATGTGCAAAATGTACGGAGAACGTAAAGTTCGAATTATTGCTTTTTTTATAAATAAAAATTGGTTTTAAACTTTAATCCACCTCCGCTTTAAATTAAACACATTTTTGGAAACCTTTTTTTGTGCTCTTCTACAAACCCCCAATATCCCTAAACTTAGGCCTAAGCTCTAGACAGTTTAGAATATTTGTGTCTTTTAATACAAATACAATGCTATTATTCTTTTGACAGGATGCCAAAAATAAGTGGACACATTATGAGGTCTTATAAATGTAAACTTCAATATTTATAGAGCCCGTTGTAAGAAATTACATGCCGAAACTAGGTAATTCTTGCCATTCCAAGAGTTTTTTTCCGAAATTTTGACAGCTTTTCGGTTTTAAACTTTTTTTAGAAAACTTGACTTCAAATTCCGTGTTCCGATTTTAGTCTCTAGATTTTTAGTAGCGACAGGACTTTTCTTGAGCCTTGTATGTTTTTCTTAGCAAATAGTCTGAGCACTGAGCTAACCAGCTGCTTTCCTACAGGATGTGTTGTGGAAGCCCTTTGAAAAATGCTTTCTATTTCTTTCAAATAAAAAACATCATGTAGACCATTCCTTCCACCAGAATCAGGTTTCTAACAAAAAACATTATTATTTTTTTAAATAATAATTTTAGGGTGCACATTTATCTGTTCACTCATTTTAAACAGATTAACAATATCTCCATTTGTTTGCCTTTAAACATAATAACTGACTTGTTTTACAAAGTTAACTCGATAAAAAAATCTAATAATTGAGTTAAAAATTTAAATGAAAAACGTGTATTAAGATTTTTTTCGATCTGACTCCTTAGGATATATTTGAAACAAATAAGAGAGCATATTGAAATCATAAATTTAAAGAAACTAATTAAGACTAAAAATGTGTTCAAAATTTATTTTTACTTGTAGGTTTTTAATTAGCAGAATTATCTTATATAAAAGTCATTAAAATCGGTTCATATATAAGGAATGTGAATTGTTTTGAGTCACAAAATCCAAGCTGAAACCTTAAATTCGGCTACACCTTGGCAATCACTGTTTAAATTTCATTGAATCATTCCTCACATGAACCACTATGAAACGGACATCATCAAATCGACTGTGAAAGTGATTCCAAGTCCATTAATATATATTTTTTTCCTGCATATTACAAACATCTGCATTAACGTATAACAGTACAACCCATTATGTTGGTTGTGTTATAAAATAATGTACTGACATTACAAACATTTATATTCCCAGAAAATTTCCCTAAAATACCTTGATTTAACCAAAGAACAAGTAGAGTTGCAACTCTTTTTCCTTGTTTAACATTTCAGGTTACCAGATCATATAAATTTAAAAATTTAACAGGGAACCGTTAAATTTACTGTTAAACTGTTAACCATAACAAAAACAAAACAAATATATACTTCGTATATAATCGGTATGCGGTAAAATATAATATCCGAAAGGACATAGAAACGATTAAACTACAACATAAAATTCAGTTACGACGCGAATGTTAACGGAAACACAATGAACGGATGAATAAAAATTATAATAAACGTTAAATTGATAAACGGTTAATTTAAAAAAAAATCAAATAAATCTGATAATAATTTGAATTATTTTATGTAAAAAAATAAAATAAAAAGAATTTGTTAAGAGATAAGAAAATATAAAAAATCTTGTTATAAAAATTAAGAAATAAATAATAAAAAATGCGTTTCGTTTAAACGGAAAATTTATGCAAATTAATTAAATTCCCTTAACAGCATCTGAAGTGAAACAAAACAAAAAAAAAAATAGAAGAAAACGTTTTACAAGAGTAATGAATTGAAGACAACATGGAAAATTATATAAAAAAATAAAAATTAAAAAAAAATAGAAAATAATGAAACGAAACGTATAAAATTTAATTACAATTGTGTGCACAACAAACGAGAGTAAAAAATATCAAATAGAATAAAATAAAAAGTTAGAAAAGAAATAAATAATTAAAAATTAGCGGAAGAATAGAGTTCTTCAAAGAAATTACAAGCAAAAGATACAAAGAAATTAAATAATTTTATAATGAAATTGTGTTTTTTTTTGTAAAAAAAATGTGAAAAAATAATATTAAGATTAAAATTAGTAAAGAATTCTCATCATCATCATTAAAAGAAGGAAGAGTTTTTATTAAAAGCTTGCAAAAGAGAGCAAAGCAGCAGCTGTTAGAGAGCTGGAAATAATAAAACAGGCTATCAGAAACCAACACCAGCAGCAGTGACAGCGACAACAGCTAAAGATTTTTGTAAGTGTACAAGGACAAGAGGACAAATGTAGAACAAAACGACCAACAACAACATACATATACACATACCTAAAAAAAACATATATACAAGCATCGATTCAACCAACCATTCATTCAGCTAACAAACCAATTCATATTTATCTCTAGGATTTTACAGTGGGATAAAATCTAACTATTGCGGAACAAAATTCTAAACTTTTGGAAAAGTTTGGGGATTTTTATAAAATTGTATAAGAATACAACATTTGAAATGGAGAAGGACTTGCTCAGCTTGTTCACAGTGGAGCTATGATTTCCTAAAACTATAATAATTTTGAAGAGTTCTGGGATTTTCTATTAAATTTTATAGAAATATTGCAAAGGGGTATATCGTCTTAATTGTCTTAAAAGGATCACCTTATCTTGTTCAGGCATGAAGCTATGGGTTTTAAAAAATACATATATTTATGCAAAAATTATTTTTAAAAATTAAAAACTTTTATGAGGATTCTGGGATTTTAAAATATTTTTTAGAATAGAGCAGAGGAGAATATCCTTTAAGAGTGGGAAGAAGTATCCCCTCAGCTTATATCAGAATGGAGCTATGGGTCCTAAAATTAAGTGCAATTGGAATATATCTTATATCTGAGGAGTATATCATTAAAAATTGCAAAGAAGAAATCTTTTAGCTTGTCAAGGAGTAGGATCTCAAATCATGTACTATTGGAAATAAAATAATTTTTTAAAATCAATTTAAAATTTTTGGGATCAATTTAAAAAAATTGGAATTTTTTGAATTACGCGGAAAAGTACATAATTATAATTTGTTAAGAAGGAGCTCCTTAGTCTATACAGAAGTGGAACTATAGAATCTCAAACTGAAGTATCTTTGTCCAGAAAACCATTTAGGTAGGTTGGTGGTAGTAGAATTGAACTGATTTCCATGCCTGTTGGCATACACCAAGGCCACTATAACGGTATGTTGTGCACTCACTTTCTCCGGTGACTTAAAAAAATCCATATCGTATACAAATTTCATAAATTTTCTCCAATCAACGTACCTAAGGTAGCACATGCTGGGTAATGTGTCTCTTATAAAATTTTGGAATCTTTATGTTGTAAAAACTGCCATTTAGGGTAACACTTTCCCGGTTTATTTATTATGAAAATATCTTTGATTTTCAAATATTTTTGTTAAGATTTTTTAAACGAAATTAATGACGAAATTAAATTAAAAAAACATTACCATAATGAAAAAAGATGTGTAATAAGCCGCCCCTTTGCCGGATTCGAAATTTTGGGTATTTCGGCATAAAAAATGGGAATCTGTTTACTGTCCTGTATTAAGGACAACTTTAACTATGTTATACTACAATTTTAAAATTATTACTTAATTTATATATAGTTTTGATTTAGGTTCAAATGTTAAAAAAAATGTCTTCATAAATTTATGCTGAAAATAAACATTTTAATTTTTTTAATTTATTAAAAATATTTAGTTTAATAATTTTGAATGTAAATATTTTTATTGTTCAAATAATTAACTTTCCAATAGTATCAAGAATTATATAAATTGATTAGAAAAGTCAATTAAAAATATAACTTGAATTTGGTCTCCTCCATTAAAATTTGCTTATTTTGCGCTTTTTTTAATGATAAATGAAAATATTTTTGATTTAAAAATTTTGTATAATTTTGAAACTGTTAAATAAATTTTAATAAAATTTAACATATTTATTGCTAAGATATTTTGCAATTGACTTGGTGAAATACAAGTTTTCTAATGGACTCCTGTTTTAGTTTTAGGAGATTCATTTTCCCTATTTATTTTATACTTTTTTTAGGTTGAATAATTTTTGAAGCTTTAAGCTTAAGGTTGAAAATGCTGATTTAAACTTTGAAACTTTTAAATTCAACTATATCGATTTTCCCAAGTTTAAATAAGATTATTGAAACATCCTGGTTTCAAATTAAAATTTTTTATTTTAGCAAAAATCATAATTTTTTTGTTTAACAATTTCATTAAATTTTTAAATTGTGAAATCCATTTGGAATATTTTAATATCAATTAAATTGTGTTATATAGAAGACATCTGATAAAATTAGTTACATAAATTCAAGTTAAAAGCATTCTTATCCTTAAAGATATTTAATTCTAAAAATTAATTTATTTCAGGAAATTTTCAAACAAAATCAAAAGTTTTGAATATCATTTTTTCCATTAATGAAATATTGATAATTGGAATCATACCGATTTTAAAGATTTATTTTCCATTTGTTTGCTTCTAACCCACTGTACTCTATTCAAGCTTTAGTCTCTTATCCTCTAAACTCAGTATTCTGTAACGTCTTTTTGTTTGTGTTGTCATTGTGTAGCATTTTGAAAAATTGTTACAAGACACATAGAAATTTTACACCAACAACATTGAAACAACATTTTTTTTATTGTTGGAAAATTTTATTTTCTTTTAGTTTTTCGTTTATTTTTCTCTCTTTTTAAATCTCATTCAGAGTGTAACATAATAATTCTATGCCTTTTCTTTCATTCATTTAAACATTTATGTTGAAATATTTAAATGTGTTGGTATATTTATAAGTGTGTTGGTATGCATGCAAACAGCTGAGTGTATAAACAAACGGAAACGGAAGTGACAAATTGAAATGCCATTTTTTCTCATTGTTTGTTTTTTTTTGTGTTTCTAGTTTATTTCTTTTTCTACTTTTATTGTCATTAAAATGTGTTGATGTTAATAGATAACAAGTGAGAATTCTATATTTGGCTATGTGGAATCTTCTATGCCCTCCAACACAAATGAGTGTGAGGTAAAGCGTTTTGTTTTCAACATACACTCGCACACTCTTAAACGTATAATTTATATGGAATTTTTTCTTAAATAAAATACATAAACACTTTATGAGTCATAAAATTGTTTATATATTTTTGGCTATAACTTTTTTTCTACTAAACCGATAATTATTTCAATGGTAATGAAGTATATATAACTTAATATATATTTATTCTATAATTATCATTTTTTTAATTGATATTTTACAAAAGTTCTTCGCTTGAACTTAGTTGCCTCAGATATCGGACTATATCTTTTTGTTTTCTAAACCGATTCAAATAAATAATAAATATGAAACTTCTTAGGACTGTAGTAAATTCTCAGGATATATTTCATTGAGCTTTGTGGATTGTTATTGTGGATGTTAGCGTTCCTACAATAGACATACAGACAAACGGACAGACAGACGGACATAGCTAAATCGACTAAGACTTTGATTTGATGCAAGAATATATATATACATTATTGGGTCTGAGATGATTCCTTCTTAGTGTTACACATGGAATGACAAAGTTTATATACCCTCTTCAACACATGTAATGGTGAAGGGTATAAACATGTCACATGAATGAATGTTTGGAATCGCTGTGAATATAATTTCCATTCTTTTTAAAAAAATATCTAAATGCGTCTGTGTGTGTGTGCGTTTGTGCGTCTGTGAGTGATTTTCAAGTAAATTAACAATAAAAGTTGATTCCTTAAATAAACTTGTCCTTTCTTTCTCTTCTCCGTTTAAAGTCATTTAATACTGGTTTTATACATTTTATTGTGATAATATTTTTTGTGTATTAAAGAAAAAGATATTTTAACTGTCTATCATTTGGTAAGGGAGTGTATGTGTGTGTGTGTGAGTGTGAATGTGTTTGTATTTTTGATTTGATTGGCTTTGTTTTTAGTACTTTGACTTTTTGACATTATTTCTCTTTATTTTGGGTATAATTTTGTAACACAAATTTTATTCGATTATTATTTTTCATTTTATATTTATTATATTTTATTAAAGGATTTTCAGAGTCCTTTTTCCATAACTCTAATTTGTGGCTTTTTCAGTGTTTATCACTTGAATTTTAAATTTAAATAATTTTTTTGATGAGTTGTTGTTGGTCCAACTAAATTCAATTAAAGTTAATCTATTTTATAAAAAAGTTTAATTTAATTAATGTTGAAAGTTTTTATTTATTGATTCAAGGAGAAATAGTGCTTTTTTACTGAATTTTATTATTTTTATTGAGTTGCAAACAATTTTTATTGAAATTGAAGTTTTTTTTTACAACGAATATTTGATTTTTAAATTATTTTTGTCATTTTTTTATTCAAATTTATTCTATGAACTGTGTATGGGACGTATACTTAATATGTGTTTATTATTGAAGCAAATATAAATCATACGTTTAGTATATAAAATGATTAACATTATTTTGGAAATAATTCTGTAATTTCGGAACTTTTTAATATTTGTTAATAACAATTTTCAAAGAGAATTTTTGAAATGTCTTCCAATTGATTTGCTGGTACACAAAGTTCGATGTGAATTCAGGTCAAGAGGGAAGGACTTTTAAAAGTTAGTCACCTCAGATATTAAAATTAAAAAAGAATTTAATTTGGTGGCTTCAATTTGGATTATTTTCAAAATTCTAATTAATTTTTATACAAAAAAATATAGAACTGATAAAAATACATAATTTTTTAAGATTTTTGAAATAATTTATAATTTTTAGGTATACAGTTCAGGTACTTTAATTGATCGAACATATAGTCCAACTCGTTTAAAATATTATGCCCCCCCCCCCGTTTGGACACCTTTTTATGGTTTCCAATTCTCTTTTAATAAGAACTCAACATCTCTTCAAATGATAGGATACCAAGTCAGACCAAAAATAATTGGACTCATTATAAAGTCTTATGAATAGAAGCAGCATTCTTTGTAAACATTCCTTATTGTAAATGTCTGTATTTATAGAGACCGTTGTAACAAATAATTGACTTCTTTCACCGCAATTGCATATTGTTTGTCATATTAAGAACTTTTTGGAAAATTTTTACTGCTATTGAGTCCTAAAATTTTCTTTCACATAATCTTTAGTATCAGCAACATAAAATTTTTGGTCGAGTAGGTAGTTGATAAAACTCCCAGAACATACGTTTAGTCCTCCACTATGCAGCAAGAATTTTTTTTAGAATACTTGACTTCAAATTCCCTGCCCTGTTTTTAATCTCTACATTTTCAGCAGCGTTCCTGTTATGAACTTTTTGAGCATCGTAAGTCTTGTAAACCTGCAGTAGCTTTAACTTTTGGTACCAAATAGTCCAAGCACTGAGGTAACCGATCTGCTTTCCTAGCTGATGTGTTAGGAGTTCTTTTGAAAAAGCATTTGAAGACATCAGGGTTCATGAATAAATAAGAAATTCTACATTTAACATTAAAAATTCTAGATAAAAACTATTTTCACGAAAAAATAATATTCCTTTGCAACAATTGATTAAAAAAATTTATTATATTAAATTATGCTTTAAGTTAAATTCTGAATTTTGTAAACAACTTTAATTACATGCATTACGTGTTATACCCTCCACCAGTAGAAATGGTGAAGAGGTTGAGTCGAATTAGCTATGTCCGTTTGCCTATCTGGCATGCTGAGTATATAGTCCTCAGAGAGTTTTCTATTTTAAATCTGCAAAATCGCTTTAGTATATCAAAAGATATAGACCGATATCTAAGGCAAAAAAAAGTTATAGCCAAAAATATTTTTAATTTTTGGCTCATTAAGTGTTAAGAAAAACTTTTAAATATTATGTACGTCTATGAGTGTATTTGTGAGTGTGTATGTACGAAACATAACGTATTTACATACACTTGTGGTGGCGGGAATTGAAGATTCGGCATAAAATCTTCAGAGGGTATATTAACTTTGTCATTTTGTGTGTAACACAAAGAAGGACCCCATAATGTATATATGTATATTCTTGCATTAAATCAAAATCTGAGTCGATTTAGTTATTTCCGTCTGTTTGTCTGTGCTTCTGTCTGTCTGCTGTTGGCACGCTCACATCCACAATAATTAACAGAGATCAATGAAATTTGGTCTGAGTATTTGCTATACTCTTGATAAGTTTCCTATATGAAATCAGTAAAATCGGTTCAGTATGTCAAAAGATATAGACCGATATCTGAGGGAACCTCTAAGTTCAAGAGAAAAATTTAAAGTAAAACTGTCAATTAGAAATCGACAAATTAGAATCAAAATTAGATCAGTTTAATAGAAAAAGTAGTTATAGCCTAAAATATAGCTAATTTTGTGACTTATTAAGTGTTCACAGGGTTATATATTATATACGTTTGTCAGTGTATGGGTGAGTGTATATATACGAAACATAACGTATTTATTTACTCATATTTGTGGTGTAGGGTGTTGAAGATTCGACATAGCTTAATTTAGCATTTTGACTTCTTTTTTCTCTAAAAACACTTTATTTTTTTTGCTTTTAATGAAATTGTTCTATTAAATGATGCCATTATCTCTTATCAATATGTTTTCTTTTACAAAGAGGGAACAATTTTAGTAAATTTATTGTTCATTGGTGTCGAGTTAAAGAAGTTAAACAATAAAAATATCAAAAAAAAAAAAACTATAGAAGAAGAATCGCATGTTTCCTTTTCCCTTTTCTTTATATTTTTGTTACTTTAAGTTGTCTGTTGCAATAAAAAAGAAGAAGAAGAAAAAAGAAAAACTGTCATGTCTACAATTTTCTTTTACTTAGTCGTATTGTTGCTGGTAATTTGTAGTTTAAGCCGTTAAAAAAAAGAAACAATTTTATGGCATAAATAATTGACGTATTGGTGAACACAGACATTGGAATAAAATATATACACATACACAAGTACATAAATTTATATAAAATATGTATATGTAAAAAAATACATATAAAATAAAATAACACATATTTATAATACTTATGTGTCTAGTGTAAATTACAACAAGTCTGTAGTTGTTTTTTTTTGTGGTACATTGAACTGGAAATATTGTAAATGTTGCAAGTATATGTTTATATGTATATGAATATGTGTGTGTGTGTGTCTGTTTACATAGTTATTTACAATACACCGTGGATTAGAATATATATTTTTTAGAAATAAATCTATAACTTTTGATCGGCTGGAGGGATTTAATCAAATTTGCTAAAGGTATAGTGGATGAGTGTGGTGTTGTAACCTTGAAAGATTGAACTGAGAACTCAAAATGGGTTAACTCGTATAGGAATTCCTTAACAATTAGAGGAGTATGCAGCAGTATAATTTGGAAAATTGGAATGCAGTTGAGGTGTTTTTGAGTTAATTTAAAGAAGTACAGCTATTTCTTTCATCTGTGGCGTAGTCGTTTACCCTCTAAAGTTGGTCACTTTGAGTAATTTGATTTAAAATAAAAATCCATTTATGAATAGTTCTCCCAATTTACTACAAAACTACGTTTATATTATAATTTCAGAGATATTCAAAAGTCGAAATAAATTATTAACCGAATTTCTCCTATTTTTTCGATTTTTTAGGATCTGTGCCATATTTTTTTAAATAGGAGCTAGATTCCCTATAAAATCCTAAAAATATTGATGCAATAACTATATAAATATATGAATCAATTAAAATATTACATTAATCTAAAGTTGGAATTTAAAAAACGTACATTTGTAGGATTTTGTCAAAAATGTGGCAACCTTTATTGACTGATGTATTAATTTTTTTTAGTTTAAAACAAATCTTAATGGGAACGCATGTAGAGTCCAAAATCGACTAACAAACTCTATACAAACTTTAAAAATTTTTGGAAAAATAATCCTGATTTTATTGTTAAGTTCTCATCTCGAAAAGCCAGAATCATCTTTAAATTATCTTTAATATAAAGTGACATTTGTAAGGTAAATTAGCAAGAAGTATTTTTTACCGGACCCTAAAAAGTGTGATTATTTTAATGAAAAAAGAATTTTTTTTAAATCTGCTTCAAAAGGGATTGAGATTTTGGGTATTTCCGTGAGAATAATTAGATTATTGTTTAATTCTCTGATTAAAGGTCAAGTTTTTATATTTTTACTGAAATTTAAAATAAATATAAATGTTCGTTTCAATTTTATTAAAATCTAAATTTTAATTTTATTAAAAATAACATTTTATTTAATTTTTCTTTAAATATTTTGAATTTTCAATTTTTAACGTCTTCATAGATACCAACTTTATGCTTGTATCATGGTGCTGCTCCTCAAATTTAGTCATAAATAAAAATATCCTACAATAAACTTACTATTAAAATTTTTCGACATCATTTCATAAGCTTATTTATTACAGATTTATTTTAATTAAAATTATAAATAATTTTAAAATAATGCCTTAAAAATGTTTCCTATAGCAACAGTATTTGTAATAATACTTGCTATACACTTGTTGGAATAACAATATTTACAAATGTAATTGTTAAAGGTTAATGCTTGCAATAGTTTTGTAAGTGTTTTTTGTATAAAAATTCCCATTTTTGACGTGTAATTTAAAATTTTAAAAAATAAAATATAAATTCTGTGTTTAAAAAACGGCAATTAAAATAAAATACAATGTGAAGTTAAGTTTCAACCAGCTCCAGTCAGATTAGTTCCAAAATTAGTAACGCAAATTTGGATACAAGTGAAAACGAGATTTCAAGTTCTGAAGATAATGTGGATTCTGTCAAATCTTTTCGGATTTCTCTCTTTATTTCATTTATTTTGTATTCATAGGTAAACAAGCTCCAAATTGTTGCAAAAACTCCAAATTTTGTTAAAACCCTGGCACAAGCTGTTAATAGATGAGTTAACGGAAAATTTATGTTGGAAAGGAATAGGGAAAAGAGTGTGCGTAGATTAATTATCATAACACTTTTGCAAGCCTAACGCTTATGCTAGTAAGTTTATTACAAACTTATTTCAAAGCCTTTTGGTTTATTGGATGAGTATCGGTTTTAACTGATTATTCACTCATACTTGTGTTATAAAAATTTTCAATTCATCTTTTGTGATCTAAAAGTCTAAATTTTAAAATGGAATACTGTCTTGGAACCCTTATTATGTTATTAATCATTTGGCAATGATCTTTTTCCAAACTTCCAATAAATTTTGACTTTTTAAGGAATACAAAAAATCATGGTAATAAATTAATATTTTTTAGATGTTATTTATTAAGGAGGTTATAGTCCAAATTTTCGGAAAAATTCAGAATATTGGTCTCACCAAGAGCTTTAAGTAAATCCAACCATTAGATCAATAGTTAAAAAATTCCTTCTCAAAAATATCGCTTGTGCCCCACTGTGCCATATATAGTTGTAAATATGCTTGTAACTTGTGTGGAAGAATATCTTTTAACATCTTTTAAGATGTTAGACATTTATTGTTTTTCATTTATTTATTTTCCTTCTTTTTTAGTTCTTTTCGCCGCATGTCGAATATTTGCGCATTTTTACATAAAAAACAATTGTTATTAAGTTTTATGTTTATTTACCAAAAAAGGATTTATAAAATTTATTAAAATGAAAATTGATAATCAATATTTAATTTGCTGCAAGAAATCTTTCTTAAGAATTTAAGTGAATTTTCTTTGGTTGAGAAATTGAAAATAAATATTTAATATGGAGAAAAAATGAAAAATTAATGAATTTAAAAGGAATAAAATAACAACAAGTTAGAATGTTATAGTCATCCCGACTATCTAATACCCGACACCACATTGTTGGTTGTAAATGAGTGCTATGAAAAATTGATGAACGACCCTCTTATTTATGCTTAAGTGTGCAATTGATTAATGTTAATTTCATATTTATGTGAAATTTATGCGTTTTAAAAGGAATTTTCTCTAGGGAGTTATATGAGAGTTAGAAAAAATTATGAATCGACCCTCGTATAATTTCACACAGCGGTTTCGGCTTAAATACCCTAATTTCTCTAAATATATTTACAATACAGACGTTTGTGTGCGGTTTATGAGTTACAAGATGATATTTGGAAGGGTGATTGTTTGGGGTCTTTGAGAAATAATAGACCGATTCTGGTATAATTTAATACATCGTTTTAGAATATAATTGGACTTATTATTTAAAGTTTGGTTAACATCATTTTATATTTATGAATTTTATGGACTAAAAACCCTATTCCGGGGGGACATTTGTATGGGACCTATATGAAAAAATAAATCGATCATAATCAATTTCAATAGAATCGCAATTTTCATTAAGGTATCTTGAAAATTGCGACTTCTACTTTGCAAAGAAGCTTTACATAGATAAACAGCCGGACGTTAAGATGGACATGTTTAAATCGACTCAGGAAGTGATTCTGAGTCAAACAATAAACCTAAAATTGATGGTAAGACATTTTTTTCTGTCCGTTACAAATATTCGTACAAACGCATAATACCCACCCCCAACCGTAGTTTTATAAAAAATAATAAAACTTAATATCCCGCTAAAATTACCCTAATCAATTGCGATGAAATAATAAACTTTATTTCCTTTAATTGTACTCATAACATAATAAATTCAACATAACCTCAATATGAGACCTTCTGGATAATATAGAAATCATTTTTATTATGTCAAAAAATATCTCATATCATTGTTTTATCATTAAAATAATGATAATTTAAAAAATAATTCACTTGACTAATAAATTCAATTATTTTGTAAATCAAAATTTATTGCTTTTGTCAGGCTTTTTAAAAAGTCTGATTATGTGCGTTTGTTTGTGTGTGTGTATGTATAAATGATTTAATTGTTTTTGACTGTTGTGTCATTTGTTATTACACATACACAAACACTTATTTAACATGTTTTGATTTTGTTTTTGTGTAATTTTTATAATTTTCCCATTTCCGTTAAGAATGCAGCGCATACAACACATTTTTCCGCATTGTTGTTGTTTTTATTTTTTTGGGTTAATTAGTTAAATTGTAATTAAAAATAAAATAATAAAAATTTAGCACATAAATAATAAATGAAATATGTCAATATAATACAGGATAATTAAATACAGTGGAGTACAGTAGATTAATAGAAAAATTCCTTTTATAAAAATTATTTTTTTTTAATTTATGAAATATTATTCTTAACAGAAAATATTCTCTAGAAGAAATGTTTTTACAAAAAAATTTCTCCAAGAATTTTTCTTTCGAAAATAATTTCTGTTTAAGTATAACATTTTTTTATACAAAAAATTCTTCTCAAGAATAAAATTTTTCTAGATAAAATTTTCTGTTAAGTGACATTTTTTCTAGAGGAAATTTTCTGTTTAGGAATTAATTTTGTGTAGAGAAAAATTTTTGTTGAAGAATTAATTTTTTCTAGTTTTTTTTTCTGTTGAAGAATCAATTTTTTTCTAGAGAAATTTTTCTGTTCAAAAAAATTTTTTTCTAGAGAAATTTTTCTGTTCAAAAATTTTTTTCTAGAGAAATTTTTCTGTTGAAAAAATGTTCAGGTTTATTCTTTAATAGAAATTTTTCTTTAGAAAATTTGGTTTTTTGAGAAATTTTTTTCTAGCAAAAAATTTTCTCTAGAAAAAAATTATTATTTTTTGCAAAAAAATTTTCTCTAGAAAAAATTTATTATTTTTTTGCAAAAAAAAATTTATTATATTTTAGCAAAAAATTTTCTCTAGAAAAAATTTATTATTTTTTAGCAAACAATTTTCTCTAGAAAAAATTTATTATTTTTTAGCAAAAAATTTTCTCTAAAAAAAATTTATTATTTTTTAGCAAAAAATTTTCTCTAGAAAAAATTTATTATTTTTTAGCAAAAAATTTTCTCTAGAAAAAAATTATTATTTTTTAGCAAAAAATTTTCTCTAGAAAAAATTTATTATTTTTTAGCAAAAAATTTTCTCTAGAAAAATTTATTATTTTTTTCCAAAAAATTTTCTCTAGAAAAAATTTATTATTTTTTTGCAAAAAATTTTCTCTAGAAAAAATTTATTATTTTTTTGCAAAAAATTTTCTCTAGAAAAAATTTATTATTTTTTTGCAAAAAATTTTCTCTAGAAAAAATTTATTATTTTTTGCAAAAAATTTTCTCTAGAAAAAATTTATTATTTTTTTGCAAAAATTTTTCTCTAGAAAAAATTTATTATTTTTTAGCAAAAAATTTTCTCTAGAAAAAATTTATTTTTTTTTAGCAAAAATTTTCTCTAGAAAAAATTTATTTTTTTTTTAGCAAAAAATTTCTCTAGAAAAAATTTATTTTTTTTAGCAAAAAATTTTACCTAGAAAAAATTTATTTTTTTTTAGCAAAAATTTTCTCTAGAAAATTTTTTTATTTTTTAGCAAAAAATTTCTCTAGAAAAAATTTATTTTTTTTTTTTGCAAAAAATTTTCTCTAGAAAAAAGTTATTATTTTTAGCATAATTTTTTCTCTAGAAAAAAATTATTATTTTTTAGCAAAAAATTTCTCTAGAAAAAATTTATTATTTTTTAGAAAAAAATTTTATTTATTTATTATTTTTTATTTTTTTCTCTAGAAAAAATTTATTATTTTTTAGAAAAAAAAAAATTTATTTTTTAGAACAAAATTTTCTCTAATTTTTTTTTTTTTTTTAGAAAAAAATTTTCTCTAGAAAAAATTTATTATTTTTTAGAAAAAAATTTTTTCTAAAAAATGTTTTTATGTTTTAGCAAAAATTTTCT
Organism: Cochliomyia hominivorax; assembly: GCA_004302925.2. Lineage (NCBI taxonomy): Eukaryota > Metazoa > Arthropoda > Insecta > Diptera > Calliphoridae > Cochliomyia > Cochliomyia hominivorax. The sequence goes on along the minus strand of PYHX02000467.1, from coordinate 94,741,356 downwards.
CTAGAAAAATTTATTATTTTTTAGAAAAAAATTTTTTCTAAAAAATGTTTTTATTTTTTAGCAAAAAATTTTCTCTAAAAAAATTTGTTTTTTAGCAAAAAATCTGTTTAAATGTATGTGTGTTCAGTATATCAATAAATATTTATAAAGTCTCTGTGTGTTGTTGTATTTGATTTATCTGGATTAATTGTTTGATAAACACAATGTGTTTGATTTTGTTTGAACATATTGGTGGTAAAAACATATTAACACAGTTACACATACACATCATCAAATATAATATGAATGAGTTAATACAGGTTGTGTGTGTATTGTATATGTGTGTGAGTGCATATATGTGTAAATAATTTATTTCACATTGCAGATTTAATTATTTATTTTCTTTTCGACATCCTGAATAAACATTATAAACATTTCTATACAATTGAATGAATTAATAAATTTTGTATGCAGGACCATAAAATAATAATGAAATTTAATGTTGCGTTAATTAATTTATCATCAATTAAAAGTTTAATAAACACAAACGCCATAATTATTTCATATAATTAGAGAAAAGTCTCTAGACGATAGATAAAGAATTATGAGGTTTTTTCTTATACCCTACACTACCATAGGTGGAGGGGTTATTATTATGCGTTTACGTAGATGTTTGTTGTACTATTTTTCTCAAGGACAATGCCTATTGAAATCGATTATGATTGGTCCATTATTCTAAATACAAATTTCCCTCCGGAATGGTTTAGAAAATTCCTAAATATAAAACGATTTAAATCAAAATTTGATTAAAGACAATTGTGAGCAATTGTAAGAGGAGCGGTCCATTATTTCTCATTGGTTCCATGCAACCACCCTTCCAAATATCTCTTTGAAACGTATAAATTTCACATACACGTGGAAATTATAATAATATTTAATCAAATTAAGATAAATATAAGCAGAAACCGGAATGCGAAATTAAGCGAGGGTCGGTCTATAATTTTCATAATTTCATATTAACCTCTAGTAAAATATCTTTATAAAACGCATAAATTTCATATAAATGTCGGTATAATCTATTGTAATAAGAAAAGCAAATTATACGAGGGCAACAGTCATTTCAATTAACAATGTGGTTTAGGTTATTAAAGAGTCGGGCTTGACCGACAAAAAATTTTAAGTTTTATATCGGTTTGTTTGATTAAGTTTTAAAAAAGTAAATAAAAATTCATTCTTTTCATTTAAATATTAACTATTTACACGGTTTGACCTCTGACCTTTAACATATTTTTATATCAAACATCTGATAATATTTTTATAATACTAAGAAAAATATATATAAAAAGTCCAGACTAATTAATCCGCCTATAAATTGCATATTTAATATCAATTAAGTTTAGTATATATATATTTGTCCATTAATGGCATTTTCCATTTAATATCACTGGAATGTTGTTATTATCAGATTAAATATAAAATTTCCTATCGATTATCATGATTTTGCTGATTATTGTCTAAAGATACTTTAGTCAAGGTATTAAATGTTTTTTCTTTTTTTTTGCGAAAATAAAAAGAGAATAATAAAATAAAATTACAACTAAAATTCAGTATAAATTCAGTTTGGGCTTTAACCCTGACCTATAATATGAAATGTTGCTGATGATGGTCTTTATCGATTTGCTCTTAAGTTTAGTATAGAACGAGAGAAAGAGGGAGAGGGAGAGGGAGAGAGAGTGTGGGTGAGCCATAGAATATTTCAATGTTTATTTATTACATTTTCATTTTATCTATCAAATCAAAGAATATCAACTGAAATCATAGAAAAAAACCGCAAAACCAATTACAAACACACACAACAATAACATACAGAGATGTGCAAGGATGTAATATAAAAGGACACAAAATACCAGCACCACACAAACATATTCACGCAAACAACTATTGTGATAGTACTTGGTTACACGCACACAAACACCCACACACCCAATCAAAACAATTTCACACTCAATTGTCAACAAAAATGTAAAGAAAATTTAATAAAAATATTTAAATTTATTTAGAAAAGAAAAGATTTTATTTAAATAAAGACTTTTTTAAACAAAATTTTTTATAAAAAACATTTTCTAGAGAAAATTTGTTTTTGGTAAAAACTGATTTTTTCTAGAGAAAATTGTTTCGTAAAAATATATTTTTTCTAGAGAAATTTGTTTCGTAAAAACAGATTTTTTTAGAGAAAATTGTTTGGTTGAAAACATTTTTTCTAGAGAAAATTGTTTCGTAAAAACAGATTTTTTCTAGAGAAAATTGTTTCGTAAAAACAGATTTTTTCTAGAGAAAATTGTTTCGTAAAAACAGATTTTTTCTAGAGAAAATTGTTTCGTAAAAACAGATTTTTTTCTACAGAAAATTGTTTCGTAAAAACAGATTTTTTCTACAGAAAATTGTTTCGTAAAAACAGATTTTTTTCTACAGAAAATTGTTTCGTAAAAATAGATTTTTTCTAGAGAAAATTGTTTCGTAAAAACAGATTTTTTTCTACAGAAAATTGTTTGGTTGAAAACATTTTTTTTTCTAGAGAAAATTGTTTGGTAAAAAACAGATTTTTTCTAGAGAAAATTGTTTAGTAAAAACAGATTTTTTCTAGAAAAAATTGATTCGTAAAAACAGATTTTTTCTAGAGAAAATTGTTTCGTAAAAACAGATTTTTTCTAGAGAAAATTGTTTGGTAAAAACAAATTTTTTCTAGAGAAAATTGTTTGTTAAAAACAGATTTTTTCTAGAGAAAATTGTTTGTTAAAAACAGATTTTTTCTAGAGAAAATTGTTTGTTAAAAACAGATTTTTTCTAGAGAAAATTGTTTGTTAAAAACAGATTTTTTGTAGAAAAAATTCTTTGGTAAAAACAGATTTTTTCTAGAGAAAATTCTTTGGTAAAAAAATGATTTTTTCTAGAGAAAATTGTTTGGTAAAAACAGATTTTTTCTAGAGAAAATTGTTTGGTAAAAACAGATTTTTTTTAGAGAAAATTGTTTGGTAAAAACAGATTTTTTCTAGAGAAAATTGTTTGGTAAAAACAGATTTTTTCTAGAGAAAATTGTTTGGTTAAAACTGATTTTTTCTAGAGAAAATTGTTTGGTTAAAACTGATTTTTTCTAGAGAAAATTGTTTGGTAAAAACTGATTTTTCTAGAGGAAATTGTTTGGTAAAAACTGATTTTTCTAGAGGAAATTGTTCGGTAAAAACAGATTTTTTCTAGAGAAAATTGTTTGGTAAAAACTGATTTTTTCTAGAGGAAATTGTTCGGTAAAAACAGATTTTTTCTAGAGAAAATTGTTTGGTAAAAACAGATTTTTTCTAGAGAAAATTGTTTGGTAAAAACATATTTTTTCTAGAGAAAATTGTTTGGTAAAAACAGATTTTTTCTAGTGAAAATTGTTTGGTAAAAACATCTTTTTTCTAGAGAAAATTGTTTGGTAAAAACAGATTTTTTCTAGAGAAAATTGTTTGGTAAAAACAGATTTTTTCTAGAGAAAATTGTTTGGTAAAAACAGATTTTTTCTAGAGAAAATTGTTTGGTAAAAACAGATTTTTTCTAGAGAAAATTGTTTGGTAAAAAGAAGATTTTTTCTAGAGAAAATTGTTTGGTAAAAAGAAGATTTTTTCTAGAGAAAATTGTTTGGTAAAAACAGATTTTTTCTAGAGAAAATTGTTTGGTAAAAACAGATTTTTTCTAGAGAAAATTGTTTGGTAAAAAGAAGATTTTTTCTAGAGAAAATTGTTTGGTAAAAAGAAGATTTTTTCTAGAGAAAATTGTTTGGTAAAAAGAAGATTTTTTCTAGAGAAAATTGTTTGGTAAAAACAGATTTTTTCTAGAGAAAATTGTTCGGTAAAAACAGATTTTTTCTAGAGAAAATTGTTTGGTAAAAAACAGATTTTTTTCTAGAGAAAATTGTTTGGTAAAAAACTGTTTTTTTTCTAAAGAAAATTGTTTGGAAAAAACTGTTTTTTCCAGAGAAAATTGTTTGGTAAAAAACTAATTTTTTCTATAGAAAATTGTTTGGTAAAAAGCTGATTTTTTTTCTAGAGAAAATTGTTTGGTAAAAAACAGTTTTTTTCTAGAGAAAATTGTTTGGAAAAAACAGATTTTTTTTAGAGAAAATTGTTCGGTAAAAACAGATTTTTTTAGAGAAAATTGTTTGGTAAAAACAGATTTTTTTTTAGAGAAAATTGTTTGGTAAAAACAGATTTTTTTAGAGAAAATTGTTTGGTAAAAATAGATTTTTTCTAGAGAAAATTTTTTTTGAAAAAAAACAGATTTTTTCTAGAGAAAATTGTTTGGTAAAAAGAAGATTTTTTCTTGCAAAAGAAAAAAATTTTTTTAGAGAAAATATTTTTTAGATATTTTTTTTTCTTCTTTCTTTTCCAAGAGAATTTTTTCATAGAAAACTTTTTGCTAAGTAAACAAATTTTTCTAAAGAAAATTTTTTGTTAAAACATAATATTTTGTGACTCATTTAAAATTCAGTTATTTAAGATCTTAATGTGAGTCCTTGTTTCCGCTTGTTAATTTTTCTTTAAAATTAGTCCTTTTTAGAACATGAAAAGGGTTTCAATTTTCAATTAATATTAATTTCTTTAACCCAAATAAATTATATTTGTAACAACAATTCTCTAAATGCGTATTAAAACGTCAAGTATTTTGTATAATTTACAAAAATTATGTTCTTGAAAAAAGTGAAATTTTTAAAATGAATCTAATAATTTTAACGAAGTAAAACATATTTTTAAACAAAAAAGCAAAAAAAATCGTTAAATATTTAAAATAAATTAAGTTTATTATTAAATCGTTTTTGTTCATTTTATATTGTTTTATTTCCTTTCACAACTTTTAGCTTTTTAGGCTTAATTAAAACTTATTACCAGAGTGGCCTTATTTAATTTATGTTATGGGTCACTTAAGACCACTTCTTCTTCTTATTCTATTTCTTAGTTTGGTGAAAAGAAGAAAACTTAAAATGTGTTTTTTTCTCTTCTTCCAAATTGTTCATATTAAGAAAACATTTTAGGTTTTCTATTTTTCTAATTTTTCTTATTTTTTGTTTTCCATTTTTTTGGTTTAAGGCAAAAAAATCCTTTTAAATAGGACTTAACTTTTTTTGTTGGAATTTTACTTTCCGATTTACGTTTTGTTTTTCTTTTTTAGTTACACGATTATTTACTTAATATTTTCCACTTTTTAACTAATTTCATAAATTTTTAACCGTAAAAAAGTTTCAGTTTTTAGATTTTTTATTCTTCTCTCTTTCCTCTTTTATTTGTTTAACTATAAACCAGTGTTGCCAGAAAAATTTTGTCTCGTGACCCCAATTTTAAGCTCGAAGTGAAAAAATCATAATTTTTTATTTTAAATCCTAAAGTTGTCCCCAAAATATAAAATTATAAAATTTTCTAGGAGAATTTTTCTGACCTGAAATTTTACTAAATAATTTCCAAAATAAAATTCTTCTAGAGAAATATTTTTCAATTGAAATTTTTCTAGAAAATATTCAAACCAAAAAATATTTGAGTAAAAATGTTCAAATTCAAATTCTTGTGAGGAAAATTTTTAAATTGGAAATTTAAAAAATTTTTTTCGGAATTAAATATTTTTATAAAGAAAATTTTCCAATTGAAAATCTTTTCTCTGGAATCCTCGAATTTAATATTTTTATAAAGAAATTTTTCTAATTAAAAATCTGTTCTCTAAAATCCTCGAATTGCATAATTTTCAAGCCTAAAATAATTGTCCGATTTCAAGTGTTATACCGGCAGACCTTTTATAATCCTTTTTATTCCAGACCTTTTTCTGGAATTCATAGCATAATGTAACCCTCTAATATTATTAGAACAAATTCCCAAATTTTAAGGAAATACCCAAAAAATCTCCCCATGAAAATCTGTCCCCAAATGTCTTTTGTCTTGACAAATCTAAACATCTGGCATCACTGCTATAAACAATGAAGTTGCTAGAAAAGAATAAGAAAATAATAATGAAAATCTTATAAAAATGAACTCAGCAACTCGGAAAAGGAGCCAGTCATCAAAAGTAAATGAATGAATGAATGAAAGAATGAATGCGATGATGGTGATATTGAAGAGGAAGGCAGAATTTTTGTAGACGACCATAAGTTAGTTGTACTGGTGACCATTGTCCCTGTCTCTTATGATTAGGTGGGTGGGTGTGTGTGTGGAAAATTCTCAGAGCTAAATAAATTTTATGAGGTTATAAAATTAAGCTAAAATCGCGTTAAAGAATTTTTTTAAATATTTTCAGTGATTTATTTTATTTTCGACCAAAATTAGTCCAACAAAGTGAGGGAATTTAAGGAGCGTTAAAAATGCTTAAATCAGCATTAACGCATTTGACCAAGAAGAAGAAAAAAAAAAAACGAATTTAATGAAAAAGTTCTTTTAATTTAAAGATTTTGAGTTAAACGAAACGTTAATGAAGCTTTAAAAAACGATAACTAAAAATTTTACATAAAAAGCAAAAAAGTTATCGATAACTTTTACAACAAATATATCGAAGGTTCATTAAACATTTTAGAGAAAAATTATCGAACTAAAGCCGTTTCAGAGGAAATTTTCTAATTTTAAATTTGTTCTACAGCAAATTTTTGGATTGAAAATTTTCCAGAGAAAATTACTTGAGAATATTTTTATAGAGAAAATTTTCGAATTAAATAAGAAAATTTGAAATTAATTTTTTTAATAGAAAATTTTAGAAAAAAATAAAATTTTATAGAGAAAATTTTCGAATTATACAATTTTCTAGGAGGATTTTTCTGACTTGAAATTTAATAAAATTTCGAAATTAAAATTCTTCGATTTTTCTGACTTGAAAGTTAATAAAATTTCGAAATTAAAACTCTTCCATTTTTCTGACCTGAAATTTAATAAAATTTCCAATTTAAAATTCTTCTAAAGAAATATTTTTCAATTGAAATTTTTCTAGAAAATATTCGAGCCAAAAAATATATGAGCAAAAATGTTTTTAAAAGATCATTTTGGAGTTAAATATTTTCGAATTCAAATTATTGTGGGGAAAATTTTTAAATTGGAAATTTTCAAAATTTTTTTCGAATTAAACATTTTTATAAAGAAACTTTTCCAATTGAAAATCTTTTCTTTAGAATCCTCGAACTGCATATTTTTATAAAAAATATTCAAATATTTCGAATTTTTTTCTAGAAAATTTTTGAAAATCTTTTCAAAATAAATTTTTGTAATTAAAATTAAAATTTTAGACAAAATTTTCCAATTAACATTTCTAATGAATTTTTTGTAACCAAAATTACCTTTAAAGAAAAGAATAAAAAAAGTAGAATTAAATATTTTATAGAAAATTTTATATAAATTTTTCATAAAATAAATATATAAAAAATTTCTATTTCTGTAAAAAATAAATATAACAATTTTTCTAGAGAAAATAGAAATATTTAATATATTTTTAATATTTTATGAAACTATAAAAATTTTATTATGTTATTTTCTTTAGAATTTAGAAATTTTCTCTACAGAAAATTTTCTGTTCAGGAACAACAATTTTTCTAGAGAAAATTTTGTTCCTGAACAGTAAATATCCTCTGAACAATAATTTTTGAAGCAGATTTTGTTGTTTCTTTTTTCTTAATTTTTGTTTGCCACTGTACACGAAAATTAACTATAAAAAAATTAGATCTAAAAATTCTTGCTGCCAGAAAAAAAAGTAATCTGAACAAAACAATATTGCTTTAGCGGAGTCATTAATCTTGTTGTTCATGTTTATGATTTTTTTGTTCGTAGTTTGTTGCGATTATTGCAGTTGTTTTTGTTGTTAGTTTTTCTTGTTTTTAGGATATTTTATCCTGGTAATATTTCCCATAAACACAAGAACGAAGGAAAAAAACAGTATGAAACAAAGTTTATGTTAATAATACAACAAGAAAAAACCTACAACAACAATAGCAGAAGCAGAAAGTAATAATATTTAAGACCAAAACAAAAAAGAACAAGCGAACGACTGAATGAATGGATGAAAACATGAAAATGGAACAAAAGCATGAAGACTTTTAAAAGAACAAACGAATATAAAACCAGATTCTTTTCCATAAATAAAATTACATAATAAATGGCCAAAAGGAAGTAAAAAGGGGAAAATTCTTAACTGGAATTCTTATAAACACGAACTCTTTTTTTTTGGGGGATATTTAAGGATTTGGGAACATTTTTATGGTTTCATTGTATAACAAACGAAGAAAATAATAAGAGCAACTAGAAATTATGATTATTTTACTTAACATAACAATAACTACAAATGGACTTTAAGAGTGAAGTTCACTTAAAAGGAGCAAACCTATTTTAATTTGTGGCATTTTAAGATATTTAGGAAAGGTTAAACTTCTTTATTTCCATGATTTATTTAATAAGGGATTAATCTGTGATCACATTTGTTAATCCAGAAGTCAAAATGTGTCTCTGAGAAAAAAATAAATAAAAAAGTAAATAAATAAATAAAAATAATCTAAATTGAATCATATTTGGAGTTAAAAATCAATATAACTCAGTAAATAGAATGATTTGACAAAAATGCGATAAATCACTTTTTGAAAATATTTAAAATTAAATGAACAAATAAATAAATACAGCATTTTGGGCTAAAAGCTTAATATGTTATTACTTTTATAATAATTATATAATTGATTTACAAGTTACAAAAGCCATTTATGTCAAAAATGTCTTTTACTAAGTAAATACTACGTTTTTGTTTAAAATAATCTAAATTTTAATTAAAATAAGATTAAAATGTGATCACATTAAAAAAAAATCAAAAATTGTTTTTATGTGATAATTATTATTAAAAATATCATTTACTCTGAAAAAACACCGTTTTTGACCAATATAAGGTTAATCCATGATTTCTTTTCAAATATCACAAAATTGATGCAAAAATAAAATTTAAAGTTAAAAACCTTCTCTACACAACAAAAATTTAATTTTTGTTAAAAATAGTCTTAATATGCGATCTTATTTCTAAAAATTTAAAAATTGCTTTAAAGTGTAATTCGATACTAAAAATTTCTATAACCCTATAATAATGCGATTTTGTCCAGATTAAGTTTAATTCATGATCACTTTTTCTAAAGTCTAAAAATTTACTTAAAAACGTTCAAACTTCAATAAATACAGCATTTTTTTGCGAAAATGAGCTTCATTTGTGATGATAAAAATTATAAAACTGATCAAAAATTTAAATTAAATTTCAAGTCAAATGTTTATGACACAGTAAATATTGTATTTTAGCCAAAATAACTGAAATCTGTGATCTTTTTCAAAACTTAAAAAAATAATAATAAATTTAAGATGAAAAACGTTAAAAAATACTTTTTAATTGTGTTAAAATGAAATGAAGTCAAAAATGCGTATAACTCGGTATATGCTAAGTTTTTGACCGAAATAAGCTTAATTTGTGATAATTTTTTCAAATATTCATAAATCAAAATAATATGAAAATTGAAATAAAAGAGGTCTATAATAAAGAAAAATTTTCTTTTTTTCTGAAAATAAGTCTAATCTGAGACCACTTTTAGAAAAATCGTTATTGAAATTAATTTCAAATTTAAAAATGTTCAGCAAAAAGGTCAAAAATGAGCTTAATTTGTGATATCTTTTGTAAGAATCATACAATTATTAAAAATCAAATTTCAAGCTAAAAACATCTATAAAGCAAAAAATATTGGATGTTGAGCAAAAATAATATAAAACCAATATATTTAATAAAAATTTAATGTTAAAAAGTTGATAACTATATAAATGCAAAGTTTTCGGCTAAAATAAGCTCTATCTGTGATTATTCTTTGAAAAATCATAAAATCTATATAAAATGGAATTTAAGGTACAAAAGTTGATAACTATGAAAATGTTAGGCTTTTGACTGAAATGAGTTTAATTTGTGATAGTTTTAGGAGTGAATTATACAATTAAAGACTTACGGTAAATTAAATTAAATCTAAAAATCTTTTATAAAACGTTGTTAATACAATTTTAGCTAAAAGAAGCTTAACCTGTGATCTTTTGTATAAAATTTCGATTTCCAAAAAAAGAATTGATCGAAAAATTAAATTAAACGTTAAAAAATGTGATCTTTCAATGATTTATTATGAAATTTTAAAAAATTCCATTGTTCAGTATATACAGCGATTTTTATCAAAATGAGATTCGTTTGTGATCACTTTTTTTTTAAAATTCACGAAAAAAAAAATTAAAAGCAAAATTTAAAGTTAAAATCGCTTCTTGTTAAAAAAAATTAAAACTCGATATTAAAAGTTAAAATATTTATATGTCAAAGACAAGGGTTTTGTTTTTGCTAAAAAAATCTTAATCTGTGATCATATTCGGAAAAATGTCAAAACATATTTAAAACTTAATTTGTCATTTTTGTGAAATTTCCCTGAAATTTCTAAAAAGGACCAGAATTAAAAAAAATAAATAAATAAAAAAATAAAAAAAAAAATAAAAAAATAAGCACTAAAACGAAAACATCTCAATATTGCTTTTAATGTTTCCGGAATATTAAGAGTTGACACACTTGTCGTGGTCATAAAAAAAAAAAGTTTAAAAAGTAGATAAAGATTAAAAATAACGCCCATAGGTGATAATAGTGAAAATATTTAGTTCCTAAAAGACTGAGAAAATGTCCTTTTCAAGGACAATATTGACAAGAACAAGAAAAAAGCACAACAAATAATATAAAAACAGAAGACATTAAAAATAGCAAAAAAAAAAAAACAGAGGAAGAAAAAATGAGTGAAACTCATACAAGTGAAAGTTATGTTAATATTAATTCCCCTAATAATTATTAAAATTCCAAATGACCCACCCATTAATTAGGACGAATTCTCTTCCTCCGCACAACAACAGAAAAATAAAAGAAAAAAATTACAAAAACATTTAATCAATAAAACTAAATCTGCAAAAACATTTAACTAAATGTTTAAGTAATTTGTTTAAAGGACAGAAAGGACGACATCACACACACACTCAAACATTTTAATAGGGAAAGGAAGAAATAAGGAAAGAGTCCTTAAGGTTTCATTAAGTTTATTATGATCTAATTAAAATGTTTAGCAACACAAATACGAGTAAAAGTTTCTTACTATTTTTACTAATTTTTTTCTTTCGCTTTAAGCGAAAAATGTCAATGTGTAAAAATCAAAAAGCTCAAGTTCTATTTCAGATATTCGAAGTCTTTTTAGTTCTCGGAAATTTTATAATTAATAATTATTATGAGTATTTGAAATTACATTTCAGAATGTTGTGATTAATCGCAATATTGAGGAAAAGTTTTTAAAATTTAAAATTTTGAAAATTAATGAATTGAAGTCATCGAAGAGAATCTCTAATCAAAATATGCTTGAGGAGTTTACATAATTAACTTGTTTTTCAATATATGACAGAAATAATTTACACTTGTGATGACAGTATTTTATTTTACATTTTGAAAAATGAAACTGAATCAGAAATTGAAATGAAACTCAAAAGAACTGTGATTTGAATAAGAACCTGAATTGAAACCTGGTTCTGGTTATTGAAATCTTAAGAAGAACCTGAACTAGAATCTCTAGTATAATTTTAATTGAAATCCAAACTGGAATCTGAACTTTAATCAGCTTTAGAATCAAAACTAAAATCTGAACTAGAATACAAACTGTAATAGAATTGAAATAGAACCTGAATAAGAACTGAACTAGAACCTGGACTAGAACTCAACTAGACCTAAAGTACAACTGAACTAGAACTAAACTAAAACTAAAGCGGAACTTAACTAGAACTGAACTAGATCTGAACTACAATGGAACTAGAACTTAACTACAACCTGAATTATAACTGAACTAGATCTGGACTAGAACTGAACCAGAACTAAACCAGAACTGAACCAGAACTGAACCAGAACTGAACCAGAACTGAACCAGAACTGAACCAGAACTGAACTAGAACTGAACTAAAATTTAATTAGAATTTAATTAGAACTGAACTTGAACTGAACTTGAACTGAACTAGAACTGAACTAGATCTAACTACAACTCAACTAGAACTTAACTAAAAATTAACTTGAACTAGACTTGAACTGAACTTGAATTAAACTTGAATTAAACTTGAACTGAACTAGAACTGAACTAGATCTAACTACAACTCAACTAGAACTTAACTAAAAATTAACTTGAACTAGACTTGAACTTAACTTGAACTGAACTTGAATTAAACTTGAATTAAACTTGAACTGAACTAGAACTGAATTACAACTTAACTAGAACTAAACTTCAACTGAAAAAATTCACTTGTAAATTTTATATTTTTTGCTCTAACAGGTTGTTTATCTATCACCCTTTTGGACACCTTTTTGTGCTCTTCAAATCTCTTTCAATAAGAGCCCAATACCTCTCCACTGGCCTTAACTTCGGGCGAAGGGACTTGTCTTTCCTGATACAAATACCACATTATTGTTCTTGAACCACTCAAAGGCTTGTTTACCAAAGTGACAGAAATAATTGGACACATATGAACTCTTATGAATGAAAGCAGACTTTTTTGTAAACTTTGCTTGACGAAAATGTCGGTTTTTATAGAGCCTGTTTTAAGAAAATATTTGCTTCTTTTTCCGTATTGCTTGTCATATCAAGAATTTTTTGGGGAAAACTCTTCTTAAATATTTCCTTTTTCCCTTTTAAGCAGGAAGATTCGTTATCCATTTTTTTTTTTGTAGAAAACTTGACTTCAGATTCCGTACTTTGTTTTTTGGCCTCTAAACTGTTTGGAGCGTTCCTGTCAGGATCTTTTTGAGCCTTGTACGTTTTTCATCCTGTATTAGTTTTTAATTTTTGTACTAAATAGTTTAGGCACTTAAGGATGTGCTTTCTATTTATTGTGATTTATTCCTTTTTAATAACATTGAAAAGAGTATGATCACAGACCTTTGAATTCTTGACCAACTTTTTGCAGGACCAAGTTGGGTTTTGATGAAAATATTTAATAATTTTAGTACATCCTTTTTCTGGTTACTCATTCTAATCAGATTAACAAAATATTAATTTTTGTCATTAACATATTACGGATATGTTACCTGATGTGAACCTAAATTAAAACCTGAAATATATTTGTTATGAGTTTTTCGGTCTCATTCTTAGAAATAAAAGAAAGTTTTATTTTGGTTACCACAAAAGTTGTTGCCAACTTAAATTATATTTTATTACTTTTTTATTTTCTAAATCATAAACAACAAAAAGAGATCATCATCACCATTTTAAGTTGTTTTTCAAAAAGGAATATTTATTTTTAATTGGGTCTTAATTACTTATTATCGTCTATAAACGAGAGTCCACATATGTTTTCTAGTGAATTGAAAAAATAAACTCATAAACAATTTAATGTCACAAGTTATAAAGTATTTCTTTTGTTCCCAAATTTATAATTTCTATTTGTTTGTGTTGCAAAATGGCCCATAAATAATACAACAACAATATCCAGAAGTAACTTTTTGTGGCAGGATATGAAAAACATATAAATACTTTTTATTTTGTTTTTATTTTCTAACAAACGAAAACAATAAAAATTTAACTTTTATTTATTTTTTTTTTGCTTTTTTTTGTTATTGTAAAATAATTTTCTGCTCCATTAAAGTTACAAGAGTGATATTTAATGTTATTTGTCAGCATGTTACATGGAAAATAATAAATAATTTATATCTTTAATTTTTTTCATTTTAATCGTTAAAAAAAAAACAAGAGAAAACTTTAAGTAACAAGAAAATACATTAAATTGATGGCGTATGATTATTATAAATGTTTAGAAAATTCATATCATCATTAATCATACGTATGGTGAGCACTAAATAACATTGCACAATGTATCCAAATTTATTTTTTGGTTATAATTCTGTAATTTTAAAATTGGTAGAGATATTTTAATGAAATTTCTCATAGTCTGAGCTGTGGTGTTTTCTGAGTTGATTTGTAGGAATACAAGTACCAACATGGTCATGGACGAAGTCAGTCCTCTATAATATTGACAGCCACGAGTATGTTGATTTTTTTTAATTTGCCAAAAATTAAATAATGAATGCTTACATATAGATTCGAAGATAAAAAAGTCGAAATAAATTTTTAATCCATTTTTTAGCCCTGAGGTGTAGTTAGTTAACCATTTTGTTGATTTTTTAAAAATTCGTCATTTGTGAATTGAGAAAAAAAATTGTCCTTGTAAAAATCTAAAAAAAATATCTAAAAAATTGTATACAGTTTCGAAGATATAAAAGTCGAAATATATTTTTAACCCATTTTTAGTCCTGTTCATTTTTAGTTTTTTTTTTTTTTTTAAGATAACGGTTTTACTGCAGTAAAAATTTCTAAAAAATATTGGTTCGATAACCTCAAAAAAATATATGAAACCTTTAAAAAGATATGTAAATCCGAAGTTGGAACATTAAAAAAGTGTATTTTTGGGATTTTTTTCAAAAAGGTGGCAACATTTTTTAACTTTAAGAACAATTTTTTTGTTCTCTTCTTTATAGTTATTTTATTGTTATACAAGGAAATCTTAATGGAAATACACATAGAATAAATTCCCATGCGATTGGGATAGAGACATTCCCACAAGCCTTATTCAAAATTGGTCAATTTGGATTCAATTGTAAAGCCGGAATCATCTTTTAATTGTCATTAATATAAAAATACATATGAAAGGTGAACACACAAAAAGTATTTTCTGCCGGAAGTTTTAAAGATTATTTATGCGGATTGAGATTTTGAGCATTTCTGTAAGGAAAAGGGGAACGTTTTTAATTTCCTAAGTTATGGATAAGTTATATACATCGAGTTAATTAATATTAATTTTTAATTTTTTTTGAACTTATATATTAATATTTTCACAAATTAAAAAAGTACAGAATTATTTCCTAAAAAATCGTTTTGGACACACTGTGTAGTGTGAGAGAGATGCTCAAAGAGGATGTGGAAGAATATGAGATTTCATAGGAAAACTTTGTTTTGTTTTAATTAAACTTTGAAGGAATTTTATTTTAACATTAATCAGTCTTTATTATACCCTCCACCACCGCATGTAGTGAAGATGGTATATTAATTTTGTCACTCCGTTTTAAACGCTAAAAGGGAATCATCTCAGAACCCATAATGTTGCATCAAATCAACATCTTAGTCGATTAAGCTATGTTCGTCTATCTGCCTGTCTGTCAGTCTGATGTTGGCACGCTCGCATCCACAATGACAGAGCTCAGTAATGTTTGTTATAGTCCTGAGACATTTCCTATTTAAAATCAGCAAAATCAGTTTAGTATATCAAAAGATATAGAACGATATCTAAGGCAACCTCTTAATTCCAGCGAAGAATTTTCGTAAAACTGTCAATCAGTAATCGACAAATTAGAATAAAATGTTGGCATTACATAAAGTTATATATACTTCATAATCACTGTGGTGGAGGGTATTGAAAATTCGGCATAACTGAATATACCACTTCATACTTGTTTTATATTCAAATTAAATTTAATCAATTTTAAATTATTTCTTTTTTATTATTTTTTCTTTAATTCTATCGCATCATTGGGAGAAGGAGTGCACTTTAAAAAGAAATTAGATAATGTTTTTTTCACAAAATGGGGGCCAACAAAATATTTGCTTTTTACACTCTATAATTTATAATGAAATTACAGCCAAGTTTTTTTTTATCTCATCGTTTAGTTCTTTATTCAATTGCCAACATTTCATTTTATTCAAGGTTTATTTTTATACCCTCCAACACCATAAGTGAGGGTATATTAAGTTTGTTAATCCGTGTGTAACACTTAGAAGGAATCATCTCAGACTACATTATGTCTGTCCATCTGCCTGTTATTGCTACGCTCACATCCACAATAATAGACAGAGCTCAATTAAATCCGGCCTGATTATTTGCTATAGTCCTGAGAAAATTTTGCACTTAAAATCAGCGAAATTTGTTTAGCTTATCAAGAGTTATAGACCTACATCTGAGGCAACCTCTAAATTCCAGAGAAGAACTTTCGTAAAATTATGGTGGAGGGTGTTGTAGATACGGCATAGCCGAACAAAGCAATTCTTACTTGTTTAGTATTCAAAATATTTTCTCTACATTGAGAAAAATGCTACAATTTTTTCCGAACAAAAAATTGTTAAAAAGGAAAAAAAGGATTAAAATTGTTGATATTAGTTGGCTGTAACATTTATTGTAAATAAATAATGAAAAAATGTCTAATCTATGAAAACGGTTTATAAATTTATTGGTATTTAAAATGAAAAAGTTTTTATAGCAACTAAATGACACTAAAACTACAAAAAAAAAGAAACTGTAAAATATTTTAATCACTTTTATAAAAATATTGAAAACACTGAATTTTATAATAATAATTTTTTCGTTAAACTTCAATTTTTTTTCAAATTAAAGTTTTTATAATTCAAACCAAAAATAGAAAAAATTCTTTTACTTCTTTTCAGAATTACAATTTTTTTCGAATTTGTTAAGTTAAATGAAAAGTTTGAAAATGAATACCATCACGTTTAAATCGTATCATGAGGAGACATGTTTATATAACAACAGAAAACCATGACCTTTTAACTAAACAACAATAAATTGTATCCTCTTCCTCTATTCAATACTCTTGTTTTTTTATTGTATTTTATTCTTTGGAATAAAGTATTGGGTTCTGCCTTTTTGATATTTCCAAGTGGGGGAGTTAACAAAATAATATTCCGGTGGAAAAAAAAGAAACAACAGAAAAATTGTTTTCATTCTTTTATTTTGCGCTCTAAAACAAAACTACAAACAAACGTTAGTTTTACAGTTTTGGTTACATTAAAGCAATAAAGCTTTTGAATTTTCTAAGTTAAAAATATAAACGGGCGTTTATCATAGATACTCTACTTATATTCATGTGTGGAATTTGGAAATAAAAACAAAAAATCATGTAACCAAAAATGCATACAAGAAATGTAAAAATTTTAAATATTTTACTGTTAAAAAATCGATATGAAAGTAACGCGTTTTTACAGGAAGTTAAGTTTTAGTTCCGTTCTGTTTCAGTTCTAGTTGAGTTCTAGTTCAGTTGTAGTTCTCTTCTAGTCCTTTTCTACTTCTGTTCTAGTGCTTTTAAAGTCCTGTTTTACTTCTGTTCTAGTTCTTTTCAAGTTATGTTCCAGATCTGTTCTTTTATAGTTCTGTTATACTTTAGTTTAGATCTGTTCTAGTTCTGTAGTTCTGTTCAGGTTCAGTTCTAGTTCCGTTCTAGTTCTGTTCTAGTTTAATTCTATTTCAGTTCTAGTTCTGTTGTAGTTCTGTTTTAGTCCTGTTCTATTTCTGTTCTAGTTCTTTTCTAGTTCTGTTATACTTTGGGTTTAGTTCTGTTCTAGTTCTTAAGTTCTGTTCAGGTTTAGTTCTAGTCCAGTACTATTTCTCTTCTAGTTCAGTTCAATTATTACAGTTCCAATTCAATTCTATTTAAGTTCTTTATCAGTTCTAGTTATAGTTCTGTTCTAGTTCTATTCTTATTCTGTTCTACTTCAATTATAGTTTTTTCTAAATATTTTCTTGTTCTAGTTCTGTTCTACTTCAGGTCTAGTTTTGTAGTTCTGTTCAGGTTCAGTTCTATTTCTATTCTAGTTAGTTTAGTTTTGCTTCAGTTCCAGTTTCGTTCTAATTCAGTCCTTTAGTTCTGCTCTGTTTCTGATATCTTTTCAGAATTTTAATTCACTATATGTTTCCTACGATATGACCATGTTAACATACTGTCCATAAGTTGTGATTTTTGTGATAAAAAGCTTAAATACTTTGCGTGCAACATGATTTGCTTTAATAGAAAAATGCTTTAAATTATTTATAACAAAATGTATTTCTCTGCAGTTATTTTCCTCTTTTTTGGTGTTTTGCTAAGAAACAACAAACTCTGGGACAGATATTTAAAACACACACACACACACTGTGGACACATATTTAGCACTCTCACATACACATGTGAATACATAAAAACTAAAAGAGATATAAACAATAAAAGGATTTTCATTTCGTTTTGCATGCACAGGTAGGAAACACTTGTGAATTGTTTTTCTCTCTTTCTCTGAAACACTAGACGTTAAAGTTTTTTTAATATAAATATTTTTTTTGAAAATTGCTGCTAAACTTTGAGAAGAATACAAAGGAGAAAAATTTCAAGAGCTGAGGAAGGATATGTATGCCAAGGATCACTTATTGAGTATTAAAATAAACAAAAGCAAAATTTACTTTTCATATAATAAGAGTAATGAGTATTTTGTAGGTTTTAAGCCTTTTTTTCTGTATTTATAGAATTTCCGCGAAAAATGGCAAAAAGGAAGAAAAAGAAAGAATGAAAAAAATCAATTTGTTAAATAAATGAAAAAAAAAAAAATGATTAAATAAAGGAATTTGCAAAGGAAAAAGATACAAATAGAATTTTAAGGGTTTAATTAATTAAATTTAAAAAGACTAATTAATTAAAAATATTCTTATACGGCTTTAGTACCCCTTTTTGTACAACATTTTTGGGAATTTTCCAAAATTAAGCTAAAATTGTGGGAGTTAAGAAAAATGTATCTGGAATTTAGGTTAAATTGTGCTGAAGATGAATTTGTTGTATGCCAAAAGTAAGATTGATATTTTAGGCAAATAAGATAACTTAACAAAATATTTATTCCAAGAAAATAATTAAAAATTTACAATGAAATAAATAATCAGAGAGAAAAACTTTACAAAAATATTTATTTCCGTTTCCTGTTTTAATCATTTTTTTCTAGACACGATAAGTTTCATAAAAATACTATAACACACACATATACACAAATATTTTCATAACTTAATTTCCTTTAAAGTTTAGTGTTTTCGTCTTTCCCTCCTCTTGAATAAAGCGAACACAACTAAAATAAAACCAAAAACATTTTAAGGCAAAAAAAGTCAATAAAATTTGATTTTTATTTAACGTTTTATTGTTTCATTTTGAGTTCTGTTCTGTTTTATTATACCCTACACTACAACATGTATTGAAGAGAGTATATTAACTTTGTCATTCCATGTGTAACACTAAGAAGGAATCATCTGAAAATCTGAATCGATTTAATTATGTCCATCTGTTTGTTTATCCGTCTGTCTATTGTTGCCACGCTCACATCCACAATAATTGACAGAGCTCATGAAGTTTCCTATTTAAAATCGCTTCAGTGTATTAAAATATGTAGACCGATATTTTGCCATAATATCAAGAAATATGTAACTCATTACCAAAATCGGTTTAGTAGACAAAAAGTTATTTAAGAAAAACCTTAATATATTGTATTCGTTTGTGATTGTATGTGTGAATGTATGAATAGTTACTTCACACGCATTTGTAGTGGAGCGTATTGAAGTTTCGGCATAGTCGAATATAACATTCTTACTAGTTTTTTTTTCTTCATTTTTCGCTTCAGTCTAGAGGTTTTTGTTATTTTCAGTCAAAAAGTAATAAAAGCGAAAAAACAGCCTAAAAGAAAATTGGCATTAAAGGTGAAGGAGTCAAGGTTTATAACTTCTTTAACATGTGTCTCTCTTGATGTTTCAAGTGAACGGTTGAATGACTGACAGACAGACAGACAGACTAAATGAATGTGTGCGTGTGTATTATATATTAAATAGTTTGGGGTAAAAACTGAAATTCATATCGGTTAATATAATCAAATTGTAATATTACAGTATTATTTATGTAATGAAAATACTTATATTAAATATACACTCACATACATGTAGTTATATGTTAGTAACGACTTACATATACACACATACAAGTATATAGTTATAAATAATTTAAGCAGTTAAGATTTATATCAAGAAATATCCATATAGAAGCTTTAAGGATAAACTGAGATAAATACAAAATTTAGATATTTAAATATACTTATGTTACAACATGTGTAAATGTGTAGGTGTATGTGTGTAAATGTGAATGTTATTTCAATTTCTAGAAATGTTAATTAAAGATGTTGAAATTGGAAAATATTGGTTTAGAAAATTTTCAAAAAATCACTTTAAATCACTTCTGGTTCCAAAGTGATTTTTTGGAAATAATTCTGTAATTTTAAGATATTTGAAATGGTTAAA
This sequence comes from Cochliomyia hominivorax, assembly GCA_004302925.2. Classification (NCBI taxonomy): domain Eukaryota; kingdom Metazoa; phylum Arthropoda; class Insecta; order Diptera; family Calliphoridae; genus Cochliomyia; species Cochliomyia hominivorax. The sequence goes on along the minus strand of PYHX02000467.1, from coordinate 94,721,194 downwards.
GCAAAGGTGTTTTCGAGATGATTTATTAGAATACAGGCCCCCCATCTAGTCAGAGGAATAGTAATTGGCCCACTAAATTTACCAAAAATTCGATTTTTTTAATTCTTTTATAACTTTTCAACAGTTAGAGAATTATGGTGAGATACCCCAAACCAATTAAACATGGTTATAACTGAGAAATTTTCAAACTGATTACAAGCCATCAGTTGGCACGGGAGGTACTATGTGGCCTTTCGAAGAAGCCAAAGTATAAGTCAATGGTCAAAAACAGGAAAATGAGTGCAATGGACAGAGGAGTGGAAAAATGTAATTTTTTCTGACAAAAAAATTTTGACGTTTGTGATTTAATCTCACAATTTGAGATCAAATGATGTTCCAAAGATAAAGCGTAAATTTGGCAGCATTTTTTTGTTCCAACAAAAATGAATGATATTTCAAAATTTCTAAATCATCGTTTAACGAACACAGAATCCTTTGTGGGATTGGCCGTCTTGCAGATTGGACTTAAACCCAATGGAGGACTTGTGGCAACATATGGTATATTCAAAAAATTCCCAAAACAAAAGCATAAAGTCTTTAACAGAGCTAAAACTAAAAATAAAGCAAGTTTGTGAGGAATTTTAATTTCGATCTTGATAAAAATTAGTGGAATCGATGCGAGGTCCTATTTTTGGGGTAATACACAACAAAGGATTAATAATTTTATTTTTTTTTTCTAAAAATTTAATTTTTTATTAAAAAGACTTTATTTTCCCTATTTTTTTTTTTTTCTATAAAAAATCAATTCTTCTCTAAAAATTAAAATTTTCTCTAAAAAATTCAATTTTTATCTAAAAAAATTAATTTTTCTCTAAAATTCATATTTTTAATAAAAATTAAATTTTTACCTAAAAATATAAATTTTTATCTTTAAAATTCAAATTTTTAACAAAAATTTAATTTTTCGTAAAAAAAATTAAATTTAAAAAAATAATTAAATTTTTCTCTAAAATATTAAATTTTCTCTAAAAAATTAAATTTTCCTCTAAAAGAACTAATTCCAAATTAATTAATTAATTAATTAATTATAGGGATGTCTCATGATTATTGGCATACACCTAAGCCGCTATTTGTGCGTGTTGTGTGCTGCCAGTGTTGAAAATCATTCTGAAATTCCTCAGTTTCCTCTAGCCCACTCTCCTTAGTTGGGTAATGTCCTCTAAGGTGTCATCCATTAAATTCCGATGATCTCAGTGACGTGAAAGCTGGACAATGACAGAAAAATGCTCCATCCCATGTCTGCATTGATTGTCATCGGCCGCTCTAATGCACCTTAAATGTGCCAGATGAGTAAGTGTCCTGTTAAGATACGTATCATCTTACTTAGCACATCTTTATGTAATTCCAAAGTACTAATGGTCTTCCCCTCATAGGGGTCATTACAAAGTATTTCTTTAATGCTGGAGACTGTTTCATTGTTCCAAATTGAACTGTGTTCTGTAATCGCTCACTCCTTTGGTTTTGTGTTTAATCCATTAAAGAGCATTGGACTCCACAAACTTATATCTTGGAGCCTTCTAGCAATTATAGCTAGATAATTTGTCTATTCATTTCCAATAACTCCATATTATGTGTATTTTCCCAACCTTCGAAAGATTTTAAATAAATTTTAATGGAGGATTATATGAGAGCTAAAAGTAATTATGAACCGTCTCTCGTATAATTTTGCACATAGATTTTTGCTTACATTTATCTTAATTTGACTAGTTATTATTAAAAATACCAACGTAAATATAAGATTTATGCCCTAAAATGCGATATTTGGAAGGGAGATTGTATGGAACCCGCATATTTAGGCATATCTTTTCAGAATATTATACTTGTTTCAAAATTCATTGAAATCGCCTTTTTAAAAGCCCATTTCGAGAGGAACATTTGTTTGGGAGGTACCTGAAATTTTAGACCGAAAATGACCAATTTCAGTAGGATTCGTTTCTGGACAAAAATATTAATTCGTGCCAAATCTAATCGAGTTATACTAAAAATTGCGATCTTTAGGCTGTTCACAACGTTTACATGGACAGAAAATGATTCTGAGTTGAATGACATACTTAAAAATGAGGATAAATTTTTCGCATGTTACAAACATCAGCACAAACACATAAAATCCGAATCACCTGTGGTGGTGCGGGGTAATAAAAATTTGAAATAATTTTCTCTTCGGTTAAGATTAAATCTTTGAATGAACCACAAATAAATTCAAATTTCAAATCGTAAAAATGATGATATTTAAAATTTAATTCATATTTCTATTACTTTCTTTTATTACATACAAAACTCATTTGGAAAATTCTATAAATTTCAAATGTCAAACACTTAAAAACATTTATTCACGCACTTTTTTCCATGAAATCCACCAGGAAATCAAAGATTTTTATTTTATTATTGTTTTATGTGGAAAAAAATGGAGAAAATAAGAGAAAAGAATCTTGGATTACAATTTATTTAAATTGTGTAAACTGAGAAAGAGCTATAAGAACACAATCACGCTAACACACATACACACATATACATACATGTACACTTCACTTTGTGCAATAAAGAAATCGAAGGTTAAAGTATCATATTTTTATTGAAGTTTCTAGGAATTATGAGAGTTTTTTTATACCCTCTACAACCAGAAGTGGTGAAGAGGGTATGTTAACTTTATCATTTCGTGTGTAACGCTTAGAAGGAATCATCTAAGACCTTATTATGTGTATATATTCTTGCATCAAATCAAAATTTGAGTCGAATTAGCTGTCGTAATTCACAGAGCTCAATGAAATTCGGCCTAAGCATTCACTATAGTCTTGAGAAGTTTCCTCTTTTGAACCAGCAAAATCGGTTCAGTTTATTAAAAAATATAGACCGATATCTGCCGATATGTAACATCTAAATTCAAGCAATGAACTTCCATAAAATTGTTAATAAGTCGTTAAATTTGAATGAGTTTTGAATTAAGTTAAGTGAACTGATAAAAATCGGTTCAGTAGAAAAAGGACTTAAAGTCAAAAATATAACTAATTTCATGACTCATTAAGTGTTTTTATGTAACATTTTAGAAGAGCGTTTATAATTGAGATTTGTGATGGAGGGTATTAAAGATTCGGCATTGCCGTATTTACTATTCTTACTGGTTTTATTTTTTATTTCATTTATTTATTCTCTTTTTTTTAAAGCTTTAAATATAAAAATGAAGATATTAATAATGTATTTTAAAGGACCTGTGTTATGTGAAGATAAACATAAATATTTATTTCGTTTGCTATAAATGAAATTGCTTATGTGTGTGTTTGTATGTAAGAGGGAAAGAGAGAGATATTATGAAATATGTTTACCTCATTTCCCTTCTGTCAGTTAACAGTTATAATAATAAAGCGGGTAAGAAAATTTTAAGAAATATAAAAGGATTTCGGATTTTTGTTAATAGAGTTTCACTTCATTTTTTTTGAAGTGGGCGAATAAATGCTTTTAAATAAATGGATTGATTACAAGAAATAAAAGATTTTGTAATTTAAGGAGGCAATTTATAAAATTATTCTTATTCTCATGAGGTTTATTGACTTCTTATTGCATCTGGTATCGGCTGGTTTAAGTGTAATTCACTTGCGAGTCACACCAATTTAATTATGGCACGGTTAAGACTGATTTTATAGTATCCTCCATAGTGGTACAGAAAAATTATGAACAGAAACATATGGAAGATTTTTAAAAGTGGATCTGTATGAAAGCTAGTCATTTGTTGGTCAATCTTCATGTATTAAGCATGTGTATTTTGTTTTAAATTTATTTGTGCCAATGTTTATCAAAAACTCTTAACATTTTTGTTTCTATGAGTTTGAATTCCCATTCCGGGAGAACATTTGTCATCACTAATTTCAAAAGGCTCCAAAATTGTAACCAATAGAGTTTCCACAACGTTACATGAACAGACAGATAATGATCGTTAAATCGAGATGATTTTCGAGGTTATGTGAGGGCTATAGGAAATTTTGGACCGATCTTTTAATGGGTCTGATTTCTGAACCGATTTTTTTGTATTTGACATAAAGTTTATTAAATTAAAATGTACCAAATTTAATTAAAATATTTTCATATCTGAGTGTTTTATGAAGTCATATTCTCATTTCGATACGATATTTGCATTAGAACTTCATAAAATATTGGACCAATCATTACCAATTTCAATAGACTTGTCCCAAAAATTATCTATATCAAACAACATTGAGTTATCTGCAAAATTGGAACCTGTAGAGTGGTCACAACATTACGTGAACAGACAGCCAATCAATCAGACGGACTGACTGACGGATATAGTTTAATCGAATCCGAAATTGATAATGAGTTGGTAGGTAAACTTTAAGGTCAAGGAAGCAATGTTATATTATTCTGTCCTTTGTAAGCGTCTATTCAAACGTTTATGGTGGTGTTAACTCCTACGAAGAACTATAAAGGGTATATTAACTTTGTCTTTCCGTGTGTATATGTACTCTTGCATCAAATCACAATATGAGTTGATTTAGCTATGTTGTCTGTCGCTCCTCCTGTCTGCCTGTGCCTTCGTTTGTTTGTCTGTCTGTCTGTCCCTCTATCTGTTTTTCTCTCTCACAACCACTTTAATTGACTGATCTCAATAAAATTGCCCGCGAAGTTTCTTTTTTAAATCCAGCAAAATCGGTTTAATATATTTAAAGATATAGACCGAATATAGTCAGCCTCTAAATTCATGCGAAGAACTTCTATAAAATTGTTAATTATAAATCGATAAATTAGAATAAGAATTTGGCCTAATGTTGAGTCATATGTGCTTCAATACATTTTCAAAAAAAAAAAAAAAATATCAATCGATTTTGAGATTAAAAGTAGAAAAAGTTATAGACAAAAATATAACCAAATTTATGACTCATTAAATGTTCAGGTGTTATGTTTAAGAAAAACTTTTACATATTTTATACGTTTGTATGTGTTAGCATGAATGTGTGAATGTGTATGTACTAAACATAGCTTATGTACTTAACACCCACTTGTGGTGGAGGGTAATGAAGATTCGGCATAGCCGATCATACTTCTCATAGGGCTCATAATTGTAAGTTAAGAAATATGGGCGTTGAAATTAGGTGATTTTTGTTAATTCAATAAATATATACGGCCATATTTGATCCGATTCTGAATCACTGTGTCACTTAGAAATAATTCTTTTAAAATTATTATGCACCTTAATGTGTCTCAAACTTTCTACGATTTGACTTGTCATTTAAAAAAGCTTGTGAACAAATATTTACAGTGAAATAAAAAAATGTCAAAACTATAATTTTATGCGTAAATTACTTCCATCATCACATGATATCTTCTTTTGCTTAAATCTCTTTATTTTTTAATATTTTAACACATTTTAAATCAATTTAATCAAACACTTTTTTAACAAAACAATTTCTTCGAAAAAAATTGAACAGATCCTTTATCAAAAAAATATTTATAGGAAAAAAGTAGAAAAAAATGTTTAACAAAACAATTTTTAATAGAAATAAATAAAAACCCAAATCAAAAATATGAAAACAAAACTGTCACAACGGCAGCAAAAATGGTCCTTTTTTCCAAAAATAGAGAGAAATAAATTTAAATAGAAAAATATCTATAACCATGGAAATGGAAAAAAGCTTATAGGGAAATATGAAAAAAAAAATAGGAAAAATAAACAACAACAACAAACATTATTAAAAAACTCATATTTCATAATACAAAACGACGGAATAAAAAATTTAGAAGAGAATGAAAAAAATTGAAAATTTTGTTACAAACTCCCCGTTTTATATTTTTGATAGACTTCTGACAAGTTGGAAAAATTATACATCATTTTCAAAAACAACAACAACGAAAAACATATGAAAAAACAATGCCGAATCTTTAATGCCCTCCAACACAAATGAGTGTGAAATAAAAATGTTTAGTTTCGTTCATATACACTCACACACACAGAAGCACTTACAATGTATAAACTTTATTTGAACTTTTAATTGACGAATTATTGTGGATGTAAGCGTGCCAACAACAGACAGACGGACACAGCTAAATCGTCTCAGATTTTGATTTGTTGCAAAAATAAAATACATTACGGGTTCTGAGATGATTACCTCTTAGCGTTACACACGAAATGACAAAGTTAATACCCCTTCACCACTAGTGATGGTGGAGGGTATAAAAATCTATGGAATACAATAACAAATCTTAAGACTTGTAGCGAAATTAAGACAGATTTAAGATTTGAAGTGTAAACAATGGAAAAATAAAAAAATAAACAATAAAAAAGTAAATTTAAATAAATTAAATTTTACACACATTGTTTGTTACGTTTATATAACAATCAACAGAATACATTTATATGAATATTTGTTTACATTTACACATACAGTGTCAGAATAGAGTTACACAGGAAATACGTATAAATGAACAGGAAATCAGCATGTTGTAACACACACACACTCAAATGATGTTTAGTTCTTAGCGCAATTGTGTAGAAAAATCTCACACATATACATATGCAAATATTATTATTTTATTAAGAAGTCTTATGCTGTGATATAACACACTCACACATTTAATGTAATTTTCAATTATTAAGGCAACGCAAAGTGTCTTAGAAATTGGTTTTTTCTATCGAATTATTACAATTTAGTTCTCGATAACTTTTCATGTTTTACTACCGTTCAATAGCAAACATATTGAAATTAAGGGAAAATGTGGGCGTGAAAAATGTGGGGTCGAATGGGTCATGCAGTTTTTGATAAAAAACAAGCGAACATGTTATAGTCGGTCAAGCCCATCTATTTAATACCCTACACCACATTGTTGATTGTTATTGTCTGCTATGAAAAATTTATGAACGACCCTCGTATAATTTGCTTCCCTTATTATATGTGGAATATATATATGATAATAATATTTACGGGAAATTTACGCGTTTTAAAGGGAATTTTTTCTGTAGGGTGTTCCGACCCTCGATTAATTTCGTACAGTGGTTTTGCCTTATATTTATCTCTTATTAGACTAAATATTTTTACGATTATCACTTATATGTGCTTTATGAGTTTCAAGAAGCTACTTGGAAGGGTGTTTTTATGGGAGTTATAAGAAATAATTCACCGATCCTCGTATAATTCGGTACATCGTTGTAGATTATAATAAGACTTAGTTTGGTAAATTTTGGTTAAAATTATTTATATATAGAAGTTTTATGGGCCAGAAATCCCATTCCAGGCGGACATTTGTTTGGAACCTATATGAAATAATGGGCCGATCATAACCAATAGACATCGGTCCTTGAGCCAAAAAATTAGTACGCTCCAAAATTTCATTAAGATATCTTTAAAATTGCGACCTGTATTTGGGGAACAAGGTTTACATGGGCAGCCAGCCGGACGGATGGACATTCTTAAATCAACTCAGGAAGTGATTCTGAGTCGAGTGGAACTTAAAAGTGGTGGTAGGAATATTTTTCTGCCTGTTACAAACATTTGCACAAACGCATAATATCCCCATCACCTATGGTAGTGTAGGGTATAAAAATGTTACAACTGAATTAACATTATTTGTCAACTACTTTATTACATTGGCGAGATAATATTCTTTAAAAAATAGTATGAAGTGATTTTTATATTAACAGAGTTATTAAATATTTCATCAGTTCTTACATTTCAAAAAATTTTCAAATTTAGTAGAATAAAACTTTTAGTGTCAAAAAGGATTAAAGAAATTTTACCACCAAAAGAAAATCCAAAGTGTCCACTATGAGATCGTATATACTTTTGTGCCAGTTTGGATATATTTGTCTAAGACTTTTTCGATTTATATGAAAATACTCACTTTATAATTTCTTTGTACTTGATCAAACTTCGATTTTTAGGAGAATATAACTTCTGAAGGACGAAATGGATTTAAGAAATTTTAACATCAAAAGAAAGCTCAAAGGGTTTACTTTAATCCCATATATACTTTTTACCACCAAAAGAAATGCCCGAGTGATTTTTTTAATCTCATGAATACTTTTGTGCTAATTTGGTAACATCAGTTAAACATTTAATAAAAGTGCTTTTTTACGCAATTGGAACAGAACTTTGGATATACAAAAAGAATTAAACAAATTTTATCAATATAAGAAAGGATAAATTGTCCTTTTTAATTCCATATTTATTTTTGTTCCAATTTTAATGCAAATTTGTTATTTTACACTTAATTGGGAACTTGCAGAATTTTAGTAAAATTTTAAATTTTGTAACAAAATATGGTACCAAGAAAACAATATATAATAATAATCATAATAAAGATCAAAGTATCCTAGACTTTTATACCTTTTTGGAACCATCTGCCTAATACTTTCTCAATTGGAAAGCAAGTGTTTTCTTTTTTGCACATATGAAATCAAACCAAACATTTAGGGATTTAACATGATTAAAAAAATTTAACCATCAGAAGAAAGGTGAAAGTGTCTACTTTTAATTAAACTTGGAAAATATTTAGTTCTTATGTTTAACACATTTCCGATTTTAATGAAAATACTCCCAAAATCTGTTTGGTAAATTTGCCAATAGAACTTTTGTAAATCAGGAAGGATTAAGAAATGTTATCACTAAAGAAAGGTCAAAGAGTCCTGTTTAATACCATATGTACTTCTGTATCCTTTTAGAATTAACCGCATAACATTTTTTTCGATTTGAATGAAAGTACTAGCATTTTTCATCAGAAGAAAGGTGAAGGTGTACAGTTTCAATTAATGTATAACGTGATAAGTGTATAGTCCTTTAGTTGAACACTTTTCCTATTAAAAAAAAATACTCCAGCCAACGGGCTGTATTTAAGTAAATTCTGAAGTATAGAGAAATAGAATTTTTGCAAATCAAAAAGGGTTAAAGAAATTTCCCCACCATAGGAAAGATAAAAATGTCCTCTTTTACCTTTTGGTCCATCTTTTTAACACTTTTTTGAATTTAATGAAAGTTATTCTTGTTATTTGCACAAAAGAAATTATTTGTAATTGCAAAGAACATTTAAGGGTTAAAAGTGATTAAATAAGAAAGGTAAAAGTGAAAGCTTTAAATTAATATATAATTTCGAGCTACTTTGGTCTACAAGTTAAAGAATAAAATAAACATTAAAAACTCGTTTTATGTGAAAACGAAACACAACTTTGTTGTGTATAAAAACCGGTTCCATAGAACTTTTTCTAGTTAAATCAATCTCTTGATTAAAGTTACAAAATTTTTTTGGGATTAGAAAAATGTTCCTGAAATTGTAATGCTGTTATAGTATTGCCATAACAGCATTTAAATTTAAATTAGCGGTATAAAGAGTGGTCCAACCTAAACGCATGATACATAATAAAGATATTTCAAATATTAATCTGGTTTTTTACTGGTCAATAGAATCCTGTGAGAGTGTGAATTTAAATGTTTATTTCAAATTGTAATTAGTGGTTGTTCAATTATAAGGTACGTTGACGAGTTGAAAGCACCTTCAGTTACACTATCACCAACAACATCATTTATTCAAATGACTGTAGAGTTTATATTTGTAGTTGTAAATTCGTTACATGTGGTAAAAGAGATTTTTTTAATACTATGGCAACACTCAATAATTCACTTTGTTTAGAGTTTAATATAAATAAGTCTGTATAACTAAAAAATATTGGCAAAGGGAGTGAGAAAAGCTAAGAGAAATGAAATCAGTTTTTTTTAATAGATGAAATCGCTCAAAGGCAGACAAACGAATATTAAATTTGGTGAAACCGTTTATTTTCAGTTATAACGATTATCATTAAACCAAATTACACATTTAAAACAGAAAATTATAATAAAATCTAAGAAATAAATTACACATGTACATGCACACGAAATTTTACAAATACCCTGCAGTTTTGAACAATAAAGGAAAGAAAGAAATCAATAAAAAAGATTTTTCTTGGATATATGAGATGTAGGCTAACGAGAATATAATATGGTAAAAATTTAATGGTTAAGAAAGGCGTGATAAGGAGTGAGATCGGAAAATTCTGAACATAAAAACTAAATCACTTAACTTACAGTATCATTTTTTATTGAAATTATTACACTTAAAAAAAAACATTTTTATAGTTTAAATCGCTAATAATGAAATTTTGAACCTTCTTGCGAAACCCTTTCATTTACGATTTTACAGTGCTCTCTGTCATTTTGCTCAAACAGGACCATCTCTGTTTGAAATCTACCATGCTTTAAGATACTTTTTTGTGTTCTTCAATTTCCGTTTAACAACAGCTTTAGCTCCGGGCCATTTTGGCGATTTCCTTTGTTTGGTAGAAATTATTGTTCTTGTACCATTCAATGTCTTGTCCATCAAAGTGACAGGATGCCAAATCTATCTAAAAAAGAGTGGACACATTATGAAGTCTTATGAATTTCGGCATTTATAGAATCCGTTTTAACAAATGTTTAACTTCTTGGTATGGCAACTGCATATTGCTTGCGATACCAAGAATTTTTAAGAAAGTTTGACAGCTTTTGGTTCCCAAACTTCTTTTCAACATTTACTAGAGCATCAGAGCATAAAATTTTTACCCGGAAGTTACGAAAAATCCACCAGAACATACCAAACAGCAAGAGCAGCGAGTTAACTAACGGTCACTTTCCTACCGGATGTGGAAGGAGCTCTTTTGAAAATTACTTCAATTTTTTTTGCTTTGAAAACATTACGTGGACCACTACTTCCAACTGAACCAGGTTAAGAATTTTTCCATCTCACTCCTTACAAGAATTTAAGATTTTTTATTTCGCGAATTCTTGATTGGTTATATATAAAATTTCATTCATTTGTTTGTGTTCTTTTGTCTGTATTATTAGATTATAATTATATATTAACATTATAAAGACGTATGAGTTATGATAAATAATATCAAGTATACGTCTGCATCTCAAAATTAATGGTGCAAACAGAAAGTAATAAATTAAATTTATTTATTAATTTTTGTTTATAAACTGAAGAACTGAATGTGGAGATTATAGAAGAATTATAGAAAATTAGGAACCACTTCTCGTGAAACTTTTTACAGTGTTTTCAGGTTACAAGAATCTTAAACATACGAAATATTAACAGAACACTAATATTTTTTTCAGTGTAAATCTTTATGGAAGGTCTGGTAATTTATGGACAGATCTTCTTGAAATTTAATAAAAATGTTATATATCTATGAGTTTTATGAGCTTTAAATCCCCTTAATGTTAATTTCAAATATTTAACCAAATATCAAAACTTATAGATTTTTATGTTGTACCGATCTACTTAACTTGTGAAAAAAAGATGTGCACTTTAGACTGATTAACAATCTATACTTTAAGTATCTCAATTACTTTATTGGACCTGAAGAAAAGATATGTGCAGATATAAATAAGTATATCCAAAATGAATGAACGATGTAGCTGTAAGTAGATTTCTGGGCAGCTGTACACTTGACTTGTATAATTGTATCAAAGCGGAAGTGAATCTAACCAATGAAAATAATAAAGGAATAATTCATGCTATTGTATACTAGATAAGCTTTCTGAAAAATCAAGTCTAAAGGGTGTTTTTAACTCTTAGGAATGGTAAGAGTAGTACATTAGGGATACAATTATCTTAATACATGTATAATCATCTCTAAACGGAGTTAAAATATTATTTTTCCCTTCCTATAAGTAGGTAGTGATTAGAAACTCTTTTGAATTTAATTCCTCAAATCACTTTTTTGGGAGGAATGTATTACAGAAACATTTCAGAAACCTTTCTTTTACCCTTCAGTTATTTAACAAAATTTGTCATCTTTTAAAAATGAAACAAAATCATTAAATTCCTAAAAAAAACAACATCAAAAAAATTTTAAATTTTATCTAAATGATTCGTTAATTTAATGTAATTGCCGACGGCGCAGTTTTAAATGAATGTTACACAGTGGTCCCAAAACGCTTTTTCTGGAAATAATTCTGTAACTTTGGAACTATCGGAATTTTTTGTAAAGAAATTGGTTATTATGAAATGCGATATGGATCAAGTGATTCTTAACGTAAGACTATAAAAATTTTTCCACTTTTTTATTCCAAAATACCCAAAATTCCAGTCCGGGAAAAAGTTGTTTTAAAAATACACTGTTTTATTAAATTGTTCAACCAGCCGTTATAAGTGGTTTTGCTCATTCCGACTACTTAATGCCCTACACAGTATTGTTGGTTATATGCAATAGCTACCAAAAATTAATGAACCACTCTCGTATAAGGTATTTTCTAATTTATGTTTATGTGTACAGTATATTATACAGGTACCAACTTCCATGTATTATTATTTAGGCGACTTTTTAAAAATTCGTCATATCCGAGGAGACCAACTTGGGAGATACATTTCCCTATCCCAGGATCAACTTGAAAAATGTTCTTTTTTAAATCAATTGAAAAATACTTCAAGAATGTTTATGTATCCATTACGTAAAAAAATTGTTGATAGATTCAAAGCTACAGAATTATTTCCAAAAAAAGCGATTTGGGACCACTGTGTGTTACAGGATACAAACAAAATTATATTTTTATCTCACATATGTTCAACCTTGAAATCTTCTATTTCAACTGTTGTGTTTAATAATTTTATCTATTTTCTAAGATTTCATTAATATAATACAGACACACACATATATAGGTGTGTATGTACTATATGTATTTGAACCAACTAACAAATAATACTTAATAGAGAGAAAAGAAGAAGAAGCAAACCTTGACAAATTATTGAAAATATTTGATTTCTATTTAACCTTTGCCTAACGGTATAATAAATATGTTTTAACAAAAAATTCGATTTCTTTAACATAAAAATATAATGAATGAAAATAAATACATATACATATGTTTATGTATCTTCCTCATGTATATAAAGATATAAATACAAAAGCAACATAAAAGCTTTTAACATAAATATCCATTTAGAATATTGAATATATCTATGTATTTGTATCGATTAAATCTCTTAAATTTTTATATGTATGTATGTATGTATGTATGTATGTATGTATGTATGTATGTATGTATGTATGTATGTAAATATGTGTATTTGTATGTTTTTATATACATTAAACATAAAAATATATATTATATAGACATGTGTAAGAGTTAATGTTTATATATATACATACATATGTGTATGTATGAGTTTATTAATATTGTAAATAAGTTTGTGTCAAAATTATAATAAAAATCCCAACGGTTTGAAAAAGTGTCAAATTGTTCCATTGTTTTAGTTACTTTTAACTTATATGGATGACTAGTTGTTACTAGTGGTGGTAATACAGTTTTGGGGTAATTTTCCTTGGGGAAAAATTGTTAGTCTCAGTTTTAGGTTATATTTCCTTAGGGGAAAATGGAAAGTGAATGTTTTTACAAAATGTGAAAAAGGTCTCAATACTAAATATAAAAGCTTTTAATACATTTGGTGAATGAGTTATTTTAGGAGTCAATTTTTAGGCTCCTTACTCCGGATAATTGTAAGGATGAATTTTCCTTCGGTTGTCCAGTTTATTACTGCGACTTAGATGGACATACCAGAGCAGTTTCGTGTTAGTTGTTAGCGTTGATACCTCCTATTGACTTTTTGAAAATCGGTTTTGACAGACAATTTGCTACAAAAGCTTTGGATGACTGTTTCCATTGCTTCATTTTACTTCTTATCACGACGGCGACTGTTTACCACAGCGCCTTTAATTAACCTTTTAAAATAGTGACCTCGTTTTTTATGATACCTTAGTGAACTATCTGATAAGCGGCATCTGTTTGTCACAACGGCTTCGACTGTGCGTTTACCATAGTGTTCACATGTTGAGCTTTGACTAACTGTTTGAAATAGCGAATTGGATTTGACAGTTTACCAATCTGAATTCATGTTCATTGTTTGCCGCAGCATCTTCGGCTGACTGTTAAACCACAGCAGATTCATTTGAACCGTTTACCAACAGTTCCATCGGCTGACTGTTAACCATAGTGACCTCATATGTTGGCTGCTGCTTCGGTTGACTGTTTAAAGTAGCGGTTTGGCGGTTTACTCCAGTAAATTCGTGATTACTGTTTATGAAAGCGGCTGAATGAGTTATTACAACTAATGCGGCTTTTGTCCCTCTTAGAACTGATGATATAGACTGTTTGCCACAGTGGATACGGTCGAGTGTTTGTCACAGCGTCTTCCATTTGACTATTATTCACAGAAACTTCTTATTAACTATTTACCAAAGCAGCTTCGACTGACTGTTAACCATAGTGACCTCTAGTTGACTGCTTAAAGTAGCGTTTTGGCAGTTTACTCCATTAAATTCGTCATTACTGTTAGTGTAAGCGGCTAAATTAGTTATTACAAGTGTTACGGCTGTTGCCTCTTTTAGAACTGAAGATGTAGACTGTTTGCCACAGTGGATACAGTAGAGTGTTTGTCACAGTGTCTTCCATCTGACTATTATTCACAAAAACTTCATATTAACTGTTTAACAAAGCAGCTTCGACTGACTGTTTGAGCATAATCTGCTGTTAAAGTTAAAGTTCCAATATTGTTATAGACTGTCAGTATAGAAACAAATTATCAAAGCCTGAACCATCTGAATCGAAAATGTAAATCCCCGCTTTTATCAATTTGATATAACATGCAATTGAAGCACGACAATACAGTTAATAGTCCTCTAAGAGTGGGAATAATGGAATTTAGCAGTTTTGCATGTTTTTACATCAACGAATCTCATCACTCTAAAATAATTCAGGCAATTTATTCATTGTGAAGTGCTTTGTGGCAAACCGCCTGGTAGTCGAGTATTAAACTGATTTTCCTCATTTTAACAAAATACATAAAATTTTTATATTTAAATATATTTTTTATGGATAATTTTGAAAGCTCTTAAAAGGGCAAACTACTTAAAGAAATTTACAATTAATGAAAAAATGCTTTAAATATTTAAATAAAGTCTTTTTTATACTTCTTACATAATATTTTCAAAATTCGCTTTAAATTTAATACAAAATTATTTTACATGAATATTAAATTACATTAAGGAAAATAAAGGACATGAAATTGAATATTTAAAATGAATACTTCTTTTCAGCATCTTTTATTGACTGTTGAAAAAATAGTGATTTCGATAACAAAAGAAAACCATAGAAAAAGACATAAATCAACAACTTTTAAAAAAATGAATAAATTATTTGAAAAAGGAAAAAACAAACTTTTATTAAGGAGTGAGATTGGAAAAATTATAAGTATAATTTCATAACATTTTTGATCAAGTTAACTTTATAAAACATGTTTATGAGGTTTAGATTAGAATGGGTGACCAGAAAAAAATGCGTACTTAAATTAATATAAACATTTAACAAAACTCAATTTAGATCTACAAAAAGTTGGCCAAGCATTCAAAGGTCTGCTGACAAACTGATTCCAATGTTATTAAATAGTACCGGAGTACATGTTTAAGTAGAAGGAGAGCTTTCCCAATATATTTGCTGGAATTGGTCCGGTTAGATCAGTGCTTGATTTATTTGATATGAAAAGTTAAAGCAGGTTTAACAAAACACAAAGCCCAAAAAGTTACTTACAGGAAATTTAGAGGCCAAGAAAAGAGCTTGGAAATTAAAGTCAAGTTTAATAAAAATTAAATGTTCCTGCTTCATAATAAATGACAAGACGTAAGTTCTGGCAGATTTTTGCAACTTCCAGGTCTAAAAAAAAGTTATGGTGAAGAAAAGTTTTCAGTCAAAATTTCCCGAAAAGTTCTTGAAATGGGAAGCAATATGCAGTTGTGTGGCAAAAGGAATCAATTATGTGTTACAACAGGCCCTGTAAATACCGAAATATATATCAAGGAATGTTTATAAAAAAGGCTGCTACCAATCAAAAGACTTCATAATGTGTTCATTTATTTTTGGTCCGACCTGACATTTTGTCTCTTTGGTAAACAAGTCCTTGAGGAGTATTATAACAATAATGTGGCATTTGAACCACTAGAGGCAAATCCTTCAAACTGCTTGGAGCTAAGGTCAGTGGCGAGATTTGGTATGAAGGACAAGAAAGGGGTCCAAAAATGTGATAAATTTTTTAAAGTAAAGTGACAGAAAGCACTTCGGAAGGGTTTTCGAAAAAGGTTAAAAGTAATTTTATTTAAATTAAACTTTATGTATGTTTAGAATTTTTCAATCTCATTCCTTATAATCAAAAACAACATTCCGGTAGTGAGTCCTTAAAAAGAATAAATACCTAATAAAATATAAATAATATTTAAATGCTTACATGCGTGCGTGTGTTATGTGTGTGCACGTGCCCTATCACTCACTTTGTTTATGTATTTAAGTAGTAATTTCCTGGTAATTTTTTTTTTTCTTTTTGTTTTGCTTTTCTCATTTTCAAATAGTAAAATAAACGAAACATAAGAAAACGTTAACTATAAATTGAAGTGAAATGAAATTTCACTTGTTTCTGTATGCGTATATGTATGTGTTGTATTATGTACAATATGTATGAAATTACATTGGCTTTTACTTAATTAGTTTAACCTCAAATATCTCATTGAAAATAACTAAAATTATTCGATATATCGTTATTTGTATTTTCGAATATAATTTGTATCATTTTCGATTTGTTTGAAATGTTGTGACACGCACGAATTCACATAAACAAAAATTGGAAATAATTTGACAAATTTACTATTTATATTGATGTCTACGAATGTTTGTATGTATTGGTAATGACACACACACACATACGAATATTACTAATCATGCAAATGAAGATATAAATTTATGTATTTTTGGAAATATTGGGTTGATTCTTTAGTTGTATGAAATCGGAATTTCTCCACAATATAGATAATGTTAAATTAATTAAATTTATCTAACTTGAACTTCATATTTTAAATTCTATATATTTTCAAGATGTCAAAAACACAACGTAAATACGTTACGTAATTAGTTACGAAGTTATGGATAGAGAAATATAAGTTACTAAGAGCTGTTATGTTTCGATCATTAACTATGATACATGGAAAAGTAAAGGTAGACAAATTATATATCAATGTAAAGGAAATTATATCTATTTTTCAAAAATGTATAACATTATTGATAATAATATAATTCTTTGCACATTTTTTGCGAAAAGTGTCATAAAAGTATTCAAAATTATTTTTTTTGCAAATTATTTAATTTTGATCCTCAAATAAATTTTTTTGTAAGTTCATTAATATAAATAAAATTCTGCATATAAATATACTTTTCGATACTCAATTGAAAACTATTATAATCCCGTAATTCCCAAAAAAATCAAAATTCCCATTTTTTTTTGGATTTTTTACTATATATTTTCCAACTGATATCGGGGAGTCAAAATTTTAGTTACTAAAATTTTAATAATGTGTCGGGTTTTGTAGAAAAAATAAGTTTTCTAAAATTCTGTTTTTTTTGATTTGGAATGGACTAAATTTTGAACCCGTATATGGCGTAAAATCATGACAAAAGTGAAATTTTTAATTTTTGAAACTATGTATCTTTAAAACTATAAGAGAAGGTTATTTGAAGGTCTTCACTAACAGAATTAACTCATATAAAAATCTTTAAAATCGGATCAGATATAATTAGTATGGATCCTTTAAAAAAAAAATATAAACCAAAGTGACCAAATTTAAGACCCTGTGGGCAGAGTCCCGTAAGGTCCACAAAGTCCATTCTCAAAACTTAAATTCGTCTTCACTTCTACAATCTCTATGTAAAATTTCATTAAAATCGGAAAAGTCGCTCGGAAGTTGCAGTTTTATTTCCATTTCATTTTTCATTTAAAACACTGTGCGGTCAATACCTTTTTATAGTTCCTATATAAAATCTATAATTTTGCTAAAAGTATTATATAATATTAATTGTCTATTTATTGTTCATTTTAATTAAAAAAATGCTAAAAATAATTTATTTAAAATTTCAGGTTGTCACAGATATCGGTCTATAATTTTCTTATCAGTGAACTGGTGATACTTTCTCAATTTCTGTCTTTTTAACAATTTTTCGGAGGTGGATCTTAATTAAGAGGTATGTACAAATTGTTAACTTATTATAATCTCGATATTCCCTCTACAAGAAATGTGTGGAATACATCCACAAAATAAGTTATGGACCGATTTTCAAAGATGATATGAATATGACCTGATCTCAAATTAATGTTAACACATCGATTGAAGATTTTTTGATTCACCCTAATAAACATTCTCATTCGAAAATGTATCCATTAATTCAAACTCATGTGTCTTTTATCCGAAATTCGAGTAAATTAAGTTTTTAATAGAAACTGCGGCAAGAAAAAAGTTGTTATATTTGATCACAAATTCAGGGAGATATTTTCCATTTCTCTTTTTTATTGTTCAAAAAATGTATAATTAAGATTTGTATTGTTTATTTATTTGTTTATAATATTTTCTTTTTGCCAAAAATAAAAATTGTTCATTTAAGTGTAAAGTGAGAGATAAAACAAATTAGATTGAGATATTTTGCTTCAAATTCTAAATTAAAATTCTTTAAAAATAATTGCAGATACAGAAAGAAAATCTAATAAAATGGTTGAATAAGGATAAGATTCCCTATGTCATATCGCTCATGTGCTCAAAAAAGTAATTTTTCAGGAAACGTTTGATTTACAGAATTATATAATGAATTATATATAATTGTCGAAATTTATTTTTTACACGATCTTACACAATCTTACACGATTTTACACGATATAAGAATAGTTCGTTCAAAAAAATTAGTTAGTTAATAAAATGGTCTATTTATTATACCCTACACCACACCGAATAATTTGTAATATAAAGACATGTATATAAAATAGTGTTATACCCACCTCCAAATGTACTGTTCGACTCTGAATCACTTCCTGAGTCGATTTAACGATGTACGTCTGTCAGTCTGTCTGTCCGGCTGGCTGTCCATGTAAACGTTGTGAGGAATTTTTGAAATATCGCAATAAATTTGGTACATATTATTACTTTAGGCTAAGGACGAAGCTTTATTGAATTTGGCCATGTTCGATCCAATATTTCAGGTACCTCCCATACAAATGTTTTTTCCGGAATCGGGTTTTAAGATCACAAAAGTCCCAACTACAAAGCGATTTAAATGAAATTTGGCAAAAGTAAGTAATTTTATATTCAAAAATGATGTGCCAAAATATGCGATGTTCGGTAGATTATTTCTCATAATTCCCATATAAACCCCCTTTCAGATATCGCTTTTAAGAAAAAAAACTCACTTATACGTTGGTAATGTAATAATAATTGGTGAAATTAAAGTAAATAAGAGTAGAAATCGATGTGCAAAATTATACGAGGGTCGGTTAATAAATTCTTTTAGCCCTCATATAACTCCCAGAAAAATTCATTCTAAAACGTTTAAATTTAACATGAATCTAAGTGTCACAAAACTGTACTACAAACTTTAGAATAAATTAGAAGATTAAATTAAACGAGGGTGGTACATTAATTTTTTATAATTACCATTTTAGATAGTCAGGCAGACTATATATTCTTACTTGTTTTTCAATCATTATGTTGTTATAGGGAAATTTGAATTTTTTGTAGCTATGACGAATTTGCAGTAAATGAGGTACATGTGACGTATTAGATTTATTAATTTTTTAATTGAATTAATTATCAATCTTGTATCTAATAAAATTGAAACAATTTCAGTATAATATGAAGAGATTTGCCTTTTTAATAGACATTTTAATAACTCTTATTTTTCCACTAGGATTTATCAAACTAATTTCATTGAAAAGATGTTTCTATCATTATAAAGGGCGTCCGGTAAAAAATACTTTTTATATGTTAACCTTATATATAACTTATTATATAACTAAAATCATTTATTGAAGCAAAATTATCGTTAAACAATATTGATTTAACATTGACTAAAATTTTTCATTTATTTGAAATTAAACGTTTTTTAGTTTGGGATGAATCTTTCGATATTAATTTATAAAATTATACAACGATAATTTTCAAAATTAACTTTTAGAAGAAAAAAGTTAATTTTCCAAAATTGGATAACAATTGTGGGCAGATCTTTGGCCCGAGCACATCGGGATTTACTTTGCGAGTATTTCTGTTATAAAAACGAAAATTTTAAACAATTTCAGAACAAAATTAACATTTTCTGTAAATGTTGCCTTCTTTTTGGAAAAAAATCCTAAATTAAAAAAACTAAGAAAAACACGGCAAAGAATTAACTACTTAATTTAATTTGATATCTCCGAAACTACAGAAGAAAACCTAAATATGTGACCATATTTTTGAGAAGTTTTACAGGGACTATGGGTATCCAAAATATCTTTTATTTTATATCTTTCGAAAATTATGTCCACTTTTCAAGAAAAAAATCGGCGAAAAAACGAAATTCTTTGAAAATTGAACTTTAAAGGCTTATAACTCTTGATTGCATGAAGATATTATTTCAATTGTTTCTTCACAAAATTTTGTCATAAATTCCTAATAAAATAAAAGATATTTGAAAACAATCGGATAAAATATGGACCTGCGTCATGATCGCTTAAAATAATTTAATAAATTTTTGAAGCTAAATATCTCTTGAACTGTAAGAGAAAAACTTGTGAAGGTCTTCACTAGTAGAATGAGGCTTTATGAAAATCTTTTAAATTCAAATATAAGTTTTATGACCCGAGGTGTTTGATTTTAGGACTCGGAGGAGTGGCTTCCGTTATGTTTTTAATCCCAAATTCAATACTCATCTACACTTTTGTTATCATTGTGTGAAATTTTAGCCGTTAGAAAGTTAAAAATTTATTTCAATAAATATTTTTAGATAAAAATTGTGGAACTGATGTTTATCTGTCCAGATGATTTTGACTTGATTTGGGTTTAGTTTTGAATTTATCAAATAATTTGTATATTAGTGAGATTATAGTTTCTGTTGTTGTAACAGTTCGGTTGTAGTTCTTTCCTGGGGAAAAACTTTCGCTAGATACAGCTATCGTTTGGTTCACAATCTTTGGCCGAGTGTAACTCGGGTCGTTGCGGAAGGGAGATCCAATTGTTGTGGGAACGTGAGATTATTGCTTATACTGCTGGTTTTGGGGTTAAAAAAATATTTCTTTTAAAAACTTATCTATCGACAACATTTACTTAATGCGATTTAATGGAGTTGTAATAGTGTGTTGGCGTTCATTAGCATACATTAAGCTTTAAAAGCCTTCACTCAGAGGGGTTTAAATCACATTTTTGTAGGCGTTTACAAAACTACAGTTCGTTTTTTCCCTCAAATTATTGTTTTTGTAGAACGAAAACCTATAATTATTTACTCTAATTATAAAAAAGACATTAATTATATTTCGATTAATATAAATAATGTTTATAGTTACACATACACACACATACATTTTAATTTAATTAACATTATACATCATATGATTTATGATTAAGTACTTAAAAGGAATTAAAGGACATAATTATCATTAAAAAAGTTACAGGAATAATCGAATTTAGTTTTTATTTATTTAGAACTTTAATTTGTCATTTTGTCACACAAAAATATTTCGATCCTCTTCATAAGTTAATTTCACCATAACAATTAACATAAAAATGTCAAGAACTTCAAAGTTCAAGTTAATTTCAAAACCCTTTTTTGTATCCCATTAAATCTGATAGTGTTTGTAAGTATGGGTGTAACACATTGTTAACAAAATTAATTTTTTTCTTAAAAAAGTAAACACACAGAAAAAATAATGTTAAATTAATTAAAATAGAAAAAAATTATTTTCAGTTATGATTTTGCTTCATTGAAAAAAATGTTAATTTAACATTGTTTGAGAATATTCTTGAAATTTTACTATTTAAAAGTAATTTTGAAAAAATTATCGCAGTATAATTTTATATATTAATATCGAAGGATTCTAATTATTATAATATTATTTCACCACAAAGGTAAAAACGTTTAATTTAAATTAAATGAAAAAAATTCAATCCCAAATCAACTATGTTCAATGTCGATTTTGCTTCATGTTTTTCTGTGTGTAAGGTTGTTAATTAAGACATTAAGATTGATATTCTTCGAAACCCTCTACAAGGATAAAAAGAAAACGAATAGAGAAAAATCAAACATGTGTATTTAGGTGATATTTTCCTTTTAACCTTTTTAACTTAATGTTAAACACTTTGAATTTATGTTTCCGTTTCCCATGGCGTTTGTATAAATTAATTTTACCTTTAGTTTTACCTGGTTACCCAAAAAGGTAAGAATTTTGATTATTTTGTTTTTATGGATTTTAATAAAGAGTCCAACCGCATAAACCACTATAAAATTTTTATTTAAAGGTAAAAAATCGTTAAAAATTTTGAATGAAAAATTTTCTTAAATTTATTTTAGAAACAAGAATTTTATATTTGGTTATGTCGAATTTTAAATTTCCTCCACCATAAACATATATGTCTGGCAACAAGAGTTTTTCGATGACAATGATCATATTGTATATCGCATGGGAGCTACCTGAAATATTGCTCTGATCATCATAAAATTTTCAATTAATTTCATCTCCAAAATTCTGACTTGTGAACCGACTCAGAAGAGATTTTGAATGAGCATATAGGAGTGTGTACTCTGCTTACGGATCCAATATGCAGTCTGAACTTCCAAGTATGCAATTTATGCAATTTATGGATAAAACACATCAACCGATCTAACAAATTGTTCTACAATTATAAAGAGGAAAAGAGTGACAACTATAATTTTCTTAAGGGACCTTATGAGGAACCCTTGGAACGTTAGGGACCGATCACATTAAGGTTAGGAAAATAATTCAGATTAAATAAAAAATGCGTTCGAATTTTACAACGGAAATTTTTTAGCGCAGTTGTAGGCGGATTTTAAAACGGTTCCTTATATTAAATCGATGGGAAATTATTGGTCGATGTCTAAAAGACGTTTTGTCAAATTCCATCATAACAAAACGTTTTAGATTTATTATGAACGTTAAAGTTAATTTCGAAGGGGGACTTTATATGGTGTTCCGATTTTTATGAAATTTAGTATTGTATTTCGGGAGTAAAGAAAACTGAATCGTGGTAAACTTTATGATATTTTTTTTACATTTTTTTGTGCGTATAAAAGTGAAATTCCGATTTAAATTTGTACGGGGGCTTAGCAAAATCATGAAATAATTATTACCAAGCTATGATTTTTGACTCTTTATTTTTTCAAACTATCGGATCTTTTAAAGAGTTTAATTTTAATCGCTTTTAATTTAATTGTTCTTTGAACAAGAGATTTATTCTAAAAGATGATAAAAATCAAAAAGGCGTAAAATCCGAAAAAGAAATTTAAAATGAATAATGTTTGTGTGTTATATGAATTTTTAGGTGTTTTTGTTATTGCATTTTTTAGTAAAAAAACAATTGTTTCTTTCCAACCATTTTGCAATTTTGAGGAGTGAAAAATAAATATCTTTTCTTTTGCTCTTCGCTAAAAAATAAAATATTTTTTTCGATTTTGCTCTGTGTTAAGATTAAAATTTTAATCGAAAAAAAGTTTTATTGTTTTTAATCTCCTCAAAGGAGAGTAAAAATAGAGATCATTTGAAAATAAAGATTTTGCTCTGAGTTTTCCATACTCTGATTACAACAAATAATAACAACAAAATAATGTATATTTTCTTTATAACTCTTTTAGTGATTAACTGATTAAGGATTATAATGAAATTATGATTTTGGTAATTTAAGCATTATATTATTACTCTTCTGGGTAAAATAACTAATTTTGAAAAAAACGAATACAAAAGCAATTTAAGTCTTTTTACAACTAAATTAAATTATATATTTCAAGAGTTAAAATCATTAATAAACATTTTAAATTTAACATTAAAAACTTTTTTATAACAATAATAATTTTATTAAGTTAATAAAGTTATAAGAAACTTATGACGAGAAGTAGCAAAATTTATAAGAAATAAATTATTTAAAATTCATCATAAATATTTGTTTGAAGATGATGCGGCAAAAAAGTCATTAATATTTTTTAATAAGACATTTTATGTCTCCATATTGAAATCTGCTATATCTCTTTATATCATTTATATATAACAGGCATTTTTAATTATCTATAATATTTGAGTTATAATTCTTAAAAGGACTCTTTTTAATGACAAGAAATAAGTCATTTTGAAATCACTTTATATGTGTTCCATTTTTGTTGTTGTAAGTTTCCATTATTTAGATTTTTATTGTTCATTATTAATTAATCTTAATTAATTTCATTTGTAACTGATGTTACAAATTATGAGAGAAATTGTTGTCTTAGTTTTATGATGACAATTAGAAACTTCCTTTTTTTTGTTATTGAGGTCAGATACTTTTGAAAGAATTATTGTTGTTATGAAATAAAAATGTATACATTTCTCCTTGATTAATTAACGTTTATTTTAATGGAGGCTGTTGTTAATAAAACAATTTATTGTTGTATTTGTATTGTGTGTTATTTAGTGTTATTTTTCATGGAATATGAAACTTAATTTCTTTTTCAAGTATTAAATGAAAATATGTGGGAAATTAATAATAAACCGTTAAGTGAGGCGTATAAGTGATAAAAATTCATAAAAATACATTAATAATTATAAAGCATACGTTGTGGAGACTTTTTGTTTTGGGGTTGTGTAAAGTTACAAGTTCAAATAATATTTGATCTTGTGTTTAAGTTTAAAATGTTTCTGAAATGAAAAAAATTATAATTTGAAATTTAAGTTCAGATTCCTGTAGATTTATAAAATATTTTAAATTTAGAATTTGTTTAATGACAATTGAGATTTATTTATCTAAACGTTTTATTGAATCCTTCTATAATCCAAATTAATATTTTTTATATAAAAATATTTTATACAAATGGAAAGATATCAAATGCTTTTGAACCTTTAGAGACATTTTAATGAAATTTCACACAATTAGAGGTGAAGTACATTGAAGTTGATCTAGAGGAGTTCAAGTGCCTAAGTGGTAAGAGGCCAAGTCGGTTACCTTCCAAAATTGACAAGCTCGCGTATGCCAAAAAATTCATACAAATACAAATTGAGACAAAAGACATTTTGTTAATCTTAAAAAATTAGCTTTAGGTTTCTCTTATTGTTTCAAAGATGATCAAGTCTAAATAAAAGTTTTTAGTCTTCTTAGTGGGCTTAATGTAGGTCTGAAATATATGCCAAATTCTCTATAAAATTCGAAAAATATTAATGCAATAATCAAATAAATATAAATTATATTAATCTGAATTTAAAACTTTGAAAAAGAAATATTGAAAATTTTTTTTTCAATAAAGGTAGTTAAATTAATTTGATTTAAATTTAATTAAAGTTTAAATATTAATTTTATTTTGCATTTGAAATTAATAAGTCAAAATTTTAAGTTTTTCATAATTTTTTCTCATCAAATAAAATATTACTTTTTTTTCTTAAAAAATAACTTCACAGATACCAGAAATTCGTGCACGAAGTTTATATTTTGGCTAAAAATTTAACCTAAACTTGACTTCCTTTGGACAAATTATATCTGGTTTTTTATTAAGTAATATTAACCGAAAGTTATGTCGGTGCATAACTTCTCATAGCTCCCATATATCTCGTCCATAAATCTCACATAAATAGTTGTATCATAATCAGTAATTTTGGTCGACTATAACTTTATTATTTTTTTCATTAATTTCACACAGTGGTCCCGAATCGTTTTTCTTTTTCAAAAATTATGAAGCATTGAATTTATGAACGATTTATAACATAAAAATTCTAGTCGTATTTTTAAATTGATTTGTCAGTGGGTCCTGGGGAAAGTAGACTTAAAATTTTGGCCACCGCGGGTGTGAACATTTTTTTAAAAAATCACCAAAAAATTATCAATTTGATTAAATACAAACATATGTTAAGCCCTTATAATTCTCTAAAAATATATCCTTTCATGTGTGAGATATATTTAACACTTTAAAATATATTTAGTTCAAAATAAACATTTGATTTATTTTTGGATTTGTCTTCCTGAACTTGGTGCACTCTATTTAGGTACAAAAATATTCTAAAATATTTTGTGCAACAATTTTTTTTCATTTTCTATTTTCCTAACGTAAATACATGTTTAGAAGAGCACCTACCGGAGTAGTGGAACAACTTTCTCTTACTTTGGCTCCGGTATTTCCCCGAACATACTAAAAAACCCAAAAATACTTTAGAAATAAAAAAAATTAAAAAAATTGTTGTCAAAATAAATTAATTAAAAAGTTAATATTTTGGCGACAACAATAAATGGTTGCTGCGATTATATTAATGTTGCGATGGGAAAATAACTTTTTTTGAAAATGAAACGAAATCAATGCAAAACGTTTTTTTGAAAATATTTCTGTAATTTTGGGCTCAGTGCGGTTCCGGAAGTAATTCTAAAATATTGTCTGAATTCCCTTCAAAATTTTAAATGATTCTTGTGCAATATCATATGTTTATTTTGATCCAATAAAATAATATATTTTTTTGAAATATAATAATAGAAATTTGGAAAAAAAATGTTTTTTTTTTTTTTTAATTTTTTTTCAAAAAGGTGGCAAGTATTTTTCACATCAACTATACAATTTTTTTTCGCAATTTTGAAAGAATTTCCAACGTAAATTCATACAAAACAAAGTCGAGGATATGAGGGAAAATAATTTCCTCGCTAGCCCTATTGGAGTTTTGCTAATTTTCAAGTATTTTTTCTTTAGTTTTTTTTCTTTGAGAAGGAAAGAAATGTCAAAAAAAGTACCCTGACTATATAGCTATTCACTCAGGAAATCCGTAAGGGGCAAACCTCTTATTACGACAGGTTGAGCCATTTACTGAAAATAGAGATTTTTTAAACAAGTTTTGCCCGGATTGGAATTTTGGGTATTTTGAAAGGATATTTGGGAATATATTTATAATGCTTTTAAAAAATTAACTAAAGTTTGCCCACTCGCCAGAAATATGCACATTTAACTTGTAAGTTTTTCCTGCAGTTGAAATTGCATAACAATTATAACATATAAAGTCTGAGTTTTCGAAGAAGATGGCTCCTAGAGGAGCTAGAATCATGTGTACCCTTAAATCTGGTAGAGAACACCTCAAGAAGTTTCAAATTAAGATAATTTTGGTACCATTGTGAGTCATTAATTGAAAATGAACATTATTTTTGGTAATGAAGACTTTTCAGCAAATGAGCGAATTTACGTTAAATAAAGAGTCTGACAACATATTGACTGTCGTAAATTCTACGTATTTTTAGCTTATTCGATTCGATCTAATATTTAGTATTAAATTAAAATTTATAAAATTTGATACTAAAGAATAATTTTATTTAAATTCATTATTTTCATTGTCCTGATGTAACGATGTAACGGTTTTTTCCCCCAAAGCACGACACAGTGAAATTAATGATGGACAATACTTTCTATAATGGTATTAATACCATTTGATCAGGAATAACTTAAGTTTTTCCTCAAAATGAAGAAAAATATTTTCAAATCATGTTAAATTCATTCATCTTAAATCTCTGTTTTTTCTACTCTGTGTAAAAAACGACATTTTCTGAAGAATCGAAAAAACGTAATTGAGATATAACAACTTTTTTTGCAAAATATATTTCTTTTTATCTCTTGTCTTCTTGTTATGTTGTTATTGTTGTGATAACAATATTCTGCTTAACAATGATGAATTACATGTTGTTGCATGATTATATATTATAAATATTATTATTTCTTCTTCTTTCTTTTTTTCTGCCAGTATTTGCTTTATAATGTTTTTAATATGTTAACTGCTTCGGGTAAAGAACATCTGTTTAAATCAGTTAATAAGGAACATTTTTATTTACAGTGGAGTCAATAATTTTA
The DNA here is from genome assembly GCA_004302925.2 of Cochliomyia hominivorax. Classification (NCBI taxonomy): domain Eukaryota; kingdom Metazoa; phylum Arthropoda; class Insecta; order Diptera; family Calliphoridae; genus Cochliomyia; species Cochliomyia hominivorax. The sequence goes on along the minus strand of PYHX02000467.1, from coordinate 94,693,250 downwards.
GTACAAATATTGATTAACTAATTTTTGGGGAAAAATATATTAAGTCTTAATGAATGCTAAAGTCAAATATTAAAATATATTTTAACGGGAATTTAATAGAATTCAATGAATCAATATGGAATATGGAAAACAATTTAGATTAAATCTCTTTTTAATTCTATTTATTTTTCATGTCTTTTACTATTTTTATCCTCAAATTTTGTTTATGTATTGTTACATATTGAGACACAGTGGTCATAAAATGATTTTTGGGAATTAATTCAGTAACTTTTGAACCTTTAAAGAAATTTAAATGAAATTTATCATCCTTATGGATGAGATGTCTTCGAGTTGACTTGAAGAATTACAGGACCCCTGCACATAAGGATGATAGTGAGTGCTCCTCCAAAATTTATCCTTTCGTTTATGTGCAGTATGTCCAATTTTATTTTTTTTGAATAATTCTGTATCTTTTGAGTCGCTAGAGATACTGAAATTTCACATGTTTAAGCTGAGGTATTTTCGAGTTAATTTGGAGAAAATTTATATATAAATTGAAAGGATTTGAAATTTTGTATATAAGAAAAGAGATAAAAAATCAGTTTTATGTTCTTAATTTCATAGACTATTCACTTTGCTCGAACAGGTTATCTATCTCAGTTTAAAGCCTACAACACTTTAAAATACCTTTTCTGTGATCTTGAATTCTCTTTTAACAAGAGTTCAATATCTTTCCATTGGACTTAACTCCAGCCGTTTGGAGAATTTGCTTCTCTTTAAACAAATACCACATTACTGCTCTTGTACCATTCAAAGACTTCTTGACAGGATGATAAGTCAGGCCAAAAATAAGTCGACATATTATGAAGTCTACTGAATGGAAGGAGCTTCTTTTGTAAATATTCCTTGTTATAAATTTCGGTAATTTAGATTCCGTTGAAAGAAATGATTGACTTCACATCTGCATATTGCTTGACATTATGTAGCAAGAATATTTTCCTAGAAAGACTTGACTTCAATTTCCATGCTCTGTTTTTTGGCCTCTAAATTTTTTAGCAGCGTCCTGACAGAAATCTGCAGGGACGCTGCACTGAGCTAACCAATTTGTTTGTTTGTAAACATAATAAAAGTTTAAATTCAAAAAAAACTTACGTTAAGACTTTTCTATCTCACTCCTTACAAGAATTATCTGTATTCACAATTTCTTTTGTCTCGTATCTCAAATTAAATTTGGCGAATTTCCAAATATCAATATATCCGAGATGGTCAACTTTGGCTGGCCATACATTCTTTCCCGGACCAGCTGGGGACCTGTTATACTACAAATCTTCTGAGATATTCCTTTTTTATTCCAATATTACTGAGTTATTTCCAACAAAGATGTTTTGCTACCACTGTGTTATTAGCAATATAAGTTCATCATTTTCTACAACATGACGTATACGTAATGCATAATTATATTACATAATTTATTATTACTTATACGTCTAAGGGTATATGAATATTATTTTTACATGCAGCATATAGAAAATGTGTTTCAGTATTCTCATTTATTTATTTTTCAAAAACATAATTTTCTGATAAAAACAACAAAAACGAGAATTCAGATTGAAGGGCAGACTTATAAATTATAGCAAATCTGACACTTATTAAATTTTTATAATTACAAAATGATATATCGTGGTTGATTGCTAATTTATCAGGCACTGAAGGATCGTCTTCCTCAGTTCGTTTGTTTAAGGTTTGATTAACTAATTAATATATTTTTGTTAAATTTGTATATCAAATATAAATAAACATGTAAATTGTATAAACAATATTATGATATGATATATGTTTTCATAAGATTGTCTGTGCAAATTTATGTATGTATATGTATTTATTATAAACATAAACATATGTAAATAATATTTATTTAAAAATCAAGAAAAAATTTTACAAACAAAATAAATTTACAAGGAAAATTTGAAAATTTCCTTTTTCAAAAATAAATATTTTAAATGTATTATACACACACACACTCACATACTTATGTAAAGGTATTTATTTCAAAGTTGATTTTTTCACTTACAATTTATTTACTTTTGATTACTGTTTTAAATTAAACAAATAATTTATTTATTTTCATTCATTGTTAACTCCATTTGAAGAGATTTAAGGGATTAAAAGCAATAATTTGTAAAGAAAATGTGAAAAATTTTTGATTGTATTTTTATACCCTCAACCACCACTAGTGGTGATGAGGGTATATTCAAATTGTGCAAAATATTTTTATATATAGAAATAATTTGTAACGGTAATATTTTGTTGATTTATGGAGTTTAAAATGAGTTTTACTGAAAATATGCCTTTTATGGAGTCTATAAAAAATTATATATCGCTCCTTAATAGTCAGATTCTTTTTTGATAAAAAATGACTTATTTTACCAAATTTTAATAATTTATGGAGTTAAAACATCATTCCAGGTCTACAATTAAATGGGGAATGATGATAAATTTCAATAGGTTCAATAGGGAAAAATAATAATTTGTGACAAATTTCCTTGAAGACATCTTCAAGACTGTAATCACCATTTTGTTCATAAGGTTTACGTGGAAAGCGATGGATGGTCATTCTTTATGGAGAAAATTAAATTTTAGGAGAAAACTGAATTTGTTTAGTGAAAAATTTGTTTTTTACTGATAAATTTAATTTTTTTTTTTTATAAGTAAAAATTTTTTGAAAAATATTTTTTAGTGAAAAATAATTTTTAGTGAAAAATTCAATTTTTAGTGAAAAATAATTTTTAGTGAAAAATTCAATTTTTAGTGAAAAATTCAATTTTTAGTGAAAAATTCAATTTTTAGTGAAAAATTCAATTTTTAGTGAAAAATTCAATTTTTAGTGAAAAATTCAATTTTTAGTGAAAAATTCAATTTTTAGTGAAAAATTCAATTTTTAGTGAAAAATTCAATTTTTAGTGAAAAATTCAATTTTTAGTGAAAAATTCAATTTTTAGTGAAAATTCAATTTTTAGTGAAAAATTCAATTTTTAGTGAAAAATTCAATTTTTAGTGAAAAATTCAATTTTTAGTGAAAAATTCAATTTTTAGTGAAAAATTCAATTTTTAGTGAAAAATTCAATTTTTAGTGAAAAATTCAATTTTTAGTGAAAAATTCAATTTTTAGTGAAAAATTCAATTTTTAGTGAAAAATTCAATTTTAGTGAAAAATTCAATTTTTAGTGAAAAATTCAATTTTAGTGAAAAATTCAATTTTTAGTGAAAAATTCAATTTTTAGTGAAAAATTCAATTTTTAGTGAAAAATTCAATTTTTAGTGAAAAATTCAATTTTTAGTGAAAAATTCAATTTTTAGTGAAAAATTCAATTTTTAGTGAAAAATTCAATTTTTTAGTGAAAAATTCAATTTTTAGTGAAAAATTCAATTTTTAGTGAAAAATTCAATTTTTAGTGAAAATTCAATTTTTAGTGAAAAATTCAATTTTTAGTGAAAAATTCAATTTTTAGTGAAAATTCAATTTTTAGTGAAAAATTCAATTTTTAGTGAAAAATTCAATTTTTTAGTGAAAAATTCAATTTTTAGTGAAAAATTCAATTTTTAGTGAAAAATTCAATTTTTAGTGAAAAATTCAATTTTTAGTGAAAATTCAATTTTTAGTGAAAATTCAATTTTTAGTGAAAAATTCAATTTTTAGTGAAAAATTCAATTTTTAGTGAAAAATTCAATTTTTTAGTGAAAAATTCAATTTTTAGTGAAAATTCAATTTTTAGTGAAAAATTCAATTTTTAGTGAAAAATTCAATTTTTAGTGAAAAATTCAATTTTTAGTGAAAAATTCAATTTTTAGTGAAAAATTCAATTTTTAGTGAAAAATTCAATTTTTAGTGAAAAATTCAATTTTTAGTGAAAAATTCAATTTTTAGTGAAAAATTCAATTTTTAGTGAAAATTCAATTTTTAGTGAAAAATTCAATTTTTAGTGAAAATTCAATTTTTAGTGAAAAATTCAATTTTTAGTGAAAAATTCAATTTTTAGTGAAAAATTCAATTTTTAGTGAAAAATTCAATTTTTTAGTGAAAAATTCAATTTTTTAGTGAAAAATTCAATTTTTAGTGAAAAATTCAATTTTTAGTGAAAAATTCAATTTTTTAGTGAAAAATTCAATTTTTTAGTGAAAAATTCAATTTTTAGTGAAAAATTCAATTTTTAGTGAAAAATTCAATTTTTTAGTGAAAAATTCAATTTTTTGAAATTATTTTTTAGTGAAATTCAGAATTTTAGAAAAAGCGATTTAATTTAATTTGTATTTGAATTTTTTGCAGTTTTAAAGAAAGTGATCTCATTTTGACCAAAATTATTTTCCTTACTATTTTGGTTTTTGAAATTTGATCACAGATTAATATTATTTTCCTACAAGAATAATTTCAATAGATTTTAAGCTTTAAATATTAATTTTAAATTTACAAATATTTTCTAACGCAAAAGTGTTTAATACAAAAAATCAAACCAGACTTTTTAATAAAATTTATTATAAATTTTTTGATTTTTTCAAAATTTTATTTTTATTTGAGACGAACAAAAATACGCATTTTTTAAAATGAAATTCTATTTAAACGAAATTATAAATTCAACCCACCAACAGCTGAATAAAATCCCCAGAGAGCTGAATAACAATTTCGCAGAAAAAACATTATCATTGCTTTTGTTTTATGAGAACAACAACAACAATAAACAATATTTTAGCAAAAAAAAGGTGAAAAAGTCAAGTATTAAAACACGCACTCAAATTCACTCATAACAACAATAATTAATACAAGTAAAAATGTTATATTCGATCAAGCCCGACCACCTAATACCCTTCACCACTTCTCGTCGGTTAACAAAATGAACGACCCTCGTATAATCTGACTTTTTTGATTTCTTCTAAAGTATGAAGTACATTATTGTGACACAAAGGTTTATGTTAAATTAATGCGTTGTAAAGTGATTATTTCTGGAGGATTACATTGGAGTTACAAGAAATTATGAACCGACCCTCGTATAATTTTGCACATCGTTTATATTATCTTAATTTGCCAAATTATTATAAAAATACCGACATATTTGTAAGACTTTTGCCCTTAAAAGTGATTGTTGGAAAGGGGTTTGTAAGGTACCTATGAAAAGTAGTGAATTGACCCTCGCATATTTTGGCACATTGTTTAAGAATGTTATAAGATTACTTGTGACAAATTTCATTCCAATTGCTTTGTATTTAGCACTTTTATGACCTTAAAACAACATTCCGGGAAGAACATTTGTATGGGAGATAAATATTGAACCTAACTTGGTCAATTTCAATAGGCTTCGTCCTTAGGCCAAAATGATATGTACCAAATGTCATCGTAATATTTCAAAAATTGCGACCTGTAAACTGTTCACAACGTTTACATGGACAGCCAGGACAGACAGACGGAAGGACATCGTTAAATCGACTCAGGTAGTGATTTTAAAGGTAGGTGTGACATCATATTTTCTGCATGTTACAAACATCAGCACAAAGACTGATAATACCCCAACCACCTTCCTTGTAGGGTATGAATATATTTTTCTGTTTTCTACCTTCCACCACCACCAGTGGAGGAGGGGGAATATTAACCTTGTCATTCCGTGTATAATACCAATAAGGAATAATTTAATATGAAGCTTGGCCACATTGTTAACTATTATCCTAAGCCGTTTCCTATCAAAACCAACCATATCGATTTAATCAAAAACATTATAGACTGATATCTAAGAGAATCTAAAAATTCCGGAAAGTAACCTTTCTAAATTTTTCTACAAAACAATAACGTGATAAAAATGGTATTTACCATTTGTATTCAACATTGTGCAAAAAAATCAAGGAAATCAGATCAAATGGGAAAAAGTTATTGGCCAAAATATTCAAAATTTTGATACACCTCAAAATAACTTGTCATTTAAATCACAATTTTGAAGATAATTTTCTGAAATTTATTACATTTATTTATTTTAATATAAAAAATGAAGCCTAAAAAACTAGATTGCGTTGGGTCCATTAGTTGCCCTAGTTCCTTCATAAGGGCTCTTCTCGAAATTTGGTTTTAAGTCTAAAAAACTCTTGAATATAGACCAATTCTGTTGTATATCGGTACTATAATTTTTAACTATCTTATTATATCTTATTTATCCGATATCGGTTTATATTTTGCCAAAGCTTCCATATAAGGTCCTTTCCCGGGAAAACGGTTTTGATCTTATAGAACTCTTAGATGTGAAGCAATTTTATTGAAAAACATTCATCATTATTCTTCGAAATGTCATAAATCTTTGTCGCTAATTTTACGAATATCGTTCCATATTTTGCTATAGCTCCAATATAAATCGGTTTTAACTAATAAAACTTTTAGCAATGAATCTTTTTTGTTGAAAACATGATGACTATTTTTCTAACTGTCTTAAATATATGTTATTGATTTCACCATTATCAGTCTACATTTTGCTATAACTCCAATGTAAGACCCCTGCCCGACATTATGTTATTTCTTTCTTTAATTAAGGTGTCCATTAAAAACTTTGACTTGGTACCAACATTTATAGGAATTTCATGATTATGTTCCAAAATATCACAATATTTTCAGGCAAATATTTTCATAATGTAAGTGGAGGAGGGTATTCCAAATTCGGCACAGCCGAATATAGCATTCTATCATATTTTAGAATGTCATTCGCATAAAATATAATAATAAAAAGAACGAAATAAAAAAGGGAAAATAACAGTAATGACTGAATAACATGTTTTAAATGAAATTATAATGAAGTCTGTGTACTTGTATGCGTGTGAAGATAAGTGTGTTAGTATTGTTGTTTGGTTATGTTGTTGTTTTTATTCATTGCCTTTCTTAATGAAGCATAAATATTTACCCAATAAACCTCAAGACCCGAAATGAGTGCTACTCGTTATTAAGCGAATAAATGTATTCAAATCAACCAGTGTTGTCAATTTGAAGATTTTTATTTTGCTCAATCTGGAGATTTTGAAATGTTCATCGCGGGAAAAAATTGGTTTTAGAGATTAGCGAAAATTCTAGCGATTTGTGAAGCTCCTAAGGCGATAAAAATGTTGTGCAATTAAGTAATAGAAAACTGATAGCAGAGGAGTGTAACTTTAAAACCTTAAAAGTGGATCAGAATCTATAAGAAGGTAAGAAAAGTTTTTTAGATTCAATACCAAGCAAAAATTTGGAATTTTATTAAGCTGCACTCCTCCAATTCAATAAAATCGAATTTGCTTTAGTTGCGGATTTTAGCGTTCTTCGAGAGCTAAAACCCGCTAAATTTACGATAACCGTTAAGGAAAAATTGGCAACACTGAAATCAACCCAATTAACATTTGAAGGGAAAAAAGAGAGGAAAAAGGTATCAAATAACTCTCTCATTTAACAAGTTATGTAGGGCTCAATTTAAGGCAAGTTCATCGTTTTTTAGGGAACAACAAGAAAATTTGCATAAATTTTATAATAATTTTATTTTATCTTTAATTGTTAAGAATTGTTTTAAATCTTCATTGTTTGTTTTATGTAAAAATTAATCAAGGAAAATTCTGAATTAACAAGTAAGACTAATATATTCTGTTATGCCGACTTTTTAATACTCTGCAGCATTTACACTATGTAAATGTTTGAGTGAGTTGAAAAAGCCTTCCTATATATGTAGTAATATGTGTTCTTGGTTTATATTTTCAATGAAATCGGTCCATATTTAAGAATCTTTCAAACCTTAAACCCTATTCCGGGTGAGTTATAACCGAATATGGGCCGATAATTGTCAATTTAGGTGCACATATTAACTACAATTAAAAAGATTATGCACAAAACTTCAATTAATTTTGTTCAAATTTTGTAGTGCTATAAGTTCAAGGTACTTTTCCGGAAAGGGGACTTTAATGGAAGTTATATTCATGAATTAATAAAATATATTGTTAGAAATTTATTGTGAATTTTTCAATAAAATTAGTTCAAATATGACCATATTCCAGGAAGTTGTCTTATATTGAATCCATTTCAAAATATGGGTCTATATTCATCAAATAAGTTACTTACATAAAAAACTCTTAGGAAAATAATTGTTATTATTATTCATATAACATTCCGGGAAGGGACCTAACAATGGAGTGTAGACAAATAATGGTACCAGTACAATCTACTTTCTTTAGGTTTCTCATTACATCTAGATAAATTTATGTGGCAAATTTATCTTTTAAAATTATCTTATTAATTGGAATGTATCAAAATTTTGCACATTTATCCTAAAACCTTCTTTCTATTGAACGGATTTTCATATTTTTTATGCGATAATGAAGTACATACAGCAGTTATTATGGGTTATTACTGTTTAAATTTAGTTACTTTTTGTTGAAAAACGTATAAATGTTTTTCTACGGAATTTTGTGGTTGACTTAGATATCGGCCGATAACTTTTTGGATAATGGACCGATATAGCTGATTTTAAATAAAAGACTGTTTAGGACAACAACAAATAATATGATTAAATTTCATTGAATTTGGACAACTACTTCCAACAAACAAATGGACAAAGCTAAAACAACACAAATTTTGATTTGATTCAAGAATTTATATACTTTATGGATTCTTAAATGATTCCATCTTTTGTTACACATGGAATGGCAAAGTTGTAAAAATTAAACTTTCTAAAATGTGTTCAGTACAAAAACAATATTTTTAAAGAAAATATAGTTGTGGCACAACAATAACATGATATGATATTATGGTTAAGTCGTATATTACTCTTATAAAAAATTATGATGAAAAAATGGTAAACATGTCACTGGATTTGACTGAAATAAGTAGATAAAAATCTGGATTAACCTAAGTGAGACCGAAAAATACTTAACATACACATATATATTAATAAAAATGAAATCACTTAACTTAAAGTTTTATTAAAATGTTCAAAAGAAAAAAATAAAATATTAATTTTAATATAATTTAAATCACTAGTGATTAGTTTTTGAACCTTTTTCGGAAGCCCAACCATCCATGTTTTTAAAGTTCATCTTAAACAAGAGTTCAACATCTCTCTACAAGCTTTAGCTTAGAGCAGTTTTTAAGATTCGCCTCCCTCGTTACAAATAAAATATTATTGTTCTTGTACCACTCAAATGCTTATTTGCCATAGTTACGGGACTCCAAGTCAGGCCAAAAATAAATATACATATTCCCATTCCGTTGTAACAAATGTTTGCCTTTTTTACAGCAACTGCATGTTGCCAAATAGTCCGACCACTGAACTATCCAGGCTGCTTTCCTACTGAATATGTTGGAAGTTCTTTGAAAAAGATTTGTTTTGGATTTTGTTTTGAACCATACATAAACCAGTTTTTCTATCAACGAGCAACTTCTTCCTAAATTGTTTAATAACATTGGCAATACTTGACCCATTTTTTGTAAAACCAAGTTGGGCTTTGTTGGAAATATTTAATGATTTTAGTACGCAATTTTTTGGGTCACTCATTTTAATCAGATTAACTATATATCATTTGCTTGACATTAAATTTAATAACCGACATGTTTTAAAAAAATAACTTGAACAGAAATAAAATCAAATAATACCTGAGTTGAAAAACGTGTATTAAGAATTTTTTAATCTCACTTCTGAAAACCTGATCTGCCACAGTAATATCAGCTGAAGAAAAAATTGTGAATCCATAGCTGGAAACACTAGAGGCCTCTGTAAAAATCATATGTAAAATCTAACAGAATCCCCATTTATCTTAATTACGATACATACATGAAAAATACAATTCTATCCCATTGTGCATTTTTAATAAAAATTATTTTCTTTTATTTAACTTTTATCTTTTACTAAATAAATTTAATACAATAAAACTTTATCTAATAAAAATTATAAAATTTGTGCAGGACTTCTTCATTTAAAAAGTTAAAGGAAACTACAACAACAAATAACTAAAAACAACAAAAACAAATTTCTTTACAATTAAAGTGTAAATTAAGAGAAAATAGAGAAGAAGAAGAAAAAGTTCAAAAGATTTTCGTAATGAATTCATGAATATTTTCTTTTTCATTAAGAAAATCAAGAAGAAGAAATTCTAAAAAAAAGTACTTAAGGGATTTTTTTGTTGTGAAACGAAATGAAAACCAAGAAATTATGAACATAGAAAAAAGGAAGGAAATTAAGAAGATATATCAATGTATGTGTAAGATTTTTTATATATATAAAAATTAAAAGTGTCTGTTGATGTTGTAAGTTTGTTTTTTGTTTTCTTTTTGTAATTTTATTTAAAACCAAATCAAGTAAAAATGTTATATTCGGTTAAGACGAATCTTCAATACCCTCCACAATAAATGCATGTATTTCGTGCATATACGTTCACACATAAACTCCCAAATGTATACAATGTATAAAAGTTTTCCTTAAATGAAGCACAGGAACTTAAATTGGTCATAAATTTGTGATATATTTTTGCTATATCACTTTTTCTACTGAACCGATTCTGATTATTTTTGTAATGGTAATAAAGTCCATATAACTTAATATTTTTTCTAATTTATAGATTTCTATTTCAGAATTCTACGTAAGTTCTTCGCTTGAATTTAGGGGTTGTCTTAGATATCGGTCTATATATTTTATAATATTGAACCGATTTTGCTGGTTTTACATAAGAAATTTCTCAGGGCTATAAAAAATACTCAGGTCAAATTTTATTAAAAATGAAGCTCTGTCAATTATTGTGGATGTGAGACGTACAAAGCTAAATCGACTCAGATTTTGATTTGATAAAGGAATATATATACATTATGAAGTCTGGGATAATTCCTTCCTAGCGTTACACACGCAATGACAAAGTTTTCAAGCCCGCTGGTGGTGGAGGGTATAACAAGTAAGAATGTTAAATTCGGTTATGCAGAATCTTCTACACCCTCCACCACAAATGCGTGTAAGTAAATACTTTACGTTTTAAAAATAGACACTCACACATACACATACAAACGTATATAATATGTATAACCGTTTTATTTAATACAATACGGGAACACTTAAGGAGTTTTAAAATAAGTTATTTGTTTGACTATAACTTTTTTCAACTGAATTGATTTTGATAATTTTGGGAATTATAATGAAGTTTATATAATTTATTATTTTGACAAAATCTTATTCTGATACGTCGATTTCCAATTGACAGTTTTACGGAATTTCTTCGAAGGAACTTAAAGGTTGCTTTAAATATGAGTCTATATATTTTAATATACTGAACCGATTTTGGTGATTTCTCTGGACTATAACAAATTTTCGCGCCAAATTTCATTGAGCTCGCTCAATTATTGTTGATAAGAGCGTAATAACAAGAGACAGACGGACATAGCTTAATCGACTCAGATTCATGTGTATAGTGGTGGTGACAATAATAACTATTGTTATTAATGCAAAATAACAATGCAAATAAACAATTTTTTTTATTAGAATAACAATAAATTTAGTGGCGATAATAATAACTATTTTTAAAAATACAAAAATATAAAGCGAAAAAACAAAGTTTTCATTACAATAACAATATTTTTATTCGAATAACAATATCTTTCGTTGTGATAACAATAACTAAACAAATTGTTTTAGTTATGGTAACAATTTTTAATAACAATAGTATGTTACTTCCCGTTTATGGTTATCGCAAACATATTTTTTCTCTGCGTGTAGAGGGTATAAAAATGAAATGTTAAAGTGTCTGTTGTTGTTGTAAATTTTTTATTTTTAAAATAATAAAAAAATTTAAAATATTTAAAATACATAACCTTCATAACAATTTAATTATATATTTTTTTATATATATATTTTCATTAAATATTTTAGTTTTTAAATTGAATAAAATATTAAACTCAAGAGAGTCGAATTGAAGAGAAAAAATAATAAAATTTCACTCAACTCAGCAGAAAACAAAAACTATAAAAATGAAAAGTTTATTTTCCTAAAAAAACATTCAAAAGTCAACACAAGAAGCCAACATTTTTATATTTACACATACAGACAATATGTTCCTTAAATGTTAACACATACAAACAAACTTGTTTTATGTAGTTTTGAAAAAATGTAAAGTTTCTCTTCATGAATGGTCAATACAATAATTTTGGATTTAATGAAGTTTAAAAACAATTTTTATTTATTTTACTAAAATTAATTGTTTAAATAGAAAAAGAAAGAGGAAAACGAATGAACTTTAATGAAAATGTTAGAATGAGAATACCTGTGCACGTGTGTAGGATTGTTTATTATTTCCTTGTTAATGGCTCCCAATAATGAATTATTATAATACAGAGAGTGTCCTGATTTTTTCAGTAACTTTTGAACTGTTAGAGGCACCTTGATGAAATTTCACATGTTTATTCTGGAGCTGATCTAAAGGAGTTCCAAAGAACAATGAACCAAATGTCGTAGGTAATATTAACGAAAATGTTTCGTAGAACTTTAACGAAAAAAATTAATAAACAAACTTTTATTCCAATTAACAAATTTTTCTTCAAATTGAATAATTTTCTTCAAATTTATAAAAAAAATAATAAAAAAATTAGTAAAAATTTGAATTGAATAAAATTTCGTTTAAAAATTAACGAAAAATATGTTTATTCAATAAATATTTAGCAAAAACGGCAGTAATGCATTGTAAGTAAAATAACACAAAAATTTATTCTTTTTACATACTAAAATGAAGTTAATTTGAATAAAACTTTTGTTAATTTTACTATTTTTTCATCAAAAAATTTTTTAAATTTTCTTTGTCATATTAAATGAAATACGAAAAAGAAATGTAAACTGAATATAGATATACATACAGGAGGAAAATATTTTACCCGGTGCGCTTTGCTGCACAAACATTCTTCTTTGTCCTAGATCTCGAAAGAAATTTCAGAAATCGACGTATATTAAAAAAATAACTGGGACCAAATTCTTGCTATAATAGATCTTTGGATATTCGATAATCAATAATTGCTACTTCTTCCCCTGATCCTATCCGTCTTACATTTTGCCTAGTGAAACAGTTCCTTGAGGGAGTCATTGGAGCCAAATCTGTTACAGTTCTTTAGATATTCTATAATCAATATTTTCTTTATATGGGGAGTACTGCTTCCCCTGGTCATATCGGAATTTTTCATGAAATATTTTATATTTAATATTTTATGTTTTTATTTATTCCAACAAATTTAACTTAAATATGGTACTTGAATTGGATATACTCATCAATATAAAGAACTTTTATTATTTTTTTTTTAATTTGAATAATGTATTATTCAAATTGAATAATATTTATTCAAATTAATTGATTTTTATTAACGAATTTAAATTGTCATATTAACAATTTACGAAAAATTAACGAAAATTTTCGTTATGATGAATAAAGGTTTCGTTGGCTGTTATATAACCCACATTTCTTCAATTTAACAACCTTTTTCGTTGTATTTACTTCCTTTTTTTTGGTTCAGTGTATGTAATCGGTTAATGTGTAGATCATCTATTATAGTTTCAGGAGAGAAACATCTTTATATTTCAGGTCTGTCGCAAGTGGACCCACAAACGGTTTTATGTACATTTGTGGGACGAATAAACATACAAATTCCTGTTAATTAAACAAGAAGTGCTTGAGGCAAAGGTCTGTCCATCAGCTCAATCCAAAGACAAAAGGAAATTTTAATAAAAAATAAAATTTTTTATTTGGAATTTCGGTTGTTTTCATGCAAATTAAGGATGTTTAAATTTTTCCAATTTTGATTATTAATCTTCATATTCCAATATTTCATAAGATCCAAAATTTATGTATAAAAAGTTTATACTTTTGCCTTAAATTTAAAAAATCTTGACCTGCTGCAGTGAAATGATTCTATGAAGTTGAAGAACTGTAGAAATAAAAAGTTTATACCCGAACATTTGGATACTACTGAGGTCTTCCTTTAAAAATGACTTACTGGAAATCCGATTTCAAAAAATCTTCTGCAAAGGAAAATCAGAACTCTTCTTTAGTGGATTAAACGTATAAAAAAATAAAATCAAATTCCTAAATTTAAACTGAAAATTTAAAATAAACTAAAATAGAAGAACTTGTTATTATAGTTGTTCTCTTGTTACTTCGTATCTGTATCTTTGTTAAAGTAATCTAAATAACAAACAATAAAAAGAAATTGTTTAGTAAAGAAAAACTAACTATATTTATTATTAACATTGTTGTTTTTGTTGCTGTTGTTGTTGATGTTATTTCTTCATTTTTGCACTTAATAAAGTTCATAAATGAAATCTTTTGACATGATTTTTTTTTATTATAACAAGAACCAAAAAAAGAGAAGAGATCAGAATACAGTAAATGAAGAATGAACAATGCTGGTCATGTTCCAAAGATGAAAACAATGTAAAACAAATACATACAAAGAAAGGATAATAATGACATTGTTGTTATGGACATTTTGCAAAAAGATACAAACACTACAAGACATTTTTAGGAATGTAACAAAATTTAACTTGAAGATAAAAGACCAAAAAAAAAGCAGAACAGACAGACAGAAAGAGAAGACACAGTTAACTAGATGTGAATATAAAGTGGAAAAGAATTTTGTTATTTTCCTTAAAATGCAATTACAACTTAAATAATGTTTCTAACTATATTTATAACATATTCTTTAGAGAAATGGTCAGAAGGAAAAACAAAACAAAAAATATATATATTTTACACTTACATATTTATTTGGAATATATGTTTTCTTATTTTTCTTCAAAATTCACAGTGGGATGAAGAATTTTTTAGAAATACTTCTGAATATGTTTTCGAAATTATAAACTCAAGAATTTTTGTTCACCTTAAACCCATTAATGGTCATGTTTTAGTTCGGGTTCAAGCCCAGATTCTATTTCAGACTCAAGTTCCGATTCTAGTTAAGATTCCAGCTCAAGTTCTACCTCAAGTTCTTGTTCAGATTCTAGTTTAGTTCTAGTTAAGTTTTACTTAAGTTCTAGTTCAGTTCTAGTTCGGTTCTAGTTAAGTTCTATTTCAGTTTAGTTCTAGTTCAATTCTTGTTCAGTTCTTGTTCAGTTATAGTTCAGTTCTAATTCAGTTCTAGTTCAGTTTAGTTCTAGTTCAGTTCTAGTTCAGTTCTAGTTTATTTCTAGTTCAGTTATAGTTCAGTTCGAGTTCAGTTCAATTCTAGTTCGGTTCTAGTTAAGTTCTAGTTCAGTTTAGTTCTAGTTCAGCTCTAGTTCAGTTCTAGTTCAGTCCTAGTTCAGTTTAGTTCTAGTTCAGTTCAAGTTCAGATCTAGTTCAGTTCTAGTTCAGTTCTAGTTCGGTTTTAGTTAAGTTCTAGTTCAGTTTAGTTCTAGTTCAGCTCTAGTTCAGTTCTAGTTCAGTTCTAGTTCAGTTCTAGTTCAGTTCTAGTTCAGTTCTAGTTCAGTTCTAGTTCAGTTCTAGTTCAGTTCTAAATCAGTTCTAGTTCAGTTCTAGTTCAGTTCTAGTTCAGTTCCAATTCAGTTCCAATTCAGTTCAAGTTCAATTCAAGTTCAGTTCTAGTTCAGTTCTAATTCAGTTCCAATTCAGTTCAAGTTCAATTCAAGTTCAGTTCTAGTTCAGTTCTAATTCAATTCAGCTCTAGTTCAGTTCTCTGCCAAAAAATTTTGTTTTACTTTCACTGTGTTTTGTAGAATATAAATTTACTCATATGAGTTTTTAAGTTTTTGAATAAAAGTTAGGAAATATTTTATATCTTTTTGAAATGCTTTTAGCAAATATATAATAAAAATTTATAGTTGCAATTTTTGCATTTTACTTACATTTCACTTCATTTGATTAGCCAAACGATTTATTTTTGTTTTGTTAACTGCCATGAATGTATTAGTGTGATATTTCACTTTAAAATCAGTTAGAAAGCTGCGGAAATATTTTGTTTATATTTAGCATACAAAGAACATACATACACATATACACATGTCTATTGTTTGCTGCAGTAACGTTATAACTCAAGTTTCATTTGTTCACATTAAGTATAACTTTTTTTATTATATGAATCAGACTCGGAAAAAACACTATTCATATTGTAGATAAGTAAAAACATTTTTTTTTTGAAAACAACATTTTTGAGTTATTCAATTTTTACAGCAAGCTAGCGAATTATATTTGCTTCTTTATGTATTGGTATTCAAAATTGTGTTTGATTATTTCACAAAGTATAATTTATAGTTAAGTTTGCCTTCCACTAGTTGCAGTTTTATAATTATGCAGCCATTAGCTATTAACGGTCCATAATTTTTAATTGAAAACTTCATTTCATAATGAAGAAGTGAATTTGAAATTCTATTTCAATTTAACTTTTGCGAAATTAATCTGTAAAAGGTCAGTTGAACCAATAATAACTGAAAAAAAATTTACAAAAACAAAAACATTCACTTACTTAATAAGTGAATTAGTGAAACTACTAGTTAATTAACAACTCTGTTAGAGAGAAAATAAATCTCTTATTACACAATTTTAAAAATCTCCCAGAACTTGTTCATTCATTATAACTTAAATGTAACAACAATGACAACTTAAACATATTTACATTCTATTTTACTGTCACACATATTTAGTAAATGTTCGCCAGTTCACTTGTAATTGTTAACATATTTAGTTGTGTTGCAACATTCTGTCTGTGTATGAGTTGGGGTGAATTGTATTTATACCCAACACCATCGTTGGTGGTTGGGATATATGCGTTTGTGCAGTTGTTTGTACCATTAAAAAAAATTGTGTTACACCCACCTTTAAGTATACCGTTCGAATCAGATTCACTTTCTGAGTCGATTTAGCGATGTTCGTCCGTCCGTCGTTCTGTCTGTCCGACTGACTGTCCATGTGAACGTGTGAAGGCTACTGGTCCAATTTTGGAGATACCTCGATGAAATTTGGTACATAATATTATTTTGGCCTAAGGACGATTCCTATTGTAACTGATCATATTCGGTCCAATATTTCAGGTACCTCCCATTTATATGTTCTTCCCGGTATGGAGTTTTATATAAATATAAAGCAAATTAAACGAAATTTGGCACAAGTAAGCATTATGATATTCTTAAACAATGTGCCAAAATATGCGAGGGTTGGTCCATTATTTCTCATAGGTACCAAATAAACCACCTTCGATATATCACTTTTAAGGCTATAAATCTCACATGTACGTTGGTATTGTAATAATAACAGGCCAAATTAAGATAATTATAAGCAAAAATCGATGTGAAAAATAATACGAGGGTCTACTCATAATTTATTGTAGCTCCCATAAAACCACCCAGAAAAAATATGTTTAAAACTCATAAATTGAACACAGATGTTTGTGTCACAATAATGTACTGCACACTTAAGTATAAATTAGAAAATCATATTATACGAGGGTGCTTCATTAATTTATCGCAACTACCATTTTTAAGCAACAATGTGGTGTAGAGTAATAGATAGTTCGGCTTGAACTGACAATGCATTCGATTGCATTTGTGTATGTGCAGTTTCATTATCTCATTTTTTTGTGAATGAAAAGGATTTCTTTTTTAGAAATCACAAAATGTTGTCAACACTATTGTGCGAATAGAATGAGATTTAAAAAAGAGAAAATAAAAACATGAAATGTTGACAACACTTAATACCCAAAGGTACGTTAAACAAATTAAAAAAAAAAAACTAAATTTGTAGTTTTTTCTTTGTCAAACAAAATTAACTCTGATAATGTCTTTATATAAATTCAGACAGCAATTACAAATTTATATACAATTACACATACACATGTCATGTATTTAAGTTGTATGTAGTGAATTATTTACTTCAGTTACCAAAAAGAATAAAGGTGATGGGACATATAATGTTATTTTAATGATACAACGATAATTTCGGGATAATTAAAAAGAAGTAGGAACTCCGTATTGTGGGTTGCACGTGGTAGCTACTAAAAATTAATGAACGATCCTCGTATAAATTTCTTTTATAGTTTATGTTTCAAGTACAGTATATTATTGTACTAACATTTATGTGGGATTTTGTGTGGGAGTATATTACGGAACGGCTCTCGATAAACTTTGCACTTAATTTTTTGCTTATGTTGAGATTTAAACCCTATAAAGTGATATTTAGATGGAGATTTGTATGGGATCTATTAGAGATTATAGGTCGATCCTCGTAAATTCTGCACGTCGTTTTAGAATATCATAGGTCTCACTTGTGAAAAATTTCGTTAAAATCGCATTATATTAAGGACTTTTATGACCATGAAATCCCATTCAGGAAGGAACATTAGTACGGCGTTTTGCATTTTATTCACAAAGTTCACATGGATTAAATCAGAAAATGACTCTAAGTCGAACGGTATAGTTAAAATGGCGGTGGTATTATTTTTCTACCCGTTACAAACTCCTGTACCACTTATGGAGGTGGAGCTACTATAGACCTATAACTGAACTAGAATCTTAATTTAAAACTGATCTTATTTCCAAGAAGGAGCTGAACTAAATTTAGAACTGAAATGTAAACTGAAGTTTTTTCGGCTTGGAATTCACCATAATTTTGGATCATTTCATAGTGCACTTCAATTATCATTTAAAAAAGAGTCCAAAGAGGGTTTGCCTTTTCTTGGTACAAATGCCATTCAGGAGCCATTTGAGTCTTGTTTTTAACCTGCTTTAGCTTAAACTTTTTCTACCGGTGAGCTTTCCTACCAGATATTTAGAAAGCAGTCGAAACAACTTTCTATTTTAAAAATTTTCCAAAACTAAATAAAACTTGAGTTAAAAGTTTTAATGAAAAACGTGTGTTGAGAAATTTTCTATCTCACTCTTTGGAATCTGAACAAAAATCCCAATAAGAATTGAATTGGAATCTAAATTCAAATCTGGGCAAAAATTCGAGTTAAAATTTTAATTAGAATCTAAACAAGATTGGGAAGTGGAATCTAAATTACAGTCCAAACTAGAATTTGAACCAGATTTTGAATAAGATTCTAAAGTTGGTATATATAAGAATCTGAAAAATTGAGCTAGAATGAAATAATCTGAAGTGGAATCTAAATTAAAGCCTAACTGGTTTTGAATTAGAATTTGAAAAAAGAATCTGAACTGAACTAAAACACAACCTGAACTTGATTTTAAATTGAACGGAACTAGAATCTGAACTACAACCTGAATAAAAACCTAAACCAGAATCTAATTTAAAACCTGAACCAGAATATCAACTATAAATAAATTAGAGCCTGAACTACAACCTGAAATGGAATTTCAAGTTCCAACTGAGCAAAAGCCTGAACTAGAAGCAGATATAGAACTAGAACTGAACATGAATTAGCATACCTGACCTGAACCTGAACTAGAACTTCAGCCAGAGCCTGTAAGAGAAAATGAGTGAAAACTGAACGAAATTGAACTTGAACTGAAAATTTCGATATTTTTTGAGTTTCAAAAATAATTTAATATTTTAAGTTTTTTATTTATAAAGTGAAAAAATAAATAGAGAATTTAAAAAAAATGTTTTAAAAGTTGTGTGTACTTGAAACTTGTTAAAAATACATTTAATGCACATACACTTCAAAACTGACAAATACACTCCAGTAAACCCATACATATAAGTAAAAAACATAACTGTGTGGGAGGAAATTAAAAATTATTTTAAAAATTCGAATAAAAATTAAAAAGAGAAATTGTTTCTGAAGAACAAGTTTATGCGATTGAATTTCTAAAAATAAAATAACTTTTTAAGTAATTTATAGTTAAAATTGCAAAAATAAACTATTTTTAGAAGTATAATTTCTATTTCTCTTATTAAAGAAAATCACTTTATTACTTAAAGTTTACAACATAAAATTAAATGTAATAATGAATTTTATGAATTTTTTAAATTTGCCAGAAGTGTTGGAAAGTATTGAAACTCTTTTAAAGAAGATGATAAAATTCTTTGGAGAATTTTAAATGAACTTTTAAAAAAGACTAACAATAAACAGAATTGAAGCTAAATTATTATTATTGCACTTTAAAATGAGTGTAATAAGGTGTTCCCATCTAGATATATCCGTTTCCCTTAATATTAAGTTTCCGGTTACTTATTCTCGTATCCCCATAATTTGCATGTGTTTAAAATAAAAAGTGGCTTGAAAAAAAATCAAAAATTTACTTAGTAATAGTGACATTTAAAAAAAGCGGATATTGCTGGAAAAAATAAACAAAATCGAAAATTGTTAAAAACATTTCGTGTTAGATTTCATTTTGCAACAAAATTTCTGTCTGCATGTATCTTTTGTATTCTTTTTGTATCTCTTTTGTATTTAATGAACAAATAGAAACATGAATATTTTATTACATTTTTTTCTTTTATTCCATTTTGCAGGAATGGGAAATTGTTTAAGAAAGTAAAGATTTCTTTTTTTTTATAGAAATAAATATTAAATGAGTAAATAAGTAAGAAAAAATATATTTAATGAAACTATTTCTTAAGTATTTTTCATATTAATTTAATGAATAAGAAATTATTTAATTTCTTTAAGAGATTACTTGATGAGGGCAAAGAGAATTAAATAAATTATAAATGCAAAAGGAAATTTTACCGGATGTAAAGAGGATGTTGTAAATAAAAGTCTAATTAACTAAAGTCATGGAATATTTTCATGAAATTTGTAGCATTAATATAAGTCCTTTAATTAATGCTGAAATTATCATCATAAATTATATGATTTTTATTTTATATGGAACTCAGCTGTTCGTTAAATACAAAATAAACATAATCTAACTGGAAATTTAATTACAGACTAAACTAGAACGAAACTAAAATCTTAACTAAGATCTAAACATAAACCTTAATTAGAATCTGAACTAGAACATGAACTTGAATCTAATTAATCTGAACTAGAATTTGTTTTAGAATTTGAACTTGAATCTGAATTAAATTCCTGAACTAAAATCTAAACTAGAATTTGAATTAGATTTGAATAAATATATGAACTAGAATCTAACTAGAATCTTAGCTTGAATCACAACTAGAATCTAAAGTAAAAATTGAGTCTGAATACGAACTGTAATCTGGACTAGAAAATGAACTGGATTCTGCACAGGAATCTCAACTTTAATTTGCAAAAAATCTGTACCGGAAACTTAACTAGATTCTGAATATGAACTAGAATCAGATCTAAAATCTGGAATTTGAACTAGAACTGAATTATAATTAAACTAGAATTGAACTAGAATTTGAACTAGAATCTGAACTAGAACTGAACTTAAACATGAGCTAGAATCTGAACTAGAATCTGAACCAGAAATTTAACTAGAATATGAACTAGAATTGAACTACAGCTGAACTAAAACTGAACTAGAACTGAACTAGAGCTGAACTAAAACTGAACTAGAACTGAACAAGAACTGAACTAGAACTGAATTAGAACTGTACTAGAACTGACGTAGAACTGAACTAGAATTGAACTAGAACTGAACTAAAACTGAACTAGAACTGAACAAGAACTGAACTAGAACTGAATTAGAACTGTACTAGAACTGACGTAGAACTGAACCAGAACTAAGCTAGAACTGAACTAGAACTGAAGTAGAACTGAACTAACACTGAACCAGAACTAAACTAGAACTGAAGTAGAACTGAACTAACACTGAACCAGAACTAAACTAGAACTGAAGTAGAACTCAAGTAGAACTGAACTAACACTGAACCAGAACTAAATTGGAATTGAACTAGAACTGAACCAGAACTAAACTAGAATTGACCTAGAACTGAACCAGAACTAAAGTAGAATTGAACTAGCACTGAACTAACACTGAACAAGAACTAAACTAGAACTGAACTAGAGCTGAACCAGAACAGAACCAGAACTAAACTAGAACTGAACCAGAACTAAACTAGAACTGAACAAAAACTGAACCAGAACTAAACTAGAACTAAACTAGAGCTGAACCAGAACTGAACTAGAACTGAAGTAGAACTGAATTAGAACTGAACCAGAACTAAAGTAGAAATGAACTAGAACTGAACTAATACTGAACCAGAACTAAACTAGAACTGAATACTGAACCAGAACTGAACTAGAACTGAACTAGAAATGAACTAGAACTGAACTAGAAATGAACTAGAACTGAACTAGAACTGAACTAGAACTAAACCAGCACTAAAGTAGAATTGAACTAGAACTGAATTAGAACTGAACCAGAACTAAAGTAGAAATGAACTAGAACTGAACTAACACTGAACCAGAACTGAATACTGAACCAGAACTGAACTAGAAATGAACTAGAACTGGACTAGAATATGATCTAGAATCTGAGCTTGAATCTAAACAAGAATTTGAACAGGAATCTGAACTAAAATTTGATCTAGAATCGGCACTATAATGCGAACTACAATTAGCAGTTGAATATGGAATAAATTATTAACTAGAATATATTTCAAATTCATTCTACGGTAATTTTATATAGAAATTTTCATTTATATGTCTGACATATTTATATTTTTTATTTAAATATGTTCTGAATATTATAATAATGTCTGTGACATTTGGCATTAAACTGCTTTTTTATGTTTCATTAAAAAAATTAAATTTATCAAAAGTGTTAAAATGTTTTTATTTATAAAATTATATTTCATTGTTTCAAAATGTGAACATGAAAACAATGATTTTTTTAAATCATTTAATTACACTCATTATGGAAAATTTTTCTAGAAATTTTATTTTTTTTTGGGAATTTCCATGGAATACAGTGGTTCCAGAATGATAATTTGTAGACTTAAGTGCAAAATTCTTTTAAAATCATAATTTAACTTCTTAAACAAATTTTGTCCCTGATTCTGCTCTCAAACATTTCACTTTTTCCACTTTTAAAAACCATTAAATGTTAAATACAATCAAATAACTTATTTCTAGAGAAAAAGTAAATAATTCAAATGGTTACAAATGTAACATTTCATATACATTTTTATGTTTTAGCACACATACACACACACAAACAGACAACATCCTTTTAATACAAAACAGATTTTACTCACGAGTATAAGTTTCTGACAGATGTAAACAAAAACTTGTGGTTTTAATGTTTTTTTTTTTCGTTTTTTTTTTCTCATTCAACATAAAATGCTCATATTTACAAATATCATCTACATACATAAATAACATAAATAACACTCCATGAAAGCGAAATGCAGGAAGACTTTGTTAAACGGATATGCGTAAAAAGGGAAACAGAGAAAGAGAGGGAGAGATGTATATATTAATACCACTGAGATCTTACTTAAACACAGCTATTCACACACTAACACAAATACATACATATGAAGATATTTATTTTATGGCTGCTAAAAAGAAAGTAAAACAGAAAATCCTTAACAACTTTCACTATAACTATACGTACGTTCCAACACACGACTAAACATAAATAAAAAAAGGAAGTTTACCTAACAGTTCTTTTTCCGAGAAAAAGAAGAAAATCTAGTTTATTATTCGTTTTTAAGTTTTAAATTTAAAAAGTCCTTCACTTAATAGTTGCAATTACTATTTTTAAGATAAAGATCATTTTCCGCTTTTTTCTTGTCCTAAATTTATTTTCCGATTTGCAGGATTATGTTTAGAGAAAATATATATTACCAAGTTACAGTGGTTCAAAGGCAGCTTTTTTAAGCAAAAACTATTTCTATAATTTTGAAGTGCTTAATATGAAGGATGAAATGTAATTAAAATTTGTAACCTTTGAGATAGCAGAGGTGTAGAAGAGTTTGAGTTGTTTTGAATTAGCACTTTGCGAACCCATTGAGGACTGGTTTATAGGGTTCCAAAGTTGAAATGAATCAAATTTCTTACATGAGAATCGATTTTAAAGATTGATTAACATAAGTTAATACTGCTAGACTTACAAAAATCCCCTTTTAATTATACACTCATACATATTCCTTTAAATGCGCTTATTTTTTCTCTATTTGAGCTTTATCCTTGTAGTAGTAAAGTTGAAGTTTTTTATTGGGAGGCAACTTAACGGTACTTTTTTGAAGTAAAAAAAAATATTTCTCATTTTTGTTGTTTGCCATATTTATGCGATCGAATGTTCTTGGTGCTATTTTTATATGAAATATTCTGAGTCGAACGGTATACTTAAAAGTGGTGCTGCACTTATGGTGGTGTAGGGTATAATAGAGAAAAAATTTAAATGCGTTTATAGAAATATGCATTCGTTTATAAGTAAAAATTCCATTCTGTGTTATCGTAAATAAAATTTTGGCGGATTTTAAAAAACAATATATTCTATATGATCAGATCTGCAAGATCACCCACTTGACCAGCTGCCAACTCAAAAACATCTCAGCTCTAATCATGTAAAATCTCACATAAATACCTCTATCGATTTACATGCTAAAGAATTTCATTTCCAAAATCAAATCATTTTAGAACCACAGTGCGCTCTATGTAACTATTTAGTTGTAGTTACATTTTATTTATATTCTTCTTCTTTTTTTCTCATTTTGCTTTATTTCTTCTCTTTAGTTTTATTATTATTTCTCTTCTTCATTTTTTATTTAGTTTAAATGTTAAACAATGTTGTATAACTTTATATAACCGTAGCAGCAAGAAGTAATAAAGGATATGAAACATAGTGTGTGTGCGTTTATGTGTGTATGTAAGTATGTGTGAGTGTGTGTTTGTCTGTAATAGTGAAAAGTTGCCATAAAAAAATGAAGAAAACATCTTTTTGTATTTTTACTTAAATCCCGTGTAAAACAAAAAGTAGCAATATCAGCAATATCAGAGTCAAAACCGAGGAAATAGTTGTAACATTTTCATAAGTGAAGCGTGTTGGAAGAAAATGGCTTGAAGGGCTTCAATAGAGACTACAATTCGAACAAAAAAAAATATGGATTTATGATTTTTTTTCGTATTTATTTTATATTTATGATACTTTTCTTTGATTATGTATTTTTGTTTAGATCTGTGTGTATGAGAAATAGAATTCCAGCAGTTTTATAAATAAATAATAAATAAATAGAAAAGTGTTGGCATTTTGGCATTTTGTTAAACGTAAAAAAGTGATTTATATTAAATTCTGACACACTATTTTGGTCTCTCCGTTCTGCTGTCTGTCTGTTAATAACATTATCTGTGATCCTAAGGAGGTTTTTGTTTCAAACCAACAAAATTTGTTTAATTTGAGTTTAAAATATGTTCGGATATCAAAACCTAATTTTAGCGGTGCACTGTTGCGGTAGCATAAGCTTTGGACAGCATTTTCTGCAAAAAATTAATAGCACAATTTATAACGAATTGCTAAAAGCTGTAGACCGATATTAGAGACAAAATTTTTCATAGATAAATTAATGGATTTAAGGAAAAAATTGTGAACATTTATTTTAAATTTTAAATAAAAATTCTTCTGTTACCTTATTTGCAGTACCTTTTGTCACTTTAATCGAGCTGGAAATCTATATCCGCCTCAAATCTACCACACTTATGGACACCTTTTTTTGTGCCCTTCAATTCTTCAATTCTTTTAACAAGAGCCCAATATCTCTCCATTGGACTTAGCTGAGGGCAGTTTAGAGGATTTACCTTTCTTCGTATCAATAGCACACTATATACTATAATATACAACACTATACTATACTATACTATACTATACTATACTATACTATACTATACTATACTATACTATACTATACTATATTATACTATATTATACTATATTATACTATATTATACTATATTATACTATATTATACTATACTATACTATACTATACTATACTATACTATACTATACTTATATACTATACTATACTATACTATACTATACTATACTATATTATACTATATTATACTATACTATATTATACTATACTATATTATACTATATTATATTATACTATACTATACTATACTATACTATACTATACTATACTATACTATACTATACTATACTATATTATACTATACTATACTATACTATACTATACTATACTATACTATACTATACTATACTATACTATACTATACTATACTATACTATACTATACTATACTATATTATACTATATTATACTATATTATACTATATTATACTATATACTATATTATACTATATTATACTATACTATACTATACTATACTATACTATACTATACTATACTATACTATACTATACTATACTATACTATACTATACTATACTATACTATACTATACTATACTATACTATACTATACTATACTATACTATACTATACTATACTATACTATACTATACTATATTATACTATATTATACTATATTATACTATATTATACTATATTATACTATATTATACTATATTATACTATATTATACTATATTATACTATATTATACTATATTATACTATATATACTATATTATACTATATTATACTATATATACTATATTATACTATACTATACTATACTATACTATACTATACTATACTATACTATACTATACTATACTATATTATACTATACTATACTATACTATACTATACTATACTATACTATACTATACTATACTATACAATACTATACTATACTATACTATACTATACTATACTATACTATACTATATTATACTATACTACACTATACTATTCTATACTATACTATACTATACTATACTATACTATACTATACTATACTATACTATACTATACTATACTATACTATACTATACTATACTATATTATACTATACTATACTATACTATATTATACTATACTATATTATACTATATATACTATATATACTATACTATACTATACTATACTATACTATACTATACTATACTATACTATACTATACTATACTATACTTATACTATACTATACTATACTATACTATACTATACTATACTATACTATACTATACTATACTATACTATACTATACTATATTACTATACTATATTATACTATATTATATTATACTATATTATACTATATTATACTATACTATACTATACTATACTATACTATACTATACTATACTATACTATACTATACTATACTATATATACTATACTATACTATACTATACTATACTATACTATACTATACTATACTATACTATACTATACTATACTATACTATACTATACTATACTATACTATACTATATATACTATATTATACTATATTATACTATACTATACTATACTATACTATACTATACTATACTATACTATACTATACTATACTATACTATACTATACTATACTATACTATACTACACTATACTATTCTATACTATACTATACTACACTATACTATTCTATACTATACTATACTATACTATACTATACTATACTATACTATACTATACTATACTATACTATACTATACTATACTATACTATATTACTATATATACTATATATACTATATTATACTATATTATACTATATTATACTATATTATACTATACTATATATACTATACTATACTATACTATACTATACTATACTATACTATACTATACTATACTATACTATATTATACACATTACGAAGTCTTATGAATTGATGCAGCCTTTTTTGTAAACATTCCTTGATCTAAATTTCGGTATTTAAAGAGTCCGTTTTAACATTGCTTGTCATACCAAGAACCCTTGGGAAATTTTGACTGTTGGTCTAAAACTTGAGTAACATAAAACCGGATTGTTTTTTCAACGGATATATTGAGAGCTCTTTAGAAAATGTTTTCTATTTTTTTGGCTTTAGAAACATCATGTGGACTATGTCTTCTACATGTAACAGTTTCCGATAGAAAAAAAAAACAGCTTTATCTCTGAAGACTTCAAAATATGTATCCATTTGTCCATGTGTTATAATGACGTTTTTCTTTATTATCGATTAAAGATTTTTATCTCAGACAACACAAGAAAAATCATAACAAAACAAATTATTTGCGATTTATTTATCCTTGAAATTAAATTAAGTCCTTAAACTGCTGGGTACGTATCTTTGAGGTTGATTGTATTTTATTTCTATTATTTTATTCTTTTCGTAAATGCGAAATGGTTCATGTTCATTTACTGACTACATTTTGTAGTTTATTAGAGAGAAAATAAGGAAAATCGTGAGTTGTTTTAACAACTTTCAACATTTTTCTACGTTCTAATGATTTGTTTTATATTCATCGGGAATTTTATAAAGCAAAAAAATATGTATATGTGAGAACAGTGGTTCCGAAAACGATTTTTTTGGAAATAATTTTGTAACGTTGGAGATAGCATCAGGGTATGTTTGCACAAAAAAGGCTGCTTCCATTCATAAGACTTCAAATGTTCCCAATTATTTTTGGCATTACTTGGCATTCTATCACTATGGTTAACAAGCCCTTGAGTGGTACAACAACAATAATGTGGTAGAGAGGCAAATCTTCAAAACTGGCAGGAGCTAAGGCCAGTGAAGAGATAATGGGCTCTTGTTAAAGGATAATTGAAGAGCAGAAAAAGCGTGTAGTAGATTTTAACGGTGATGGACTACCTTGGACAAAGTGATAGAAAATCTTTTGGAACCACTGTGTTATGGGTATTTAGAAGGGAAATAAAATGAATGGACTAAATTAAAACCTCAATAAGTATTAAGTGAAAATGATCTTAAATAGGTACTTGTGTTGGGATTTAAATAGAGAAAAGAGTAAAAAAAAAATAATTTATTTTAATTAAATAAAGGATAATAATACTGAAGGATGTAAATTAATAAAAATAGAATACAAATAGAGATATTTTAAGGCAAATTTATTAAAAAAGTAAAAAGACGCAAATAAAATAATAATTGAAGATTTGTAAACAGGAATTAAAAATGAAATTCAAATATTTAAATAAATAAAAACAAAATTTTAAATTATTGAAAATTTAATTATTAAAATTAAAAAAAAAAAACTTAAAATTAATCTTACCCCACGTGTAGTCTAATTTATGTTAAGAACTGTAAGAAAAACAGATAAAAAATAAATTAAATTATTTTCGATTTTTTTCTTCAAATAAAATATTTATTCTAAAATGTGCCTGTAAAGAAAAACAAGTAAGAATATTTAATTCGACCATACCGAATCTTCAATACCCTCCATCACATTTATCTTTCGTATATACACACTCACACATACACCCAAAAACTTATATCATATTTAAACGTATTTCCTAAATATAAAACTGAACATTTACATGCAAAGAAAAAACATTGAAAATTTTAATTTTTACGATGTTGATTTCGTGATATTTTGTTAAGTTCATCATTTTGTTTAGCAATTTTTAATTATAAAAAGTTGAATCAAAATTATGCATATTTGTTTATTTTTGTAATAAGAGTTTAAATATAAGTGGACAATTTTGAATTAACGCTTGATATAGTTAAATTCAATAAATAATGTATTAAACTTAACAATGCAAAATTGTCATCTATAAAACCCCAGAAGTTTGTTTCATCAATTTTAATTTTTATCTAATGGATGCAATAAATAACAATTTCTGTAGAATCAGAGGGAGAGGTATTTCATACAAAGCAAATATTAGTCCCAGTTATTTACTCAAGGAATTGTTTAACAGGACAAAATGTAGGGTGGATAGTATCAGGGGAGGGTTACTTCCCATAGGACATAAATCCAAATTGATTTAACATGTTTTACAATACCAAGTCGTCATGACTTTAAACTGATGAAAATTTACATTGTTTTGTATACCCTTCACCGCCATAAGTGGTTGAGGTAAATTGCGTTTGTGCTTAAATTTGTAACGCACAGAAAAAATATTGCTACCATCACTTTTATGTGCACTGTTCGACTGAGAATCACTTTCTGAGTAGATTTAATGATGTCCGTCCCTTCATCTAGCTGGCTCGTTGTCCATGTAAGCATTGTGAACAAAATGTAGGTCGAAGTTTTTGAAGTACGAAATTTTTTTGGCCCAAGGATGATGTCTATTAATATCCATTGTTTCAAGTAGCCCCCATACAAATGTTTCTATAGGAATAGGGTTTTAAGGACATAAAAGTCCTGAATATGATGCGATTTAAATTTGGTCCAAATAAATTTAATAATATTCTAAAATGATGTGCCAAAATATACAAGGATCTGTCCATTATTTCTCATAGGTCCCATATAACTCCCCTTAAAAATAACACTTTGAAGTGCTTTAATGTCAAATGAATATAAATATAAGCAAAAATCTATGTACGAAATTTTACGAGGGTCGATACATAATTTCATCTAGTTCCCGTATTATTCCCCAAGAAGAAGTCCTTTTAAAGCGCACAAATCATACATCTATATTAGTACCATAATGTACTTCACTCTTAAGAACAAATTAGAAAATATATTTATACGAGGGTCGATTATTAATGTTTGATAGCTACCATTTATAACCAACAACGTGGTGTAGGGTTTTAAATAGTTGGGCTTGACCGACTATAACTTATTCTTTTCTTTGTGTAAAACTTTTGCTATACATTTTTCTTACTGAACCGATTTTTAGAATGATAATGAAGTACATAGAACTTTATACTATGAAAAAATTTCATTCTAATTTGTCGATTTATAATTGACAATTTTACAAAAGTTTTTTGCTTGAACTTATAGGTTGTCTCCGATTTTGCTGCTTCAAATAGGAAACTTGTTAGGACCATAAAAAATACTGAGAACAAATTTAATTGAGTTCTGACAATTATTGTGGATGTGAACGTGTCAACAATAAATAAAGGGACAGACGGAAATTCAGGCGGATATAGCTATATCGAATCAGATTTTCATTTGATGCAAGAATATATACATTATGGGTTTGAGTTGATTCCTTCTTAGCGTTACATACAAAATAACAAAGTTAATATACCCTCTTCATTATTTGTGGTGGTGGAGGGTGTCGAACAGCAACAATTTTCTTTAATTCCTCAATTCATTTTGGTCTTAGAAAAGCGATTAAAATTTAATAAAATTTTTAATCGTTATCATGAGGAAGTAAAATAACTAAGAATTTCGATAATAAAAATTAAAAAACCTGACAAAATTTTCTTAAGAATTTCGATTTTGTTTATTCACACTTTTTGCAGAAATTTAATTTAAAATTTTGTGGTAAAAATCTAAAGAAGAGGAAGACGAAAAAGTGAACAAATAAATAAAAGTATTTTTGGTATAAACAACTTTTATGTAGAAAATAAAATTGAAATAAATTTTGAACATAAAACCAAATTTGAAGATAAAGTTTTTTCTTAAAAAAATGCCATAAAATAAACAAATACATACGTTCTTACCTACACACATATACATGTGTAGAAGATGTTAAGAAAAACGCAAACGTCAACAGAAAAATTTTTTATATAAAAATTTTAAATTTAAATAAATGTGAGTGTGTGAGTGTGCGAATGTTTGTTTGTTTATTTGTTTATATAAATTGGAAAAAACGAAAGTTTTTTTTAAAAGTTTTCTTCAAAAAAATCTATTTTTCACATTTAGTTTCTTAGTGAATATACGAGGTTGGATGTAAAGTAAAGTAAAGTAAAGTAATAATTTTTAATTAACTATAATGGAGTTGAATTTTGAATAAAATTAAAGTTTTATTTGAATATTTTATCGAAATTAATATTTTACGTTTTAAATTAAATTTTATAAAAAATATTTTATCTTTAAACCAAAAATTGATTTAAAGTCAAATCTTAACAATTAAAATTAAATAAGTAATAATGTGATATTCGTCTATGCCGAATCTTCAATATCCTCCACCGCTCACACTCACAGACGTCTACAATATAAACAAGTTTTTTTAGATATAACACGGAACACTTAAAGGATCAAAAAATTAGTTATATATAATTACTAGCTTTTACCCGTTGCTCTTCGCTGCACAAACATTCTCCCCAGTCATAGATCTCGAAAGAAATTTCACAAACCGCAACGTGTATTTAAAACATTTTATTTAATGGACATTTTGCCAAATGCCCCTGTCCATATCTGGTCTAAATTTTATTCAATATTTGCATATTCAAGCTACCTCTTCTCTTGATCACATCTGTCTTACATTTTATCCAGTAAAATTGTTTGGAACAAAATTTTAGAACTTTCGCTGTCATAGTTTTTTAGATATTCGGTAATCATGATTTCCTTTGTATGGGGTCCTATCGGCCCTATATTTTTTCCATTAAAATAGTTCCTTGAGAAAGTGATTGGCACCAAATATAAGAACTCTCACTGTTATAGTTCTTAAGATATTTGTTAATCATTATTTTCTTTGTATGGGGGCTACAACTCCTCCTGATTTATCCGTCCCACATTTTGTCTTGTAAAATAGTACTTTGAAAGAGTTATTGGGACCAATTTGAAGTGGCTCTTAAGATATTCGATGATCAATGTTTTCTTTGTATGGGGGTTACCTCTCCCTGATCCTGATTCTATCCGTCTTACATTTTATTAAGTAAAAAAGTTCTTTAAAGAAGTGACTGAAACATAATTTGAAAATTCTCGCTGTTATATTTTTTTAGATACTCGATAATCATAATTTGCTTTATATTGAGGTTTCTCCTCTTTTCTCCGAAATCAGACATGGTCTCAGAAAGCGGTCTATATCTTATTTGCAACTAAACCAAATTTGTTGGCTTTAAATAGAAACTGCATGCGACAATAAAAAACTGGCCAAATTTTATTGATTTCTAATTAATGTCACCGTGAGAATATTTTTTAATAGACAGACGGATAGACACATGAACATCACTAAATCGGCACAGATTTTTATCTGATACAAGAATATACATACTATATGGAATCTTAAATGTATTTTTCTTGGCAGAACGCACGAAATGGAAAACGTATTACATCCTCTTTAGCCACATATAAGGATGGAGCGTATAAAAGATAATTAAAAAGTTTACCACTTTATTTCTTAAACTATCGGAAATTTCAGAACAACTGAATAATTTTCCAATTTAGTCCCCGAATTCGCAAATCAAGATTTTGAATATAGAATTTCGTTTTTAAAATATATTCGGGATTTTCGAAGTTCCAAAGCAACTAAGAATACTTTATTCAGCGGTGCTTTTTCAATGTCCTCCACCACTAACGTATGTTAGCCAACAATCATATTACATCACACAATAAAGTTGACACGCGCAAACAGCATAAAAACTTATGTCTTAAAACATGTCATATTGTTGGCTACTGATCCGATTTTTATATACCTTTTATCACAGTGATGAATAATGTTTAGATCCTTTTGATTTCAATTGAAAAAAATTAAAAGTTCTTGGTTCGAACTTTTAGATAGTCTCGGTCTATAACTTTCTTTATTCTAAACCGATTTTTTCTGGTTATAAATAACAATCTGCATAGGACAATAATAAACATTCATGCGAATTTCCATTGAGTTGGATCCATAAATAGACAGATAGACGGACATCAATAATTCGACTTAGACTTTCATGTGATGAAAAAATATATACATTATGGGGTCCTAAATGATTCCTTATAGCCGTTACGTACTGAATAAAAAAGTTAATTTATTATCTTCAACATTTGAGGCGGTGGAGGCTATAAAAATAATTTTGGAAGTTGGAAAATTTAACTTTAGATCTACAAGACTTTGGAATAAATTATACTACTAAATATGAAAGCCGATAGAATCCTATATGAATCCTGTATGAAGATATATTCAATAGTCCATATTGAAGATTTTAATATGTTTGGGAGATTTCATCAAAACGCTGGTTTATTGTCTTTTCACTGCAATTAAAAAGATGACAAATTGAAGCACTTTTACACTATTTGCTCAGCACACTGACTACTTTAAATTTCAACCTCATGAACTTTAAGTTCACAATCGATTAACTAACTTAATTGTTGGTAGCGGTTGTTGAAACCAAACTGCGCCATCTAGATGTTTCCACAGCCACTACAAAGTATTCTGCGAAAAGGCATGAAGTTCTTAAAGTAATTTAACCAAAAAAATTACCTTGAGTTCCTTAAATAAAATTCTTTCTTTTAAAAATATTTTTCATAATATCACCTCATTTCATTCCAAAATGTCCCTGCCATCAATTATGATAGATTCCAAAGAATTTTTCACACAAAAAAAGCATAAAAACTTGGTTAAATAAAAATTTGTCTAAAGTGTTGCAAATTAAATTTATTCCTTTTCCTTGTATTCTTCCCTCCCTACATTACAAAAACACATTCAATCACCAAAAAAAGGATTCCTTCGGGCTTAAAGAGAAAAAAAGCTACTCAAACTTTAATCGTCTTAGGGAAAATGTACTTTTTTTATTTAGATAATACGTAATTGATATAACGTGTCATAGAATGTGTGACATTTTGAGATATAAAACAAAAAAGAAGAATTTTTTTCTTTTGTTTTTGTTATGGTGTTCTATTTTATTACAGGTAAATTCCCATATTATTTTGAGTAGGGTCATCAAAATAATCCCCTTTTCCTTTTAATCCACCTTTAAGGAAAAACTTTTGTTTTATTTTATTTTTTATTTAGTGAAAGAAACCGTGCGTGTGCGTTTCATTTCAGTTTCACAAGTGTGAATAAAATTGTATTTGTTTATCTAATTTTTATTTTTGCTTTTTTTCCTTTTACAACCCCAAATAAAGATTATTTAATTTAGGGATTGTTAAGCGGGGGAAAATTGCAAATGTCACAACAATTGTGGCAAGTTAGAGATTTTGTTAAAAGAGGGGGAACTCGTAAAAAATTATTACCTGTATTTAGGGGAGAAATAAATAACACAATCTCGGTTTATATAACGAGTTTTAGTTTTTAAGTGAAATGATATCAAAAGAACTATTTTTATTTATGTCAACAGCAATTTATGAAAAAATGAATAGTTTTTTTTGGGAAATAATTACGGCGAATATTTCATAACCTTCACCAATATTTAGATGTTGAATTTATCTATTTAAGTCAATAACTGCCTAATCCCTAATAACTCTAAAATATAAAAAATAATTTGAAAATTTTTGAATACAAAAATTCGAGAAAATTATTAATGATTTTTTCGCGCAAGAACCAAATCCGTAACTTACGCAGGAGCTACAAACTAGCCAATCACGCGTTTTAGTCTATAATTTGGGATTCAAGTTATGAATATTGGATAGTTGATTAAAATCATTGCAATAAAAAGTAAATCTCCGATATATTGTACACCGATTTTGATAATTCTAAAAAATAAAATTCCGGAAAAATATGTGTGATTTTACAGTTTAACAATCTGAATTATAATCTTATTTCCTATAGTTCGGGAACAAATGCAGGAAAAGTTTTATATGTTAAACAAAAGTTTTGGAAAAAATATTCATGATTTATATTTTGCAACAACCAAATCTATAACTAAAGCGGGAGCCATTTTATATTCAATAATGTGTTTTGGGTTGTAATTTGGGAATCAATGCAAGGAGTTATTTTATGTCACAAAAAAAACTTGGACAACTATTAAAGAAATTTATGTGTAATTAATTATTAATTAATTCTAAACATTAACATGTTTTAGCATTTAATTCGGGATTTAAGTAATGATTTATATTATTTCTTTTATTCTAAAATTAACATTATATTTGAATTTCTTGTAAAAAAAATATTTTTATAGTTTATATCAAATCCTAAAAGACGTTGAAAGAAAAGAAAACTTTAAAATTTGCGTTATTAATGAAAAGATTTTGTGATTTCTAAAAAAGAAAATTCCGGATTTTTTTTCATTTTTTCCAAATGCATAACATATAGAATAATAATCGTAAAATGACTAACAAGGCCTTTTTGCCTATAATTCGAAAAGTAATGCAGAAAAGCTTTTTATACAAACATATTTTCGATCTTTTATCAATTGAGCTATAATTCGTAAACTAATGTAGGGAAATCAAAAAAAGGACTTTAATGTTTTTAGTTTAAAAATTAAATCAATAACTAATCCAGGAGCTTTTGAGTACACAACAAAAGGTTTTTGCCTATAGTTCAAGATTTTATTTAAGGATTCATTTGATGTCTCCTATCAAGAAATATAGTTATATAATTTTGAAATTTTATGAAGAAGCAAATACTCAAAACCTTAAACAGAGAAAACCCAAAAAAGATAAACGAATTTTTAAAGAAGCCTAGAAATATGTAAAATTATGTTTTTGCCTGTAATTCGGGATTTAACAGATCTATTAATTTTTAAGAACCAGAAAATTCTTTATCTAGTTAATAATTAATGCAGCAATTGGAAAATAGTTAAATATGAGTTTTAGCTATAATTCGGGAACTGGTGCTTAAATTCATTTAATGTTTTAAACAAAAATTCAGGAAAAACATTTTTAATTTTTGTGTTTAAAATTTAAGCCTTTAACTAATGAAGAACTTTGGAAACAACTGCAAATGCATTTTAAAATATAATTCGGGATCTGCATTAATTCATTTCATGTCTTAACAAAAATTCAGAAAAAAAATATTTATAATTTTTGTCTAACTAAATATCTAATCTAATAAGTTTAAAACTAATACAGTAACTTGGAAATATTTTAAAACGGGTTTGTGCCTATAATTCGGGAACTATTGAAAGAATTAATGTTTTTCTTATTCTTTCGAATCTTAAAAAATATATATTTTTAATTATTTATTAAAAATAAAATCCTCAATTTTTATATGTAGAATCCTCTCAAAAGGTGATAAACGAATTATATAATTTATGTAACGGAAAAAAGAGAAAATTAATTTTTTAATCAATTTATATTTAAACAAAAATTTGGTTAAAATATTTATGATTTTGCTAAATGAAAAATAACTCTATAACTTATACTGATTTTTTGAAATATCTAAAATTGTAATTTGGACATTAATACGAGAATTAATGGATTTAATAATTTTATTTAGTTATTAAGCAATTTTTCTGGACGTATTTTAATTTAATATCTCTATTGACATACTGAGAAATACAAACGCACCTAATGAGGTCTAATTTAAGTAATTTAATAACTTTTTCGTTTTAAGAGATAAAAATTTGTATGAAAGTTCAATATGAATAATTTTTTCGTTATTATGCCCTCCACTAGCACTAGTGGTGATGGGGCTATATTTACTTTGTCATTCCGTGAGTAATGAAGGAACCATCTCAGACCCCATAAGGTAAATATATTTTTACATCAAATGAAAATCTGAGTCGATTTCGTCATGCCCGTCAGCCTGTCCGTCTGTCTGCTGTTGGCACGCCCTCATCCACACATTTGTGGTGGATGGTATTGAAGATTCGGTATAAGCGAATATGTCATTCTTATTTGTTTCTTATTAAATTGAAAAAACTTTAATAAATAAATTTCCAGATGGCGTGTTTAAGACTTTAGTTTTTTCTTCTTTTTATACCACCGTAGGTGGTTGGGGTATTATGCGTTTGTGCTGGTGTTTGTAACATACAGAAAAATGGTGTAAGTGTTAAGTGTACCGTTCGAAACAAAATCACTTTCTGAGTCGATTTAATCTCCGTAAGTCCGTCTGTCTGTTCTTCTGTCTGTCCGCTTTTGTATACACAACGCGTACGCGCGTATATTCATATAATGGTTGAAAACATACAAACATTCTTTTTCCAATTTGTGTAAATTATTCATTTTAAAATTCTTTTTTGAATTTTGATTTTTATCATTTGTTAAAATTAAACTCTTATTCAAAGAGTGATAGAAAAATTAAACTCTTTTTTAAAAATTTAATTGAAATTCCTTGAAAGATCCGATCGTTTGTAGAATAAAAAGACAAAAACCGTACTTTACCAAATTATACAAGGGTCGTTTATAAATTTTTCGTAGCTATAATTTACAACCAACAATATGGTGTAGGGTAT
Organism: Cochliomyia hominivorax; assembly: GCA_004302925.2. Classification (NCBI taxonomy): domain Eukaryota; kingdom Metazoa; phylum Arthropoda; class Insecta; order Diptera; family Calliphoridae; genus Cochliomyia; species Cochliomyia hominivorax. Next base: position 94,655,436 of record PYHX02000467.1, on the reverse strand, counting down.
TACATAGTCAGGCTTGACCGACTAAAACATTTTTACTTGTTTAGAATTTCAAGTTGAGTTAAAGAAGATCTCAACAGAATGTGAGAAAAAATAAAAAAAAAATGAATAATAATTTAAATAGAAGAGAAGAAAATTGAAAAGTGCGAAGGTTAAAGAAAAGTCTGTCAACTTTATGAAAGAAAAAATACCAAAAACACAATTTTAGTCGTTTCTTGTAAAATTTCCCAAATTCATTATATTTAAATTTTATTTCATTCAAAAATGGTTTTCTGTTAACAAATCAATAACTTTGAATTGTAAAATATAAAAATTGTAAATTAAATTATTTTCAATAACTTTGAATTGTTGAAACATAAAAATGAGACACAAAATTATATTATTTTTTCTTAAAACTTTTTTATAAAACCGGCGCCAAAAAAAAAAACGAATCACGAACTTTCAATTGGTTTTTATTAAAGTCTTTTTTATATTAAATCTCAACAACATTTAATATTAACAACTTACTCAACACTCCAAAATAACTCAAACGCCTTTTTGTCCCGATAATCACAGCTTAACAATGTTTTTTTTTCTTTTTTTATTCTTTATTTCAATACAAAATCATTGAAATGTTTTCTCTTAACATGAAAAGGAATATAAATGAAAGAATAAAGCCTTCAAGAGGATAAAATTTCTTTAAGATATCGAAATATAATCAATAAATTTAAAAGGTTTTAAATTTCCATAAATTTCTTAAAATACAATAAAATATACAGTGGGAATATAAGACTATAAATTAAAGTGACCCCCCACTTTTAAGGCGGGAGTTTTAAATAAGTTTGTTGTAAAGCGTAAAACAAAAAGAGCATAAGAGGGATAGAATGATACGAATAAGCGATTAAAGTACCTACCAAAATAGAATGTATTTGGTTTGCTGTTAAAGTGTTGAATTTAAGCTGTTTTATGTCAAGTGTTTAATATGACACTATTGCCAATCTAATTCTAAAAGACTTTCTACAGTTGCATCGTTGTGTAAAGACTAGAAACTAGAGTATCAACACTTTCGACGAAACTGACGGTCAATTAAACTTTTTGTCTCTTTTTTATTTTATCTAGTTCAGTTTTAGTTCAGCTCTAGTTTAGTTCTATTTTAGTTTCAGTTCATTTCTAATTCAGTTCATTCTAGTTCGGTTCTACTTCAGTTCTACTTCAGTTTTATTTCAGTTCTAGTTCAGTTCTAGTTCGGTTCTAGTTCGGTTCTAGTTCGGTTTTAGTTCGGTTCAAGTTAAGTTCTGGTTCAGTTTTAGTTCAGTTCTAGTTCCGTTGTAGTTCGGTTCAAGTTAAGTTTTAATTCAGTTTAAGTTCAGTTCTAGTTAAGTTCAGTTCTAGTTCTGTTGTAGTTCGGTTCAAGTTAATTTTTAATTAATATTTAGTTCAGTTCTAGTTCAATTCTTGTTCGAATAAAAGTATTGATACTCTAGTTCTAGTTCAGTTTTAGTTCAGTTCTAGTTCAGTTCTTGTTCATTTCTAGTTCAGTTCTAATTCAGTTCTAGTTCAGTTTTAGATCAGTTCTAGTTCCAGTTCTTGTTCAGTTTTAGTTCAGTTCTGGTTTAGTTCTAGTTGAGTTCAAGTTCAGTTCTACTTCAGTTCTAGTTCTGTTGTAGTTCAGTTCTAGTTCATTTCCTGTTCAGTTCTAGTTCAGTTCTTGTTCGGTTCTAGTTCACTTCTAGTTCAGTTCTAGTTCAGTTCTAGTTCAGTTCTTGTTCAGTTCTTGTTCTGTTCTAGTTCCTGTTCTTTCTTTTTTTAAAGAAATTTATTGAAAAATAACATTTATTACAATTTATTTTTAAATTGTCTCTCACAGCGAACCATTAGGAGTATTTTTCTAAAGTTTACTAGTTCCGCTTTTATAAAGAAGCTTTTAAGCGAATATATGTGTATAATAAATGTCAATGTATTTGTTTTTAGTGTAAAAATATAAATCGTTGTCTGTTTTATAAGTTTTTGTTTCCAAGTGATTTAGTGGACACATGTTTTTTTTGTTTAATCTGCGATACAAATTTTAGTTTCATATTTGTATTTCTCCCACTATTGACTTCTGCTTTGTCAGGGTCAAATAAAAGGGATTTGTTTTTTCCGTTTGTTAAAAGTTGTTTTGTTATTTTTAAAGTGACAGGTTTATTGGTTCCGTTTACAAATTTCCGCTTTTAAACAGTTTTGTTTCTTTAAAAATATTTGGACATTTTTTTGTCTCTTTTTCATTTCTTATGGTAAATTTATTCACTTATTTAGATTCTTCTTATTTTTTGATTTTATTTGAATTTATATTTATATTTGTTTGATTTTGTTCTTGTTCTCTTTCCATACACACACACACACACACACATGTGAGTTCTTTTAAGCTTTCTGTTTTTTGTTTCCATTTTAAACCTTTAAACCCATCAAATGTAATTGAGAAATGTTATTTAAGTAACAAAAATAAAATTTACTTTTATTATTTTCTATTTTATTTTTGGTTTCTGCTTCTTCTCCTGCTGCTATTTACTTGTTTTTATAAAACAACAAAGAAAAAGGAAAATTTATATGAAAATTTTGTTAATTTTAAAGGAACAAAGTTTATGGAAATAAACCTTAATAATAAGCTTTTATTCAAAGATTTTATCTCAAATCTCCTTTTGTTCTAAATTGTCCATTTGAATGTTTTTTGTTGGGATTTAAAGATTTTCTATCAATAATAATTTTTTTTGGTTTTTTGTTTTTTGATTATAATATTTTGTTGATGTTTATTTTGCATTAAAATAATGGAAAATCATATTGTTTTTGTTATAAAAAAGTAATTTATTCATAACAAATTTAAAGACAGAGAAATACCGCAAATGGTGAATTTGTGTGAGGAAGCTTTGTCAATGTTTGTGCTTCTAATCATATTAGTTAACTGTTTTAAAGTTTATAGGCAATTCAAGGGCAGAATGTAAAATTTTTTTAAACTATTAGCTTGGAGTCATTTAGAGCTTATGTATAAATGGACTCGAACTGAAAGAAAACTGAAATAGAACTGAACTAGAACTGAACAAGAACTGAACTAGAATTGATCTAGAACTGAACTGGAACTGAACTGGAACTGAACTAGAACTGAATTAGATCTGAACAATAACTGAACTAGAACTGAATTAGATCTGAATAAGAACTGAACTGGAACTGAACTGGAACTGAACTAGAACTGAATTAGATCTGAACAAGAACTGAACTAGAACTGAACTAGAAATTAAACTAGAACTGAACTGAACTGGAACTGAACTAGAACTGAACTAGAACTGAATTAGAACTGAACTAGAACTGAACTAGAATTGAACTAGAATTGAACCGGAACTGAACTAGAACTGAAATAGAACTGAACTAGAACTAAACAAGAACTAAACTAGAATCTGATTTTGAATCTTTACTCTCAACTAGAATCTGAATTAGAATCTGGACGAAGAAAATTTAAATTTTTCTTATTGATTAAAATTTTTTGAAGAATATTGAAATTTTTCTTAAAAAATTAAGTTAAAGATTTGATAAAGAATTTTTTCTTTGTAAATAAAATTAGTGAAAAAGGAGTTTCTGGAATCATATAATATTTTCGTTACAAATGTAAAATTTAAATTCAGACTGTAGGACGAACACCATTGAATTGGAAATTTTCTCATTCCGTTACGACACCTTTTACATTTCATATTACTAACGAACATTTTGTCTAGTCTTTCTTAATGCAGTTTAGTTTATAGTTCAAGTGACTCTATTGGATACTTCTTGTATCACAGCTGGATATCATTATGCGCCACAATTATATAAACTACTTGCACTTTATATTTATTAAAATGACAAGAATCTAATCCTTCTTTTATGTTTGATATAAAAGTATTACTTTTAAACTGCATCCTTTAATAAGGACAAATCCTTGATTTCTAGATAAATATCATTTCCTATTATTGAAAATTCTTTTGAAATTATTAAAAGCACTTAAATACTTATATGCTTCTACTAAGAGATTATTAACAAGTTAACCTATAATATTTATATCTTATCCACAATTTGCATTTAATAGGGGTAACATGTGTTTTTCTATTAAATCCCCTCATATTATTTAACTAATTTACATTTCATCTCATTTCTTATATTTTCTGATTTCATTTTTTATTGGTTTTTTATTATTTTATCATCGTGTCACATCAAATTCGCCTTGAAAATATAATAACGATTTTAAGATGATAATGATGATGATGATGAAATATTATAACGATAATAATGATGATATTAAATGTGTGAAAAAGAAAACTTTATAAATAGATTCATATCAATTCTCAACGTCTTATAGTAGAAACAACTTAATTTACAGGACAAAATACTTAAAGGACCTAATAGAATGTAAGAAGGCTTTATCCGGCAATACCGAACCGTCAACACCCTCCACTAGAAATGTTTGTAAGTAAATACGTTATGTTTCGTACATACACACTCACACGTACACTTACAAACGTATACAACAGACGGACACAACTCAATCGATTCAGATTTTGATTTGATGCAAGAATATATATACATTATGGGGTCTTAGATGAGTACTTTTTAGCATTACGCACAGAATGACAAAGTTAATATATCTTCTTTACCACTTCTGGTGTGATGAAGATATAAAAAGTGCTCCAAAGTAAAATAAAATAAATTTAAACTTTTTTTAGTTTTTTTTCCGACTGAAGGAACGAAAAAACACTCAAACCCTTTTTTTATGAAATTAAAAAAAACACACACACACACAAAAACTTTTATACTGTTTATTTTACATATTTTTTCTCATTTTTCTTCTTTTTTCTCTTTGCAGCAAAACCAATCACACATTTTCGTACTTTTGCAATAACTTCTTACTATAAGAAATTACTAAAATAACTTGACAAGTTGAGAAGAACCTAAAGACTCTACACACACACACACTCACAAATACATAGAAACTAAGCAAATTATAATAAACTATAGAACAAAATATCGAAAGAGAAAGAGAAAAAGAAGGAATAAAAATAAAATATAAAAAATTGCTAAAAAACAAAAAATGGAAGATGTTGTTACTGCTACACCACCACCATCAACACCAACAACAACGACAACAGCAGCAGCATCATCAGCCTCAACAACAAATCAAGCCACATCTCATTCATCAACACCCGCACAAACCGCTCCAGCCCCGGCACCGGCTCCAGCACCACCGCCACCAACAAAGAAAAGTTCTACAACTTTATCGGTGGATAGAGCAGCATTTTTACTATTGCGTGTTAAAAAGGCTTTTAAACGGAAACGACAACATCGCAAAGAAAAACAGTAAGTATTACTCTTTTCACTTCTTCCATTTTCTAAATTCTAAACAGTTGTTGTTCTTTTATTTTGTGTTTGTGGGAAAAATGGAATAAAATTATAAATGCGAATTTAGAGCAGAAATGAAAACATAATTTAACTTTGAAATTATTAACAACTATTTATCATAAAAAAGTTTAGTTTAGTTTAGTTTATACTTTTTATTTGAGTCTATATCGAATGTTATACGATGCGTATGAGTTATTTGAATGTTTAATTTTCTAATAAATATTAATCATACGTCTTGACATAAAAAATAAATGAAATAAATAAAAAATGAAATATTATGATGATTATTTTGATAAACTTTTGAAGAAAGTTAAAATAGAATTTTTAAAATTAAGAGTAAAGAAGAGTTTAATTGCAGATAAAGAGTTTGAGTTTATTATTTTTATCACATTTTCAAAATTATTAAAGTATAAAAATTATTTCTAAAGTTTGGTTCAGAAACATTTTTAATATATTTTGCAATGTGGCAAAATTGATTATTTTCTGGAAATAAATCTGTAATTTTTCATGGATTGAATTAATATGAAATTTTATGGTCTCCGTGAGAGGTGTTATGAGGCAGCAAAGATGGACCCACTCGGATATTAATTTTTTATGAACTTATAATCTTTGACGAGACCTTTTATTTGCAACTGAATTTTATAAATTCACTATTTTTCAAGATCCTGAGCTAGATTTTTCAATACACACTGTTGCATATTTTCATAAACACATTTAATTATGTCTTTAGTTTTGTTTCATATAAGTTGTCATCAACCTTAAATAAAGTTAAGGTTTTTAATGAGAAGAAACTTAATAGTATTGTTTTTAAAGTGTAAAAGGTTTTTCAATTGTTCATGGTAATATTGCAAAAGGAATATTTCTAAAAACGCGTGCGTGAAAATTCCTTTGAAAAATTACCAAAAACAGAATTTTATAAATATCTGTTCCAATAAATAGAGGTATATTATAATGACTATCATTACAGCATAATTAATTCACTTAAAAATTAAAATACTTGAAATTGGGCGGAGAAATCCTTCCTTCCACTAATGTCATGTAGATTAAACAATGTCGGATTACAAAACGTATATCGGCGGGTAATTAGTTTTATGGTTTCGAACAACAATTTCTGTAGTTGGTACTCTAAAACTTTTTGTTCCACAAAAATTGGCTGGAAGTTGCTCTTTCTCTTTTTTATGGATGAAAAATTCATGAAGTAGTTATTCAAAGAAGTTGGGAAATCATGGTTAACTACCACATACTGGCCGGCTAGCAGTCGGACTTAAACTCAACTTGTGGCCTTAGTTGATTTAATAAAAATATTATTCGCCCATGAAATATTTTTTTTACAAAATTTTTAATGCATATAAAAAAAGTTATATGCATTTATAGGAATATGCACAAGTGTATATAATCCAGAAAATTTTCTTTTTATTTTAGATTTGCTATTTTTTCCACTCCTAAAATCTTAAGAATAATTTTTAAAATGTATGAAATTCTGATGGAGCATGGGGAGAAAGTATTTTACGTAATGCCCTCAAATTTTCTATATCTACATTTATATAAAAAATCGTTTGGATTTTAAAAGAATCAATTATGGTCTAAAGGAACAATTTTAAGACGAAAAAATTTACCAGCTTTAGAAAAATTTAATATAACTTAAATTGAATCCATATAGATATTGTGATTAATACAGGACTTTAAATAGTCCTGAATTTGTTTTCAAAATAAAAAAATATTTTATTGTTTTAATTTTTAATTTAATTTTGTTATGAAATTTTGAACCTGTTTCGAAAATCTTTCCATTAACGTTGTTATTATGCTTTTGGTCACTTATGTCGAACAGGTAGTTCATCCTCGTTTAGAATCTTCCATACATTTGGAAACTTTTTTATGCTCTTTAACTCTCTTTTTACAAAAGCCTCAAAACCCTCCACTGGTCTTAGCTCTAGACAGTTTTGAGGATTTGCCTTTCTTTTACAAAAACCATGTTATTATTCTTTAATGAAAGAACCTGTTGTGAAAAATAATTGGCTTTATTTGGCATAACTGCATATTGCTTCCGATAACAAGAGCCTTTTGGGAAATTTTTGCGGCTTTAACATCCGCAACATAAAATTTTTGAGTAGAAAAATGCGAAAAATCTATCAGAACTTATGTTCCTGTCAGAAACTTTTAAGTCTGTTATGTTTTTATAATTGTATATTTTATCAACGGACAATTTCTCACGTTTTATTAGAAACTGTTGGCAACTTTTGAATATTTTGCCTACTTTTTGTAGGACCAACTTGGGTTTGGCGGCAAATATTTAATACTTGTTTCTAGTCACCCATAATTACTCCAATTAAAAATATATTTATTTGTTTGCCTTTAGACATAATAACTGATATGTTGATAAGAGGTAACTGGATCAAAAAATATAATAAAACATGGGTTAACAGTTTTAATGAAAATCTTGTGTTAAGATTTTTTATCTGTGTTCTTTAGCTATTTACAGCCACCAAAATCAGTCAGATATATATATTTGTTGAAAATTTAATTTAATGTATTTCAATTTAAAAAAATTAAGATTTGAAAATTATTTATTTAAGTTCTAAAAATAAACATTATTTCGATTTTACCAGTGCGTATACTTAATATTCAACAATACAAATTGCATTAAAATATTTTAGTATAACAATCATACGTCATGATGTTCTATTTTTAAAATCAGCTACTGTTCTCTTAACTCTCCCAAACAACAATTTCAAATAAATGTAAATAATAAAAAAGTTTTCCATATTTAATTAAAATGCAAACAATAATATTTTAAAAATTCATATTTCATTAAAAAAGAAACAAAAACAAAAACAATTTAGATACAAAAATAATATTTTAAAATCACCGCACACAAACTCTCAAACATAATTAAACTCTTTTTTCACTTAAATAAAATCATGAATGAATGATTTGAATAAAGAATATTAAAAAGAACTGAAAAACAAAAGTAATCATAATCGGAGAAGAGCGAAACAAAAATGATCTAAAATAAAGATATTTATAAAATACCGGAAAATGAAAGTGTGTCTGTATTTGTGTGTGCATGTGTGTGTTACAAAAGAATTAAAATTGTGGTTAACTAAAAATAAACAAATTTTATACATTTCTCTCTTTCCCTTTTCTCTTTTGCTCAACCCCCCTCCACCCAAATAGCAAAGAATTTCATCAATACATAATTTTATCGCATTTTTCTTGTAAAGTAAAGAAATTTAAGCTTTTATTATTGATTTTAAATTATAAAATTATAACCATATTGTGGTTTGCTTAATCATAATAATTTGATTATAAATTTTTCAAATTTTTGTAAATGACATTTGGTTTCTCTCAATGAATACAAAAATAAAGAAGTAAAAATGTTACAGCCGATCAAGCCCGACTATATAATACCATACACCACATTGTTGGCTGTCATTGACAGCTACGAAAAGTTTATGAACGACCCTCGTATAATTTTCTTTTGCGATTTATGAAGTGCATTATTATGATACTTAAATTTATGTCAAATTTATGCGTGAGGACATTTGTGTGGGGGCTACTTGAAATATTGGACTCAATATAACCAAATTCAAAAGGCTTCGTCCTTGACCCAATAAACTTACCAAATTTCATTAAAATATCTGAAATACTGCAGATTGTTCACAATGTTTACATGGACAGACAGACATCGTTAAATCGACTCAGAAAGTGATTCTGAGTCGAATGGTATACCTAAAGATTTGTGTAACATCATAGCACACTTACGGTGGTGTAGGGTATAAAAGAGAAAAGAGATTGAAATATGTAAATGTTTTGACAAAATTTAAACTTTGTGATTATGGCATTTTTATCTATTCGATTGAATGTGAAATTAATTAAATTCTTTAGAGAACATTTTTTATGCACGAACAAATTTTGTCAATTGAAATGGAAGAAAAAGAAATTAAATAAAAAATAAAAGAAATAAAAGCAAAATTGTTTACTGAAACAAAAACAAAGAAAGAGATTGATAAAAATAATAAAAGAAAAATTTTAAAATGTTAAAAAATTTTATTAGATAAAAATATAATAATAATTAAAGTGATTTAGAATCGATTTCAACATCATGGAGCAGACATAAAAAATGATGAACCAACCCTTGTGGAATTGTGATATCATGATTTTCGTTCTCATATAATATAGTTCTTTCAAAATTTCATTATAATGTACATATTTATTGGAAATTGTGCCATTTGAGGTAATTTTCGAAAGCCAGAATTATATGAGGAATATTGAAATAAATGGACCAATACTATAAAATTTGCTAGTTTTATCAATCTTAAATAGATGGAATATTACCACAATACAAAATTTTTGCCATTAGTGGACCGAAATTCCTAAAATTTTTTATGAAGATTTGAACCAATAAAAAATTTATTTGCGTTGTTTGTAGTAAAAATATTTTTTTAATTCTTATGAGCGCAAACCGATTCTCCCTTTCTGTATTTTAACAAAATAACTCTTAAATTTAAGCGACAAGAGGATTTCCAGTCAAATGGTATACTAAAACGTTTTTTCCTTTATTGCAAAGACCTGCACAAATTCATAATACCTATAGTGGGGTAGAACATAAAAATGAACGTGACTATAGTTTTATATATTTATAATAATATCCATATATAAGGTCCATTATTTTTATCGTCAGAGAATTCTTTTTTTTTTATTTTAACTTTTCATAAAAAATAATTTTTTCTTCTTTTAATAAAAAAATTTAAATTCTGAAAATCGATTAATTTTCTAAAGAAAATCCTGACCATGTATAAACATTTTTGATCGTCAATCAATTTTCTTTAGAACATCGATCAATTTCATCAATTTTCCTTAGAAATTTCTTTAATTGTCGATCAATTTTATTTAGAAAATTTTCTGATCGTCGATTAATTTTCTTTAGAAAACTCTAATTGTCCTTTTTCCTTAAAAAAAATTTCTACGCGTCGATCAAATTTCTGGTCGTTCATTCATATTAACGATTAATAATCAAATGAGAACAGCTGCCAGTTTTTCCTTTAAGTTAAAAAAAAGAAACATATTTTATACGAACGTAATATTTTCTACACAAATCTCACAAAATACCAAAATTTCAACTTGATAAAAAGGTAAAACGTGTAGTTTTATTTCTTTGATTTATTTTAAGATAAAAATCAAAAGGGAACAGCTGCCAGTTTTTTTTAGATTGAAAACAATTTTTTATAAACGCAATATTTTCCTACAAAATTAAAATTTTCTACACGAATTTCACATAAAAAAACTACAAACTTGTATTTTTTAAATGTCTTTTATTAATTATACTCCCTGCACTATTAATATATCGTAATTAGTAAGTAAAACATAATATCTAATTAATTTTAGAAGTACATAACAAAATTAAACGAATTTTGTCCGGTTAAAAATGCTTACAAAAGTAAATTAAAAAAATAGTTAACCAAAAACTGTTGGATAATTTAATGCGCATTTTATAAAAAGAATATATGACAGTTATCATTATCCTTCTGTCGATATTAGAGAAATATATAATATATTATTTCATATATATAAAACTTATAATTACAAATTTTCAGATTTTTTCGAATATTAGATTTTAACTTCTGGATATATGGGAGCTGATTTGAACCGCATTTCTTTAAAATTTGTTTTTTTTTCGATTTTTTATGAGATCGAATCACTGTGCATCGTAGACTTCTAAAATGAAAATCCATAAGTAATAGTATTTCTCCCAAAATTTTACTCATTGTAAATTCAATTCACCAAAAAAGGTAATATTAGCAAAATACGATTTTTTTATTTGTTCTTTGACCTTTGACCTAGTTATTTTCAAAAAGAAAACCCATATAAAAATTGTTGATAACAATTTTAAATTCTATTTTAAGTTTTTTTAATAATAAAATATTAAAAATCTCTTAAATTAGTTATTTTCTTCACTTAAGTGTTATTAAATGTTTTTCTCCTCTTAAAGCAACATTTTACAATTTTTATTACAGATTTAAGAATTGTGACTGTAAATGTTGTTTTTTACCTCTCTAAATGGCTTTAAATATAGTTTGGCTCATGGCCAAAGATGAAATATAAACATTTTTTGCTGTTATTTCCCTTTTTTAATTTACAATTAATTCCTGCAGAATATTAAATGTGAAATGTGTTTAAGTTCTGTGGAGCCGGAAGGTGAGGATGAATTTTATAAATGACATAAAAATTTAAATGAAATAAAAAATAAAACGGATGAAACTGTCAAGACATTTGCAAACATTTTTGCAGATTTAAAAAATATTGTGAGTTGGTTTTTGATTTATTTAAGAAGAGACGAAATAAAATGTTTTGCTCTTTAATGGAAAATAAGAATAATTGTTGAACTCTTATTAAATATAAATTGTTATCTTTTTATTATTGTATTTTTAATGGTTGTAGGAGAGAAATGCAAATGATGGGAAACCCTATGATGGGTAATAAACATTATTTTAAATAAATGAATTAAATGAGATATCGCCCAATATATCTGATAGAAAAGCTGAACTAATAAAGACAGTACAGCACACTGAATATTTTATGTCTGCTATTAATGTCACACGGACTTTTTAAAAGCATATTATCGGATAGTGTTCGTCTTGTCGCAAATACTGTACTATAATAAGTCAGGATTATATAATACTTATACATAATGGTTCCATTTTTGAATTTTTAAAAATAATTCTGATACTTGAGTACCGTTCTGCTTATACCTCCAAGAGTGGTGTTACTGTGGAAATGTATGAAAAATAGCTTAATTTGTCTAGAGGAAGCCCGGTTTAGGTCAAATTTTTTCTGCAAATAAATAAACTTTTTTTGCAAAATTTGGTATCCTAGAAAACGCTGGAATATAAAGATTTGAAATTCCTTAAAAAAATTAAGGTTACACTATTTAATGATAGAAATTGATGAAGATTTAAAATTTTCGTATTTTCTCTTCTTTTTGAAAAATGAGATTTATTGTTTAAATTTAAATAATTTTTTAATAAATGAAGATATTTATTTTAAATTTCGGTGTAATATATACGATTATGTTCTTGAATTAGAGAACTAAAAGGATTCCCACTTTCTCATACGAAAATACCCAAAATCCCACTCCTCTTATACAGGTGTTCAAAAATATGTCTTTTTTCATTGAAATGGTCACCCTGTTATTCTAATGGTGGTCCAATAAAAAAACTTCTTTCCGACTATGTAACATACATTTGTAGTTATATCGTCAAGATAATTTCTAAATTATTCCAATTTTTTGATTAATAAAATTCAGCAAACAAAATTAAAATTTTTTTCTTAAAAAATTACAAATTTCGGTTAGAGTTTGAGGACAAATCTTTGGACTCCCCGTTCATCCAGATTTTATTTAAACACATGGCTACAAAGTTTTTTTTAGAAAACAATAAAAAATGCAACATAATGTTACCAGCGAATAAATGTTGCCACCTTTTTGAAAAAAAACATCAAACTAAAAACTTGAAAATTTTTTTAAATTTTATTTTCAGATTTATATAAATTTTTAATGGATCCATATATTTTTATAGTTCTTTCAGCAATATTATTTAGACTCTGCTATAATTTTAAGATATTTCTAGTGGCCATTCTGAGACCTTTAATTTAAGGAAACAAAGGAAAAACAGGGCAGGAAATGGGTTCAAAATCTATTTCGTCTTTAATATCTCTGAAATCATAACATGTAGCGTACATATGTAAACATATATTTAGAAGAGAATTATTAGAACTATTTACATACAAAATTTACTTAATTTCTAAAAAAATACTCCAAATGAATTTTCAGAGTATTACAACATTCAGGAAATGGCTAATTTTTAAAAGCCACTCTGTAGTTTCCTGATCAGTGTGGAGCTTGTACTCTTTCACATTAACTCCAAAGTACCTCTGCTATAAACATGTTAAATTTTATTAACATACCTTCAAAGGTTCAAAAGTTATAGCATTAATTTTAAGAAAAAACATTAATGAATTTTCAATAAGTCAACATATACGAATTGGTCAACTTTGAAAGGTCACCCATTACCTTTTAGACCAGCTGCGGCTGTCTACAATTCCAAATCAACTCGAAAATAGTCTTCAGTAACCGTGTTAAAAATTATTAACATAATTTGCAATGGTGTCAAAATTATTTCTAAAAAGAAATAATAAATGTAAATTTTCATACCCAATATGGCCATCTTTGGAAGATCACACAATAGTCATGTGATCAGTTTATAGCATGTACTCTTCCATATCAAGTCGAAAATACCTCTACTGTAACCATGTAAAGTTTCATTTAGATATCCTCAACAATTCAAAAGTAACACAATTATTTCCAAAAAAAAAAACTTATTTGGCCCACTGTGTTAGAGTGATGTGGAGATTATAGCTCTAATAATTCAAACAATTTTAATTCGAATATCTTAATAAAGAAATGAAAAATTAAATGTCATGATATTTTCTCACTCTCTCTCTTTCTGTCTCTCTCTCTCTCTTATTCTCCCACTCTTACCACTTTTATTTCTAAGCTGTAATTAAGTTTTTAATCTAGTGATTAAATGTCTATGTGCCAACTTTAGACATTTTAAATTAAAATTTCTTTATTCCTTCTTCTGCTTCTTCTCTGCAATAAACTCTAGAGAAATTCGCACGAATGAACTTAATGTAAAACGAAGAGAGCAAAAAAAAAAAAAGGAATAATTAATAATTTAAGTAGAAATTAAATATCAAAAAATGATTTGGTAAGTGAAATAAGGCGTTTTTCCATTTTCTTCATACACTTTTTGTAATTTAAGTTACTGAAAATTGATTTTTAAAATGTGAATTGAATATTTTATAAAATTTTCCTTATTATTTCATCCATCACCATCTGATAAGGGAAAATAAATATGGGGCAAAATATTCATTTCAATGCCATAAAAAGTAAAAAGTACTTAAAATTCAATCACGATGAATTTTCTAAGCAACTTTATTTTCTTCTCGAAACAGTCATTATAAACTAATTATATAGTAGATGGAAAATGGAAAATGGAAAAGAAACGAAAAAGGAATTATAAGAAAAAGTTTGTTTTTTGGCAAAAGGTGGTCACGCAGAGGTTCCAAACATTTTTTTAATAATTCTCTTAATTTCGAACTAATGGATGTTTGTTAATAAAGTTCAACGTGGCTAAAGTTAAGTTTAGAAAAATTTTATGAAAATAACAACCCCACAGCCAGTGTTACCGTTGGTGCGACTTTTTTCAACTACGTGCGACCTTTTGTACACTTATTAAAATTTCCCCTTTTTGTCCCCTTTTTTAAATTTTGCTCTTTTGGCATAAAACTCCTTGAAATTTTATTAATTTGACTTAACAAAGATCATATCAATAAATTTTATATAAACTATGGATGAACAAATTTAAATTTAGAATATTTGAATCACAAAAAGTCATTTGCGTTACTTCTGCGTAATCATAGTGGAAATCGAAATAGTGATAAATTTAAGAAATAATTATTTGTTGGTTAATAATTAATATTATTTAAACATTCAAGTGCGACTTTATTTTCTAAAATCACTTTTATGTGTGACTTTTCGAAAAATCTCAACGGTAACACTGGCAACAGCTGGTGAGAGAGAAAGATTTTTTTTATAAATTTTTATAATATGAAACAAAAGAAATATTTTATATGGACAGTCCCTTAATATCAACAAAAATATATGCCTTCGTATATAAGTCATCTCTTATAATCTTAATGCTATTGGGGTCAAAATATTTCAAAACTTTCAGCATGAACAGAGTTTCCAAAATGTTTTTTTTTTCGAAATAACTCTGTAATATATGAAATGAAAATAAAATTTCGCCTGGTTAGAGCTGAGGACTTTACAAGTTGATTTTTAGGAGCACAGGTATCCAACTGATCAGGAGCGTAGTCGGTGAGCCTATTTTGATTATTTAAAAATTCGACAGTATATTTAAAATTTTTTTGTTTAATAAAAATTTATAAATATAACACTTTTTTATATTCAAATTAAATGAAAACAACATAAATACATACTCGTTATTAAATCGCTTAAAGGTTTAATAACAGTCGATTTTGTTTTTTCTTATTCACATTTAATCAAAATTTTTCTTTATTTTCTTTTAATCAACTTTTTAAATCTTGTGGCATCATAAATTAAAGCGCCGTTAGTTAAATTTACATAAAAAAGCAAAAACCACAATAAAATCATTAATGTTGCAAACAGTTAAATGATGCCACCAAACAAAAAGCAAGAAAAACAAATAAGAATATATAATCGGTTAGAGCCCGACTATCTAATACCCTACACCACATCGTCTGTTAAAAATGGTGTTTACGAAAAATTAATTAACGACTCTCGTATAATTTATGTAGTACTAAGATTTATGTTAAATTTATGCGTTTTAAAATAAATGTTTTTGAGGGGATTATCTTGGGACTGCAAGAAATTATGAACCGACCCTCGTATAATTTTGCACACTGTTTTTTGCTTATATTTATCTTAATTTTACCAATTATTATTAAAATACGAACGTTTATGTGAGATTTTAGCACGTTAAGAGGTATTTGGAAAAAGGTTTGTATGGAAATTGTGAACCGACCCTCGCATATTTTAGCACATCGTTTAAGAATATTATAAGATTTACTTGTGAAAAATTTCGTTTAAATCGCTTTGTATTTAGAACTTTAATAACCTTAAAACCCCATTCCGGGAAGAAAATTTGTATCAGAGGTAACTGAAATATTGGACTGAACATGGCCAATTTCACAGCCAGCCGGACAGACAGACAAACGGATGGACAGATATCGTTAAATCGATTTAGAAAGTAATTTTGAATTGAACGGTAAAGTTAAAGGTGGCTATAACATCATTCTAACTGCGTGTTACAAATATCAGCACAAACGCATATTACCCCAACCACCTTCGGTGGTGTAGCGTATAAACATGCACACAGTAATCATTACACTTCATTACATTTTATTTTATCGTTGATTTTGCTTTTAATTATTATTATTTTTTTTTAATTTTTTATTATAATTTTATTAATTAATTGATAATTTTATTTTTTTATAATTTTAGTTTTTAATTTTTAATATTTAATTTTAATAAAAAAAAACTATAAAACAATTATTAAATAAATGAAAATAATGAAGAAAACACGTTTTTATTTAATTAAAATTTAACCACAAACTAAAGTGTAAACAGAGCAAAAGAATGAGAGTTTAACTAGTGAAAGAGAGAGAGAGAGTAATAAGAGTAGATGTAATAAGGTGAATTTATGAGTGTGATGGAAAATATTAAACGGTACTAATTAACAGTGTTCTAAAGGGAATTTTTGTTATAAAGTAAACAAAGAAATTGTGGTTTAAGTATCAGAATAATAAAGAATTTATGGATTTAAATTAAACCATAAAACTAAAAAGAGTTAGAGAAAGTTAATTTCAAGTTAATAAGAGGAATTAAATGACTTTGAAATTGAGCAGAAATATTTGTTTTATTCAAAATATAATTTTATTCTGTGTTGTGGAAGCTTAGTTTGGGTTGGATTTCAGGCAAAAGTATACATTTTTTAAATATTTGGTACAAGCAGACCTGACCTGGCTGGCCCTTAAAAAAATAAGAATTGTATTATCCTACGATTTAATTAGATTTATACTGTGGGGGCTACTTATGGTTCATACAATGTCTTGTCCAGTAAAACAGTTATTTGAGATAGAAGTTGGAACCAAATTTGAGAACTCTCGCTGTTATTTAGATATCCTTTAATCAATATTTGATTTGTATAGGGGGTACCACTCCCTATCGGTACTATCGGCATTTTGTATAGCTTATTTTACTCTTGGGTATATTCGTATCATTCCGTGAAAATTTCATCAAATTGACCCAGCCGTTTAAGCGTCTATTTTAAACCTCCTCAGCTTTAAACAAGACTTATATATATTATACCCCAAAATTCGATTGGGACACACTGTGTGCCGATCGTTGAAATATTTGGTCCAGTATTTTCTGAACGGATTATTGTCAGAATATAACATATTTTTGGAATTGAAGCTCTTTAAAGATATTTTCGGAGGTGGTTCGGTATCTGAGCTATAGGGTCAGACAAGCAGACAGACTAATGGACATCGTTAAACCGATTTGAAAGTGATTCTGAGTCAATAGATATGTTATACTTAGGGGTATAACATTATTTTTTCTATAAGATCCAAACTGTGGGTCAGAATCGATATTTTTTAAATCGGCTTGACGGATTTCCATGAAATGAAAAAGAATTTAACCGCTTGCCAAAATTTTGTTTTTTCAATTTACGCTCTAAAAGCTCCTAATAAACACGTGATATTTATTTTCTATAGTTTTAAATTTTCAACTTTCAAAGTTTTGCAAGATCTTTAGTCACTTCTTTCTTTTTCTAAGTTAAAAAAAATATATTAAACATTGAAATATTGAGATCAATATTTCTTCTTCAAAAACATATATAAAAGTTATATTATCGTGAAAGGCTTAATGCTTTCAGATAAAATTTTGTATCGAAAACACCTATACGGCTAAGTCCAGATCATCTCGAATTTGACAAATTTTTTTGATAAAATGTTTGAATTTCATCTCTCTGTTCTAAAATTCCAAAGCCTGACTTTTAAAACATCAAAGTGTTTACAAACGTTTGGTAATGTTTCTTTCCAGACATCCAATAAATGTGGACTCTGCAGATCAAAACTAAAAACTCACATTCTTTTTATAAATACCAAAAATTCTACAGTTTATTTCCAACAAAAGAAAATCGATTCTGCCCCATTGTGCATAATACTGCAACCATCTATAGTGGCAGAGTTTAAATTATGATAATCAAATTCAAAAATTATTTACTCAACTTTATGAAAATAAATCAATATTTTTCATTAACAAATTAAATATTTACAAATTATTTTAAATAAATTATATGCTACAGGTCTTGATTTAATTTAATTAAATTAAATTTTAAAATTTAAACAATATTTTTACAAATACTTACACAATTACAACTTAAGTGAACATGTTTAATTTGTATTTGTGTGCAATTTGTAAATTTCATTCAACTAAAATTTTAAACTCAATTCAATTATTTCTATTAAATCAATGAATAACAAAAATCTAGAGTAGATAAAATAAGAAGTGAGATCAAAAAATTTTTAACATACATTTCTAAACTAAAACTCTACAGTTTTTTTTATTTTATCAAGGGTCAAGCCCGTACTGACAGGATGCCAAGTCAGGCTAAAAATATTTTGCCGCAATTGCATATTGCTTGCCATACCAAAAACTTTTTGGGAAATGTTGTCTGTTTTGGATCCTAAACTCTTATGCAATATTCAAGCATCAGGAACATACAATTTTTAGCCAGGAAGTTGCGAAAAATCTGCCAGGACACACGTTTCAGCGTCCATTATGCAGCAAAAATATTTTTTTAGAAAACTTAACTTCAGCTTCAGTGCTCTGTTTTTGGCCTCTAAGTGTTTAGCAGCGTTCCTGCCAGGAACTTTTTGTACCCTCCTTATTTTAAAATCTTTATTAGCTTTATTTTTTCGTACCAAATAGTTCAAGCATGAGCTAATTGGGCTGCTTCCCTACCGCATGTATTGGGAGCTTTTCTGAAAATTCTATTTTTTTGCTTTTGGATTATTCCTTCTACCTGAACCACATTGGAAACAGTTTGACATTGACCAACTTTCTGAAGGACTAAGTTGGATTTTGTCTAAAATATTTAATAATTTCAGTACGCACTTTCTTTCTTTCCTTCTTGTCACTTATTTTAATCAGATTAACAATATAAAAATACTTGGATTAAAATGTTTAAAGAAAAACATGTGTTATGAACTTTTCGATCTCAGTTATTATGATATCTCTCCATTAAAATGTTACAAATAATTTTATTTTATTCTAAAAATCTTTTGTTCTTGTTTTCAATATTAAATCACTCAAGTGTGAATTTTTGAACAAGATAAAATTGTCATTTTTATTAAAATTTCTCTATTTTCTACTAAATTGCCTTATTTAAGTAGATTTTCTATTTTGTAATTATTGTTATTGTTGTTGTTGGATTTTAAATATTGTTATTGTTAAAATTTTGTGTAAAATATCATGTCACAAAATTATAACAGTTTTAATATTTAACTATTATTGTCATTTGATACAGTCATTTTTAGTTAAGGATAAAGTTTTGCATGTTATAAAGTTGAAAGTACTTAAATTTAATATTTTATTTGGAATTTGCATAAATATTGGATTATATAAAAAGTCCTTATTGTTTTGTTAATTTAACATTTTTTGTAATAACTGAAAATTAACATTATGCAATATTAAATCAATATTTCAAATTGTTCCCGATATTTAAAATTAATCAAAATTTTGATAAATTTTTATAAATTTTGTCGAAATATGATTCTTGTGATTCATATTTCTCCAAAATTTTGAAAGAAATAATTGATTTATTAAAAAGATTTCGTTAAAATTCCAAAAATATGAAACAAATCCCAAACATATGATTTTTTTGGATTTTAGTCTATAGAGTCCGCGTTAATTGGAAGTCTTGAGGAAGCTTCTACCATATTTCTACCAGATTTGTGGTTTGGGATTTTCGAACAAATCTCTTAAAATAAAAATTTTAATTAAAAAATGGATCGAATTCGAGAGGCTCTCGACTTAGCCCTATAAATTTTTACATTCAAAATTAAAATTTGACCCTTCTTCGTAAAAATGCTATTGAAAGTGACATTTTTTCGGACAAAAAATAAGAACAAAAATTCGTTATTTTTTGAATTTTTATATTGAAAATTGTGGACTTTGAATGATTTCAATTCCATCTGCTAATGATAAATAATTTTAGTTGTTAACTTTATGAAAGAAATTGTGCAATATCAGGGCAAACTTTTTGAAATACAAAATTCAAATACAAATAACTCGAAAACTTTAAGAGATAAGTAATATATGTAATTTTTCTCTCTTTAAAATCGATTCTGAAAAAATTTTGAACCGCAATTAAAAAAAAACATGTCTGAACCGCATCACTATAATTCCGCCTTCGAACTCCCAATGGTATAATGCTTCTCTGTATATATTAAATTTTATTAACATCCTACAAACCGATCAAAAGGTACAGATTTATTTTCAAAAACTAAAGAATCTGCGGTCTACATTTTTTATTTACTAAACTGATCATATCAAATTCTCAGACCAAATTTCAATTAGCTCTGCCAACTATTGTGGTATGAGCGTGCCAACAAGCGGGCAATGGTAAATCGATTCAGATTTTGATGTGATGTCTAAATATATAAGCTCTGAGATGATTCCTCTTTAGCGTTACACATGGAATTTCAAAGTAACAAACATTTTTAATAAAGATTTTCAATCCCTTTTTTATCCTAAAGAGTACTATTTCCATAAAGTTTGGAATATTTTTTATATGCGTCAATTCGAACGATTTTAGTACTGTGGGCCGAAAATTTTAGAAATAAATCTAAAATCTTTGATCGGCTGGGTGAAAATATATATAACATAGTTTTAGAAGAAGAGTATTTTTATTAAAAAACTTTAGAGGCAACCGTTTTGCACCCCTAAAATCCGTTCCATGAAGGCCTTATGGATTCCAAGGTTCCTAACTTATAATACCGCGTGGTATTATTTTATTCTCTGCTACAATTATGTTAAATATCATGCAAATCCATCACTTTAGAGTGTATAAATTTTGATAAAATGTCATTAATTTAATTAAACTTTTTGAATAGAGTCTTTTAGTCGAGGTATGAAAAAATGCTCTTTGGTGATTTTTATTTTTTTTTCAACAAATTTTAATAAAATTTTATTTTATTCACCTACTTAAACACACATACCAATTATTATGTGTGTGTATTTATAAATTTATGAAATTGTCAGTTTATAAAATTTCTGCGAGGGTTGTAATAAAATTCTTTGTTTCCTTAACTTCCATGGAAATGTTATTAATAATTTATTATCTTTAATTAGTAATTTATTAAACTTAATTTAATATGAATGACCTATTTTTATAAGGAAACTGATATTATCCATTAAGACAACTTCAATTAATGTTTTATGTTGTTTTAGTATTGAAGACTTGTTAGTTACCACCCTCGTTTATGAAAATATTGTTCATTTCAAAAAATCCCCACATTGGAAAATAGACAAGTAGAAGAAGAAAATTCTATGAACTCTCTCATATCTGTTAACATACATACCAAGGGAGGGGAAATTAAGGGTCATATGAGATCTTCTAAAATGCCCTTTTTTAACACCGAAAAGACTTTTATTCGCATTTCCAAATCAATTTAATTTAATTAATTTAATTTCTCTTTTTTTAGAAAGACATTGTTCCTTCTCTCTAACAAAAACAAAAAAGAGAGATAATGGAATAACTGGACTATCTGATGTCTTGAGATCTGTCTCTTCATTTCAAAATAAGTCTGGAAACTTTCTACAATGCAAACAACAGTGGAAATAAAATAGAAATAAATCTATAGTTTTTGATCTGCTAGATAAATTTTCATAAAGTTTCATATAATGATAACAGAGCAGTGTTGTATTATAACTTCAGGGGCCTGGACCCAATAGAGAGTCTCGAACATTTATTTTTTTAACAGGGTGTCATATGTTTATTCTTACATTCAATTTCAAAAATCATATGAACCTTGCAAAGACCTTTAAAATATGCTTCCATGTGTTATTTATCTCTTAAATTTTTCGAATTATTTGCATTTGAATCTTCAACGTCCCAAACTTTGTAAGATCTTGAAGAGAAAAGCCCTCGTTATTTATCAAATGTTGATAACACTCTATAGGTCACAATTTTTGAGATATCGAATGGAAATTTGAAACATGTTATTATTTTCGGACAAAGTCTATTGAAATTACAAATATATTCCCGCAATGAGATATTAAGCTTATAAAGTTCCTAAATATAAAGCGATCTTAACGAAATTTGGCAAAATTAAATTTATTGATATTTTAAAACGACGTGACAAAATTATACTTCTCATAGGTCCCATACAAGCCCCCTCCCAAATATGATAGGCAAAATCTTACATATACATTGTAATATTGTATTGTAATAATAATTCGTTAAATTAAAACGCATAAATATAACAGCTTTTTTCAGAGGTCCACTAACTGTGAACTCTAAAGACAAAAATCTAAAAAATTATATTTTTGTAATTTTCATCAGTTTTTAGAGAAGTTAAGGAAATCTTTCTAACATAGTTTATATTTTCTAAAAGTTTCAGATACAAATCTTTATTATTAAATATTTTAATGCAATTCAAGCGTTTTAATTTCTGTGAAATTCATTGAAAGTTGCAAAGATTTAATTTACTTGTAAACGGCAGACTTTTTATTTCAAAAGGATTTCTCATAATGACAGATATATTTTCTAAATATCTGAAAAAATCAATTAAAATTCACATCAAGGGCCATAAGATGGTAAACTGGTTATGAAATTGAATGAGAATTGAATTAAATTGACACCTCCCTTACTCTGCCCATGGAGTTTCTATGGAGTTCACACTTCAAAGGTTATAATACTATGCAACTCCGCTATCGTTATGTTAAATTATAGGTAAATCGCTCAAGCCCAACCAAAAGTTACAAATTTATTTCGAAATCGATTCTTTTCTACTGTGGTTTGTGACAAGATGTCGTTTTAAAGGATATTTTTCAAAAAGGCCTTAACTCTTCAAAAAAAGTGTGTGAAATTCCCTCCAACAGCAATAGGACAGTCCTTTAGCCAGTCATATGGAATACATTATTTGTTTTTGATTATAATATTTTTCATGTTGTATTTGTTGTTGTTGTTGTCCGTACTGTTGTTCCTGTTCGGTCTGCATTTTATTGTCATGCATTTCACTTAAAAAGAGAATCCCACAAAATACTTATACAAATTATTGTATTTGTTTGTTCATGCATTCTCACCCACGCACACACACACACATATATATATATCTGTGTGCGTATTTATGCGTGTGTGAGTATGTGTGTAATTGAATTAAGTGAAAATTTTATAATAAATATAAATTTATATACAAACTTACTGAAATATGCAAAGACAACAACAACAATAAAAATTATTTATTAAATTAATTTTTTTCCCCAAAGAGTTGAATACAATACGTATTGAAATGAAATTATAAATAAAGACTTAATCTCAATACATTCTGAAATTTTACCATAAAAAGGCAAAAGTATTCAATTCAATATGAAAAATATATAGAATTTTTATTTTAAATCTGTGGAAAAAAAATACTCTAAACGATTTATTTATTGCGCAAATATGGTCACGTCTGTAAGGGAAGTAACAGTGAATCTTCATTAATCTTAAATTATTTTATTTGTAACAAATAAATTGTATTTAATAATGAAGGATTTTTGATGATAATAGAAGTACAAAAATATATTTCCTCCTCCTATAATTGATTAATGCACTGTGGATCAGAATCGAACTTTTGCTCCACTGTGCAATATTTTATAGCCAATCCTTCTGTCCAGATGACTGTTTAAAAAAAATTAAGGCAAACATTTGAACTTCAAATACTTACACTATTGGATTGGTTATACTGTTATTATCATAATAAAAGATTCGAGTCAAAATCACTGAAGATATTTTGATGCAATTTTGAACATAAAATACACCAGCCCCCCCTGAGGCAGTAAATAATTGTATGGCTGTTATTTGTAAATTAGAGAAAATAGTCTGCCTTACAATACATCCACCTATAATGACTTTCTTAAGTGATGGACGAATATCTATCCTTCCGTTCTTCCGCTCGCACAGCTGGCTGCTATGAAAAGAATTACAAGTCATCGTGTTCCAATTTAGATAAATATAATTTTCTAACGGATTCATAGAGTTATGCCATTGCAATATTTTTAAGAATTTAACAATGAATCTGGCAGATACTTATAAAATTTAGGAACTGTATTAAATCCGCCAATTTAAATAGACAAAAAAGGGTAAAAATACGTTAAACATTTATTAGAACTTGAATGTCTCTGAAACTATAACTGATAATCTATACATGAAATCATTTGTTTTGTAGAAATTTGTAACGAGTATCTATATACAATGTTCAAAAATGCGTTTTTGGCAAATTTTTAATAAATCAAAATCCTCGAGGTCAACTGTCACCGTCTCCTGACCAATCAGGCTCTTCAACTTCTTCAGATCAATTTAAAAAAATATCATTTCTAAATTTTATTCTGCAATTCCTAACGGTTTCAAAGTTACAGAATTATTTCCAAAAAAGAAATCGATTTATACACACAACATTGTCCAGAATTACCAAAATCCTGCGGTAGTGTAGGGACTATTTTGCTTGTGCTTATTTTGCACATAAAGACTTTACCTCCTAAAATGTCTGTTCTCCGTCTATCTGCCTGTTTTCCAAAAATGTATATCGTATTTTTTAAAAATGTCTAGATTTAATTTTGACCACAAAATATACCAACCAACTAAGACATATATCACACCGAAAATATCAGTATAGAGATTATTTTATTGTTTATATTACATAAAAAACGTCCCCAACTGTATTCCATTAATCGGCTTAGAATTATATTCTGATTCGATATATCAAAGTCTGTCCGTCCGTCCAACTTGCGTTAGTAAAAAATTATTTCGAAAAACAGATTTGCCAAAATCACCATGGTTGTATTGAGTTATATTATTGTTTATAATCCAGAGAAATTTCCCATCATATACCTCTTCAATCGCCCCAAAATCTCATTTTAATACAATCCAACACTGTATGTCCTTCCGTCCGTACGGCTGGTGTTATGAATAAGTTTTCACATTAATAAAGATAAATTAACAAACCTGCATAAAACTTAATTATGTACCTAATATTTAATTTTATCATATTTTTTTTTGTTGACGTAAAATTATCCTAAATGAATTTCCTGTGCTTTAAATCAGATCTGGTGTAAAGATAATGTAAAGTAAAGTTGAGGTAAAATGTAAATATTACATTTGCATTAAATGTCAAATATGTAATGGGGACAAAGTTATTTATACGTTTGTATGTTGTGTGTGTGTATGTATAGAAAATGTAATTTAATAACATTGATATTAAATATTCTTGTGTGTATAAGTAAGTGTATATAATTTTTTTATATGTTTGTATGTGTTTGCACTTAAAAATGCATTTCATTTTAATTATTTGTTATGACATATTTGAACACGTACAAAACACGCACTCATTCAACTTGCACTCATACATATTCATATAAAAACGTATTTAACAAAAAAATATATTTATGTACTTTAATTATGCAGACACCGTTATAATAAATAAAATACATATGCATATGGGGGAGGAAAAGTCATTTAAACCTCATCCTTTTTGCTTTTCGACTGCGGTTACTTGACTGGAAATGAAAAATATTGTTGTTGATAATCACAAATACTCGTGCATAAATTTTAGTTTATAAATAAATATTTAAATTTATGATGTTTATTCAATAAGAGTAACAATCAGTGATTTTAATGAAGTTTTATTTTTTATTTGTTTATTTAATATTTTATTTTGTGAATGCACTTTATTTCATATCATTTCTTAAATATTACAAGATTTTTGAGATTATGAAGACAGTTTAAGGTAATATTTATTTAATAACTTCAATTAAGGTGTTTAAAAATAAATTTTAAGTTTTCTAATTATAAAAAACGTATGATTAACAAGTATATTAATTATATTAAATATACCCAATAAATCAATCAAGGCGAAAAGCAGATTGTGCTCAACTGCCAGAATCTAACTTTATAAATGTCCTTCAACATGCTTTAGATATAACAAATCTAGAAAATTATATTTTTATACCCACCACCACCACAAGTGGGGAAGAGGGTATTATAACTTTATAATCACGTATGATCCTATAATTTATTTAAATTCTCGATTTAACTTTGTCAGTCTGCCTGTTGTTGGCACCCTCACATCCACAATAATAGACAGAGCTCAATGAAACTTGGCCTGAGTATTTGCTGTAGTCGCCGAATATAGCAAGAAATATCATGAGCATTCGATTTGGGTAATGTTCTATATTTGGTATTACGAGGCATTGAAATCGGATCTGATGATCACAGTGAACTTGTGACGAATGCAATTGATGCCTTTGAAGAAAGCAATCAACGGAAAAGGTTATTTCACTTGACACGATCTATGGTTATGACAAAGCTTTGCGACAGAATATATATAGCGGGTATAGCTTAACCCTCTATAAAGCCCAGATCTTGCATCTTCCGTCAGTCTTCTGATGCAAAAATGCGGTCTAAAATACCGATTATAGCAAAACAAATTATCAAAAAATACCTTTTTCCATATTTATCTCCAAAAAAGGAGTAGTTCTTTTGTTGCGGAATCCATATACTTCCACTCTTAACATTAAGATGCAAACATAAAGAGTTATAAACTGATCCTTGATTTATGAATTTAGACACAAATATGGGACCTATTGGGGTAATTTTCCGAAGTAGTGCTATATAATAGAAAATTATGGACCCTATCAAAAAATTTGGCACATTATTTTCTATTTGTATAAATTCCATGTATATATTTTTGCAATTAATACACTTTAAAGTATTACTCCAAAGTAGGTCTGAGGGCTACGGCCATTGTTGAACCTATATTTGTATACTCTCCTTTACAAAAGTGACTTCGTTATTCTGAGTCAATGCCAAGAAGACCCTATAAAATACATTTTTTCTTGCTTCATATCAAAATGTGAATCGGTTTAGCCAAGTTTGCCTACCTGTTTGAAACATTCTCACGGTCACAATAATATCACAATAATAAATAAATCTGTCCATTAACAACATAGTTATAGACCGATATCCGAGACAACCTCGAAATTCAGACAAAAACTTGTGTCAATTTTGTAAAATCCAGTTATCAGATTAAAATAAAATTTAAATATAATTCATAACTATATACATTCCACTACTATACAACGAGTTTTCAAAACAAATAAATGGACACCCATATGAAATATCGCTTTATATATTGAAACAATTTTTTTGTTATTTTTATAAGGTGCATCAGAGTGTATGTGTCTATTAGAACGTTGTTTAAACTTTAGAAATATATACATGAGGTGGAGAGTATTACAATTTCGGCATTGACGAATATATCACTCTTAGTTATCGAAATTATTACGTTGACTTGGAGTAGTAAAAGAAAGTTAGTTAATTGAAATATTTTCATAGTTAGAGTTTTATGAGCTTAAAATCCCATTTCGGAAGGACATTCGTATGGAGAGATACCTGAAATATTGAACCGATCACCACCAATTTCAGTAGGCTTTATCAAATCCATCAAAATTCAGTTAATTCTAAAATTGCGACCTGTGGCCAGATGAACATCGCTGAATTGACCCAGAAACTGATCTTGAATCGAATTGTATATTATAAAAATGGTTACATCAATATTTTGCCACGGTTTACAAACGTATAATACCTCAACCATTTGAATCCACCATAATTTGTTTGTTTTTATTATACCCAACAATTTGTGGTGTATAAAAACTTACATAATTAAGATCTGGATTAGTAATTTTAGATCTTGTTCTCCTAGGAGGCAACCTACTTTGTCTTTACAGTCTCTACATGATACACACTAATCACTTGTAGTGATCAAGTCGATAAGCGCATTATTAATTTTTAACTTAACTGTAGTCATGGGGCAAGAATGCTTGCGTTAACAAAGTGCACTGTCTTCTTATTATATACTTGATGGTGATAAAGTATATTGTATAACTGCCTCAAGCATTAGGGTTTATGTATTCCAAGTCTATTGTCACAAAATAGCTAAATGTTATTTTTAATATAATGAAAAATTCTTGCATTAAGGCATAAAGATTCCTTTTCCAAATACATTTAGAAAGAAGATAATCCAGTATTAAAACCCAAAAGTCGTTTTTTCTTCTTAACTATTCCAAATGATTATCTTGAGATATTTTTTTTCGTTAAGTAATCTAGATTTATTTAACTTCTCCATTTTAAGGCTTTAATATGATATTTCCTTTTCCGCTTTATACCATTATAATTGTATGAATGTGTAATGTTGTGTGTGTATGTATATTAACTGTGTAATACAATTTTCGAAAGTGTGTATTTTCTCAATTTTCTTTGTGTTTTTTTTATCAAATTTAAATTGTGTTAAAGTGTGAAATTTATACAGTTTTTGTTGATGACATTTTTACCTTTGGCCTCCCACCATCTTGTTTTCTTTATTACTTGAATGTTTATGTTGTCGTCGTTGTTGTTATTATGTTTTTAAATAAACTGTCAAATATTGTTTTACACAACAAAAGTACAAGTAGCAAAAAATGTTTTTCTCATTTTATTACATAAATAATAAATGACTGTAACGCACTTACAGATATGCTACTCAGGAAGTAAAAGTTTAAAAAACAAAAACTTTTATTTAGTCCTTTTAAGAATATTCTACTGGGAGAGATTCTAGATTTTGGAGAAGAAGACAAAATTTCACTTGACTGTACGAGAAAGCGCTATTCTATGATTTCACACATGAAGATCTCTACACCTTCATCAAGAAATAGTTACGATCCAATTTAATTTAATTTAATGCTTTATTAATACACAAAAATTCCTCTTGAATCTCAGAATCACAAATTAATATTATTTATAGTTTTTTCCCATTTCTTTTGTGTTCATTTCACTATAGAATTCTTTTTGAATTATCGTCAATTTCTCCGTAGGGTATTTTTATGAAATAATGCAAATTTAAATATTTATTCTATACATATTTCTCTACATTTTGGTATATAAATAATCATCTACACATACACACCTAAATATAAATAAACGTTTTTTAGTTCTATGACGATTTGCATTTGTATTATTAAATTCTGAAAAAAGTTCTCTAATGCGAGAAAGAAAATATTACCCCAGAGTAAATATGACTTTATTTATTTTGTTAAAGGGTTTTACAACAACTTGTTTTCTATTTATTAAATTTGAAAAATAACAACAACAACAAAAAACTAAAAATAACAAAAGTCATTTGAAATTAGTGTGCATTTTATGAAAAATGCTAATAATTTAGGTTTTATTTAATATATGTATTTAATTCATGAAAATATCAAAGTGTTAATGAAAAAAGTATTTATTTAATAATAAACAATTTGAGCTTTACTTTAATCTTAAATCAGACAATTAAGCATTTAATAAGGAATCAAGAATTTTAACTAAAAATTAAAATTTTTAAATTTCAAATGTGATCACATATAACATTTAAAATTTCACATATTTATATTGATTTTTGTACAAAAATTTTTAATTCAATTTTTATATCGATATTGGATTTAAAAAAAAATGATCATATATTAAGCTTATTTCGGTTAAAAACACATTATTTAACTTTTTAACATTGAATATATTTTTTTTTAATTTCAAAACTTTGCTGAAGTGATCATGGATTAAGCTGGTTAACGACAAAAACACTGTTATTGCCGGTTTTCAGAAGTTTCTAACTTTGAATTTTATTTTTGCATAAATTGCTGGATTTCTGAAAAAGTGATAATGGACTTAGCTTAATTTTGTTTTTGCTGTATTTAACGAGTAATTTTCAATTTAATTTTAATATAAATTTTGGATTTTTCAAACAGGTCAAAAGCGAAGTATTTGCCGAGTTACAGAGGTTTTTAACTTTAATTTCATTTCTACACTAATTTTTGGATTTTTGAAAAAGTGATCACGGAATTAGCTTACTTAGGCCAAAAACTGAATATGTACAGAATAATAAAAATTTTTCAACTTGAATTCATTTTTTTAATACATTTTGTCATTTTTTAAAAAGGTTTATGATAATTTCTGCGAAAGTGCGGTATTTTTTACGATTTAGAGGATTTTATTTTGCCTAAAAACTTAATATTTATTGAGTTATTGAATCCTTTTAATAAAAATAATATTTTTAAAGTCAAAAAGAGCTCCCAGCACATTTGTCATTATGGTAAACAAGCCATTAAGTGGTACGAGAACAATAATGTGTTATTTTAAAGTGCCAATTCCCCAAACTGACCAGAACCGAGTCCAGTGAAGAGATATTGGGCTCCTATTAAAAGAGAATTGAAGAGTACATAAAGGAGTGTAAATCGTTATTAAAATTTAATAAAATTTT
The DNA here is from genome assembly GCA_004302925.2 of Cochliomyia hominivorax. Classification (NCBI taxonomy): domain Eukaryota; kingdom Metazoa; phylum Arthropoda; class Insecta; order Diptera; family Calliphoridae; genus Cochliomyia; species Cochliomyia hominivorax. The sequence goes on along the minus strand of PYHX02000467.1, from coordinate 94,624,863 downwards.
TTTTTAAGTGGTTTCGTTTTTATTAACTTAAATGTATGTTAACAATTTTTCGATCTCACTCCTTGTTTTTATCTCTAAATTTATTAATTAAAAAGTAACACAGTTTTTAGATGTTATCAATTTAAAAATTCAATTTTTTAATGTTTCACTAAGCAATCACAGATTAAGCTTATTTTGGCCTTAAACACTGTTTTGTCTAATCAAATATATTTGAGTTGATTTTAAAAAGAAATTAATTTTCCTTAAAAAATAATTTAATTCTTTTTATTTTTAGTTTTTTTAAATATTTAAATTTTTGTTCAAATCACATTTTACAGACAATTTAAATTAAACCTTAAAGAGACGTTTTTAATGTTATTTTAAAATGATTAAAAACTATAAAATGCAGCATTAAAACACAATTTCATCAAGTTGACCTTGTAAATTTGTAACACTTGAAGAAAAAAATCTAGATTTTTTCTTTTGTTTTCTAAATTCTACCCACCACTACTATAGCGGTAAATCTGGATGTATGTGTAGGTGTTTGTAGTTGTATTTGTGATGAAATAAGCCGACAGTTTTCTGTTTACATATGAGTGCATGCAAGTTTTATTTAACATAAAAAATACAAATGCAAACAAAATATATGAATATGTGAGTGTATATGAATGAATCTTGTATTAGGGTGACTTTTACAAATTTAAAGAAAAAATGTGAAAATTCATTTTTTAAATAATTTTTTCTAATAATATTTTAAATGAGTCCAAGTTTTAGTTTAAAAATATAAAATAATCGATTTTTAGAAAGAATTAAATTTAATACCCCCTTAATGTAATTTCGCTGGGAATTATGTCGAGATCCGTGAGTTAAGGCATTTTTTTGTATAAAAAAACAGCAAAACATTGTTTGTAATGCGACATGAATGTTGTTGAATGTTGTATACAACAGTGACGTTTCTGTCAATGAGAGAAAAGCGTGAATGAAGCATCATGATGGTAAAGTTTTTGAGGGCAAAAAATTGAAAATGAAGGGAAATTAGAAAATACTTAAAGGGTACTTGATTTAAGTCTTAATTCAATCTTTAAAAATACTCTAATATATATGTATGTACATTTATTCCAAATCCCTTTACGATGTCATTATATAAAGTCTGTTTTTCGTTTTTTTATGAATTCCCTTTAAATTTTGTGAAGGTATTGGAACATGAAATTTCGCATCAAATTGAAAAATGACAAAAAACCGGGGAAAAAATATGTTATGTGACAAATTTAAAATGTGAACAAAATATTGAGATTCATTCATGGAAAAGCATGACATTCATTTTTTTTCTATAACGTCTACAATAAAATGGACAAAAATATGAAAAAAGGCTTTAAAATGAAATATGCATTATTTTAAAGAAAAAACACAAAATAATAAAATATTCATGGAATTATATACTTTTACGCAGCAAATACCCCAAAGTGACAAGACACTTTAAGGGAAAACGCAGGAAAAATGTAAATATTTCAATTTAAAAAAATTTCAACTATTTTAAGCAAAAACACGATTTTAAACTTTAAATTAAATTTTTATATTAATTTTGGATTTTTGAAAAAAAAAATGATCATGAATTAAGTTTATTTTGACCAAAAGTGCAGTATTTAAAAAGTAAAATATTTTATAGTCGGTCAAATTGACTGTGCAATACCACAATGTTGGTTATAAATAGCAGTTACGAAATTGAATGAACGACCCTTGCATAATTTTATTTTTTGATTTATTCTTAAGTGTGAAGAATAAAATGGTGAAATTAACATTAATGTGAAATTCAGGAGTTTTGAAATTAATTTTTCGGGGGGGTTATATGGGAACTAGAAGAAATTATGGACCAACCATTGTATAATTTTGCATACGGATTTTTGCTCTTATTTATTTTTATTTAACCAGTTATTTTTACAATATCAAAGTTTATGTGAGATCTATGCCCTTCAAAGTGATATTTGTAGGGGATCTATGACAAGTAATATACTACCCTTCGTATGATTTGTTTATTATTTGTATTTTTGCTAAATTTCGTTAAAATCGCTTTATATTTAGGACTTTTATCACGTCATTGCGGGAGGAAATTTGTGTGGGAGGTACCCGAAATATTGGACCAATCATAGCTAATTTCAAAAGGCTTCGTCCGTGGGCCAAGATAATAATATATACAATCGAGATATCTCAAAACCTGCCACCTGTAGAGTGTTCCTAACGTTTTCATGGACAGCCGGACATAGAGACATAGCGACAGATAGACAGACAGATAGACGGAAGGATGGACACCTATAGTGGTGTAGGGTATAATGGATTTAATTTGTTTATAAAATTTCGAATTTTTAAGAGTGATCATATATTAAGCTTATTTTTGCCAAAACCACAGTATTTACTTAGTTTCGAAGATCTTTAACTTTGAACTTAATTTTAATGTTTATTTTGAACTTTTGAGAAACTGATCACGGATTAAGCTTGTTAGACCATTTCGGCCAAAAAACGCAGTATTTACCGATCTACCAGAATTTATAACTTAAAATTTTATTTATATTGCATTTTGGAATTTTTTCTGATTTTTGAAAAAAAAATTGGGATCACAAATTAAGTTTTTATATATAATGAAATTATATTTATAATTTTTATTATTAAAGATTTTTATGAAAAATATAGATTTTTTGGTTAATTATTAAAAATAATCACAAATTCAAGTCATTTTCCTTTAATCTCCCAAAACAGACAGACACAGTTTATGCAGTCAATTTGCATTACAATAAAAAAATAACCTTGAAAATTAAAATTTTTTATTTATCGTTTTTGTTGCTGTAGAAAATTTAAAATTCATTAAATTTAAACAATTAAAAATTCCCAAACAAAATTCTCAATTTGTTAAAACAAGACAAAACTAAAACTTGAAAATGAACTTTTTTAATGAATTTACGGAAAAGTAAGTAAAGACAAGACTAAATTTAGCTATTAAAGACAAAAAATAACAACAGCAAAAAGATATATAGAGAAAAGAATGCAAATAATATTTAGGTACTTTTAAGATAAAAAAGAACTTAAAGGATTAAAGAAGAATTTTAAATTTACATACAAAACATGTGTGAGTGTGTGATTACAGTCCTTTTAGGTACGCACTGTGTACACAAATCGATTTTTTGGAAATAATTCTGTAACTTTTTAATTATTAAAAATATCTTAAAGAAATTTCAGATGATTAATTCTGAAGTATTTTTGAGTTGGTTTGGAGAAGTACAAGCCCCAACTGGTTATGGACGAAGTCGACCGACTATGTCCTTAGGTGGTAACCTAGGATTTCTAAAAGTGTTTGGTATCTATGAAAAGTTTAGAACTTGCAAATTTACAGCTCTTAAAGAAAAAAATAAACGAAATGATTTTTGATGTCAAAAATTTATAAAGAACTTAAAATTTCAAATTTCTGCTGTATTTTGAAACGATAAAACAATATTGTCACTTTTTTGGAAAAATCGGAAAAAATGCTTTTTTTCAAAGTTCCAAATTATAAAAAATAGAAGTATTTAATGGATTTATATATTTAATTAATTATTTACGAAATATTTTATATAATTTAATAGAAAATCTAGTACATATTTTACAAAAAAATAGGACATCTATTAAGGCCACTAATTTATAAAGACTGAAAAAGACAGGGGTTAAAATATCTTAAAAATATATTTCGACTTATCTTTAAAACTATCGAAGATAATTTATATATTTCATAGAAATTCAAATCTGCTTAAAAAATTTCACTTGTCTCAATTCAAGATGAAATTTTGGTGAATTAAAAAAATATATATGTAGATTTTTAACCTAAAAACCCACATCAACTCAAAGACTCCTCAGCCCGAATCATGTCACAATTCGTTAAGATATCTTTAACGGTTTAAAAGTTTCAAAGTTAATTCCAAAAAATCGATTTTGTCATATTGTTGCATACATACACAGAGATATAAACTGATGCATATCTCTATAAACGCATTCAATTTTTTCCTATTTCTGTTTTATCTTTATTGTTCTTTATTCAAAATTAATGTTGAAGTTTTTTAATGAGAGCCAACTTAACAGTACTTTTTTAAAATAAACAAGATTTTTTTCGAAGTCTTGTTGTTTGACTTGTTCATGCGATTAAATATTATTGGTGGAATATTTTTATATTCGCAGACGTGAAAAGTGCTTTAAAATAATACCAAAAATAAAATATAATTAATTTTAGTTTATTATAAATGAAAATTTTTCCAATAGAGAAATTGGTCGTAAAATCAAACATTCCGAAAGTGTGGTGTATAACTTCTTTAAGAAATGATAGAATTGTGGTTTTCGGGAAAAAAATCAAAACTAAATCTTTTAAACACGTTACTCACATTTTACGAAAAAATGAAAACATAAACTGGGAGAAGTAAAAAAATGTATTGTAGACGGTCCTGACTCTAACTCATGTTACTTGCAAGATTTGTAATCAAACGATGTTCAGATGTCAAAATCTAATTTCAGTGGAGTATTTTTATCCTTTGGGTAATATTATATGAAGTTGGCAAATCTAAAATGTGTTTTATTCCATTCATTCATGGTTTAATGAATACTGGATATTTCTGTTGGATTGATTGGCTTACAGTACGGACTTAAGTCCAATGGAGATCTTGGGGGGGATATATGGCCCTTACAGTATATTTAAATAATGCCCAAAACGAAAGCATAATGCCTTTGTCAGATCTGAAACTAAAAATAAAGCAGGTTTCTTAAAAAAATAGTGGAATTAAAGAATTATCCACCCATTATTAATAATGATATAGAAGTTGATAAACTTAAGTGCGTTTATAGGAAAATACCATTTAAATTGGCAACTAAACCCCAAAACATAGTAAAAAAATAATAAGAAAAACAAAATAAGTTTTCATTTATCCATATTTGAAATGAAATCTTAGTTGATTTAATAAAAATTGTATTGTGAATTTATAAGAATAATCACCAGTGTCCACATAAAATTGCTTTTATCTCGATTCATAAACTATTTTTTTGCGAATTTTATAAAATTCAACATACTTCAGGTGGCCAATTTTGAAGGGTCACTGACTAAGCCCCTGACAACATAAGTACTTGTGCTCTACCAAATCGACACGTAAACACTTCGACTCCAACTATGCCATTTTGTCAAAAACATCTTCTTAAAAGTTAAAAGTTACACAATTATTTCCCAAATAATCGATTTTGGACACACTGTTGTATGTTTTATAAACAAAAACACATACATATATTCATCTGGGATACATGTATGTACACATGCATACATATGTACATGTGTGAGGTAAAATTTTTACTACATAAATTGTATTTTATGTCAAACTTTCTTTACACGCACACACACAAAAATGTTCATGTCAATTTTCGTACACAGATCAATGTTTGTAAAATTTGTTTCTTTCCGTTTCCTGTTCTTTGAGTTTAAAAAAAAAATGGAAAAAAACCGAAAGTTGTTTGACATTCACATTGACATAAACGACATTTACATAAACAAACTTTTATATTCTACAGTCGAGTAGGAGTAAAATGAACAAAAATATTTCCATATTTTCTATCACACATTTGAATCATTTTCATAATATTCTACAGTTCGCTTTTCCCATATTTAAGTCCTTTTTATACATATATTACCAATAATTTATGTTATTTTTATAAAAATCGTAAAGAAGATTGAAATTCAATTTAAGCATATTTGTGTGCAAAGAAATATATTCCTCTAATACTTTTTCTATTTTGTTAAAATTGGAAAAGAGCTATATTAAAAGATTGTTGCTGAATATCTGAGTTAAAATGTGTTTGATATATTTTTTTCAAGAGATTTGAAAAATTTGTTTATTATAAAAGGATTTTTTGTTGTTGTTAATGTGATTCTAAACCTTTCTGTGTCACATTATGTTTATTTTCATAAGATTGATGTTTTTTATTAGAAGATGACATAAATTATGGTTTAATTCCTAATAAAGAATATGAAAAGTAAAATCTACTCAATTGTAAAGGATTTTAAATTTTAAATTCTATTTTTAAATTAAGCTTCTTTATGCCAGAAAGCAGTAGTCACGGAGTTATAGAGGTTTTTAACTTTGAATATAATTTTGATTTTATGAAAAAGTCATGGTTTAAGCTTATTTAGACCAAAAACGCAGTATTTAATAATTTCAACTAATTTGATTGTCAATTTAGGATTTTTAAACGAGTGATAATGGATAAGCTTATTAGTCTAATAACGCAGTATTTTTCGAGTTAAAACGATTTTTAGCTATGAATTTAATTTTTTCATAAAATTCTTGATTTTCTATGATCACGGATTAAGTTTATTTTCTCTAAATTTGAAATATATTTTCCAATATAAAATATTCCTTAAAAAAAATAACTGTATTTTTCAAATTTTACTTCCTCCCACATTTCCCTTCTTTTAGCATTATTACACATAACTGCTTAATAATGTAAAGCGATTAAATGCTTATTTTCCATAATATTTTTTGTTTATTTACAATTTTAAATTGAACTTACAATCATGTTGATTAATCGATTACAAAAGCACTTTTATCGTTAAAGTTTTAAAATTAATTTTATTTTCATTTCTCTTCAAAGAGGATAATAACAAAAATAAATTCCCACAAAAACAGACAAAAGGGCACAAAGAAAGCCAACCTTAAAGTTTTGTTTTTAATAAATAAAAAACAAACTTTTGTTCCGAAAAAAGTCTAAAAAGCACAGAGAAGAGGATAATGGAAGTATTAGAAAATAAACGGAAAATGACTAAAATAGAAGAATTTAAACAATTTTCCGCTTTAATGATTTCAACAATTGAAGGCCAAAATTCAACAAGAAGAATGAAATAGAATGAAGCAAAAATAAGGATAAGACGGCTTTTTGGGTTATGACACTTTAATGGATAAAAAGGGATATTTAGGAGAAAACCGAGATAAACTTTGATTAATAATAAGTAGAAAAGAGCATATTTTGTTTTTGACAAAAATCAGATAAAAAGTTTTAAATAATATTTTAAGAACAGTATTTCAAAAAGAAGGTTATTTACAGAGAAATTCGTTTTATTTTTGTGATGAATTTTAAAAAAATACAATAATTAAGGAGGCTTTTTCTCTAACTCAAAATTTGTCCCTCAAAAATATTTCCTTTATATTTATTATTAACAAAATTACTTAACATGTAGAAAATAACATAAATTGCTGATCATTTAAAACAAAAATCCTTTACCCATATTTACATCACAAATAACTATCGAAATGTGTGTTTGTAGGGAAAAAATCAATATCATTTCAGTAAAACAATGCGCCAAATCACAAAATAAATAGTTTCCTTTCCTTTCTATTTAAAGCATTTTATTGTGTCATGAGCTTTATTTGGGGGAACAATATAGATTTTATAAATTCTCTAAACTACTTAATACTGGAATTATTGTCAAATTCAATAAAAAAATACGAATTTGTGAACTAGAAAAGCTAAAATAGTTTTGTGGTAGAAAACATAAATTTAACCAGAAATATTTCAATTTTCAGCATTTCTAGCAATTTCAAAAGAAATGAAAAATTTATTGAATTAAAGTTAATAAAAAATTCTAAAGAAATGATTCGGATACAGTGGGAGAAGAATTAATGAGTTTTGCTTTAAATAATCATAATTCATGATTACTTTTATAAAAATCCAAAAATGAATGCAAAATCGAAATTAAATCTTAAAAACCTCCATAACATGCTAAATACTATGTTTTTGGCCTAAAAATCTTCATCTATGATCACGTTTTTTTTTAAATCCCAAAAGAAATTCAAAGTTAAAAACCTGTGTAACTCGGTAAATACTGCTTTTTTGCCTAAATGAGCTTAATCTTAAATTCAAATTTAAAAAGCTCTGCAACTCCGAAAATAATGCGTTTTTGGTCTAAATAAACTTAATCCATGATCACTTTTTCAAAAATGCAAAATTGATGCAAAAATAAAATTCAAAGTTCAAAACAAATTGTAACTTGGTAAATATTGCGTTTTTAAAAAATAAACTTAATTAATGATCAAAAAGTTTATTTAGGTTAAAACACAATATTCATGCTTTTAAAAATCTCAATTTGATATAAAAATAAAACTCAAAGTAAAATACCTCTGAAATCCGGTAAATATTGCTTTTTTGCCTGAATAAGCTTAATCTATGATCCCCTGTTCAAAAATCTAAAATTTTTTGAAAAATGAAATTCAAAGTTAAAAAGCTCTGTAACTCGGTAAATACTGCGTTTTTGGCCTAAATAAGCTTAATACGTGATAATTTTTCCAAAAATCAATTTTTTCTTTTAATTAAGTTGAAAGTTCAATGCCTCTGTAACTTCGAAAATACTACGTTTTTGTTCTAAATAAGCTTAATCCATGATCCCATTTCCAAAATTTCAACTCGGTAAATATTGAGTTTTTGATCCAATATTGCGATTTTGTTCAAAATTCGAAAATTAATGAAAAAAGTCGAAATTTAAAAAAAAATAATAATTCAAGCTTAATTTCTCTGTAATTCGCAAATAGTGCGTTTTTTGGCCTAAATAAGTTTAATCCATGATCACTCTTCAAAAACTTAAAGTTAAAATAGTCTAAAATTCGTTAAATACCGTGTTTTTGACTTAAATATGTTAAATTTGTGAACAACTTCTTTAAACGTAAAAAATCGACAATTTTAATTAAAAAAAATATAAAGAAACTTAAATTGACTTTAAAAAGTTATTTTTAATTAAAAAAATTGTAAAGAAACTTAAATTTATTTTTAAAAGTGATTTTTAAACTTATGAAAATATCTCCTTTTTCCGTTTATATGCTCATTTTTATAGAATTAACAAAGAGATTTATATTTTTCAGACTTCATTATTTGAATTTTAAGATCTTTTTTATGAATCTTTAAGAGAAAGTCTTAAAAATCCCAAATTTAATATTGATTTCCCTTTAAACCACAAAAAGAACTTAATCAATGAAATGAATGAAAAAACAGATTTCCAGTGGCAATATCATTTGAAAAAAAACACTAATAAAAATAATGAAAAAATATTATTTATAATAACTGACTTATGACATAAAATATCCATTATAAAAATCCAGAAATAATATCATTATTTCTATATCACTCAAATCATTATTATTCTAACAAAACTTAATTTTCTCTAATATTCATCTATTTATTCCTTTTTCTTCGATTTCTCTTATTTTTTTATAGAGCTCAAGCATTAAATGCTTCAATCAATAATCAAGCTGGTCGCACAAATCGTGGAAAAGTGCCTCCACCTTTATTACGTTCACGTACATTACCTGCAATAATAGTTCCTGGTATACCAGTCGTATCGCTGCATACCGATAAATCACCATTTCAATGGGGTAAGTAGTTAAATTCAAACTCAACTCTCAATTCAATACATTTTAGCTTATTTCACAAAAAACAACAACAAAATTTTGTGAAACAACAATAAACAAACTCTCAACAATAATAAATCATGAACAAAAAAAGCAAAAAATAACTTTTTTTCTTGAGTGTTTTGTGAAAAAAATGCTAAATCTGTTGGCTGCCACATAAATATGAAGCAACAACAACAATAACAATGGAATGTTAAAAAATTCCTTGTAGATTTAGGAGGGGTTTTGAGAGATTGTTGGGTGTCATAAAAAGAACTTTAAGGACAATATGAATTCTAAATTATGGACGAAAATAGTTTAAAGCATAAAATTGGGATATTAATTGAAGAAATAATAATGTTATTTGTTTATTAAAACAAAAAATCCGGGACCAAATTAAACTCAAGGATCACACAGACCCCCTATTTAATATTAAATAGGGTTATGTTACTGACTGACTGATTATCATCTCATAGCCGAAATTCCCTAAACTAGAAACAGCAAATTTGAATCCCCAATTAGGTAAACTAAGTGAGGATTTTTGAAAGTTCGATTTCTAAGAGGACAATTAATAGTAAAAATTACATTATATCTCATAAACAGAAATATTTATTTATTGAAAAATTCAATACTTTTCGTTTTTCCTTTAAAAATATAAACTAATAAGTGTTTGGTACTTTTTTAAAAAGTTGGACTTTGTATGGAGGAAAAAACTATAATTTGATACCGTTTTAGGGCTCAACGCTTTTTAATTAACCAGTACACATAATAATAAAATTTTTATGTTCGAAAATTTACAAAAAAAAAAAATAATTAATATAAATTTGGTACTTTTTGGAAATTTAAATTTTAGGGGGTGAAAAGGACGTACCTATCTGGGACATTTTGTGTAAATATTTTTTATATTTATAGACGAAATTATTGAAATATTTTATTATGAAATAAAAACATACTTTAAAAATCCAAAGAAACCAAAATAAGACAAAAAGTACCAAAAAAATTAAATTTGGTATATTTTTCAAGGCCGTCACCTAATGGTACCAAATTCGCAGTACCAAATAACATAGTATATTTTTAGAGAAAGTAGATTTTAAAAATGTTAAAAAGAATTGAATTCTTTGGTTAAAGAGGTCAAAGAGTGCTTTTCAAGGATCAAAATAAAAATTTCTACTTTGGTCGTTTTTGGATTCTTTGTCATAAATAATCTAAAAACATGAAATAATGTAAACATAGTCCCATATGGGTAAAACTAGTTAAAACCATAATTAATAGTTTTAGGACATCAGGTAACAATTGGGTGAGAATAGACAATATGGGATTTTGTGGTACTTTTTTGCAAGTAACTAACAATCAGTCACTTCCTCACTAACAAACTCTGTCCCTCTACATTCAACTAAGAATGAATAAAGTCAGCGTAATAATAAAAGTTATACACCGATATCTGTATTAATTTGTCTCAGATATCGGTCTATATCTCTCAACATACTGAATCGATTCTGCTGGTATTAAATAGGAAGCTTCTCAGAACTATAACAAAATACTTGGATCAAATTTCATTTAGCTCTATCAATTATTGCGAATATAAGTGTGACAATAACAGACAGACGGACAAATCGACATTATGGGATCTTATGTGATTCCTTTTTAGCGTTACACACAGGATGACAAAGTTAATATGACATCTTCACTACTTGTGGCGGTGGATGTTATAAAAATAGATGTTGACAGATGCTTCTTATATGTTGTCTTCATACCCGAATTCAATTAATTAAAAATCACCCATATTTTTAAAATATTCTGACATAATTTTGCCAAAAACTTCGAAATAAAAATTATGGTAGACTGATATCTAAAATAAGCCCAAAAAATAAAACAAAAACGATACTTTCGCCTAAAAACTGATTAATCAAATTCAAAGTAATTTAAATTATTAGTTGATTTTCGCCGCTATATATTCTAATTAACACTACATTGTTCAAGCAAGTCATTTTGACTGTTTTTCTCATTTCAATGGAAAAAGTAATAATAAGAACTTTCTTCTTGTTATAAACTATTTTGCTTCAATATTTCTTCCATAATTTCCGGTAAAAATATATGTGTTATACTTAAATTTTTTAAAAACAGTCATTTTGACTTCCTTTAATTAATACAAATATTAAGCAAGGACTGATTTATGAATTGGGTCTTGGAGCTTTAAGTTAGTTTAATTTCCCTAAAACTTTAAATATTTTCTTTTTCATCATTTTGTAACCAAAATCTTCATTTTAAATCCTTCAAATTTTATTTTTCTAGGACACAAAAAAAACACTTTAAATCTTTTGAAAAACACTATAAAATTAACACATGCTTCAAAAACGAAAACACACACACACAACCACTCTCACATTAACCGGAAGTCATAAAAGTCCCATAAAATGTTATGTAATACATTTTTATTTAATGCTCGTGGATGTTTTTTCTTATGTTAACCAGAGAACAAGACATTTTTGTGGTGTCTCATTCTGAAATTTAATTACAACAAGTCATATGCAATTTTCGCCACATTACTATTACACTTGTAATAGTTTTACATGTGAATATGTGTAAATGACTGAATTTAATGCCAGCGAAAATAAAATAAAAGTTATAAGTTTTATTTTAAAAAGACCGACTTGAACATATCCGAATCCTAAAAAATGAGTTGTAAAATGCGATTTGCAATTATTTTCTGAAATTTAAAGAAAATAATTTAAAATTAACAAAATTCTGATAGGACAAGTTGTAATAGAAGACCCCATGTAATGTCCTCAGATTAGTCCAGAGGAAAATTTTTGATTTTACCACAAATTAAAAATTCTGGATTTAAGAGTTAAACGTGTTAACGAATATTTTATTCTTTCATCATAAAAAATCTGATTCGATTATAGATTATCAAAATCGATTTGTCTATGTTTGTCTGTACGTTTTCTGTGCTGGAGAAGCTCACTTCTCAGTGAATGATCCTAATTTAGGAAAGTTTGTCATATGCGTTATTTTAAACTAGTAAAATTGGTCCGGTTGAAAATAAGTTATGGAGCCATAACAGTGACAGCCTCAGATTTTTTATCTGAATATAGGATCAATAGATCCATCCATCAATTACTTCCATCAATAACTTAATTACACCTCATTATTCCAGGCTTGTCCTTGGTGTTTACCTATTTTCATTACAATAGTCTCTTCGCGATACCAAATGGGAACATTTACTGTCCCTTTACTATACACATTGTGAAGTTCGAGCCGTTTAAAGCATTATCACTTATGGCCATACTACATTATTGTGATCTTAAAACATATGCTTTATCAGCTTATATTAAAAAGATTACAAGCTTGAACCCCAATTTCGGAATGGGGGCCTTCTTCTATGGGATCTCCAGTAAAGTACTGTCTGATGTTCTTAAGATGCGCCCTTCAGTTAAGAAATTTTATCATTTCCGTATTTGGAATTTTAATATGGTAACTCAAGAATATGTTAATCTTAAAGCCTTTTTTAAGAAAGGGCTCTTTTATGATAGCTATAACCAAGTATGGACCGATAATCGCTAAATAAATTGTTTATACTAAACAATGTTGGAAAATTTTGAATAATAAAGGTTTATTTTATCCAAAGTTAGACCAATATTCGGCGTATTTCTCTCTGAATTTTGAGATTGTCTAAGATATCGATATAAAGCTATTTTTCTACTCAAGCGATATTTATAGTTTTAAATAACAAACTGTAGAGAACTATGATAAATATCTAGACCAAGCTTCGTTATAATTAAATTTTTATTGTGGAAGTGAGAGTGTTTCCAAAGACGAGTTATAGCTAAATCGACTCAGTTTTTCATTTCATCCCATGAATATATATTTTATGGGATCTTAGACAATTTATTTTTGGTATTACAAACGGAATGACAAAGTTAATTCATTGTGTGATTGTTGTATTTTATATTATTTATGATCTGTATATTTTATGTGAAGTATAGGACAATTATATTTGTGTGATACAAACAATTGTACCAACTTAAACGCCTATTTGGTGTAGGATACATCCTCGTTTTATAAAATTTTCAGTCATTTAATTAAAAAGACTCTTGTAAAAGTTTGTATAATTTAATTGTTTTATGCAAAAACATTATGCGTTTCTGTGTCAGTGTATGTCTTCTTAATGTTTTTAACTAAAAATATACTGTTGTGTGTGTGTGAGAGAGTGTTTGTGTGAGAATAACTATAACAACGTAGTTACATTTAGTGTTACTAACAATAACAATTTTACATGTTTTTGCAATGAAGACATAATACAATTTATAGATCGTATAGCTGCCGGTTTTACAAAATAATTTTGCTGCTTTTTTATAATTTTTGAAAGTTTAGTTAATTTAAATTAAAATATTTAGTTAAACTTTTTTAGATAAGTTTTAAAACTATCAAAGGCAGAAAGAATTTATTGGTAGATTTCTATACCCTCTACCACGACAAGGTGTGAGAAGGGGATATTAACTTTATTATTCCGTGTGTAACATGTTCTTGCGTCAAATTAGAATCTGAGTCGATTAAGCTATTATTCGTCTGTCTGCCTGTTGTTGGCAAACTCATATTCACTATAATTGACCGAGCTGAAAATTGGCCTGATTATTTATTATGGTACTGGGAAGTTTCCTATTGAAAACCAGCAAATTTGGTTTAGAATATTAAATAAAATATTGACCGATATCTGAGGAAGTCTCTGACTTTCGTAAAACCGTCAATTATAAATCGACAAATTTATTAAAAATATTTGCCATAATATTAAGCTGTATGTACTTCATCACTATTCAAAAAATTATCAAAATCGGTTCTGCAGAAAAAAGATATGATTGTATGTACGACACATAATGTATTTAATTCACCCGCATCTGCTGTGGAGGGTATTGAGGATTCGGCAAAGCCAAATATAATATTCCTACTTGTTTAATATATTAAAAATTTTAGCTGCATTAAAATATTTTCAAAAGATTAGAAATCGAAATTTTGTACAAATTTTAAAATAACCCTTATTTGTGATGTTGCACCACAACCTCAAAATAAAAGTTTTATAGAGCATTTTATGGAGCAACAATAAAAATAATGGAAAAATAAAAGTTTTGCACAAAAAAAGTGTGGTAAATGTGGTTGTAAAGAAATAAATTTAAATAAAGTTAAATTAACAAAAATAATGGAAATTACTAAACATTATTCAAGGGTTTTTATGAGATAATTGGAACTTATTATATTTTAAACAACATGCAAGAGTCAGTTGTTTAAATGGAAAAAATCGAAATACACGAAAATTGCATGAAATTTAAAATTTCGCAAATAAGCGCCTTATTTAAAGTTCTTACACAAAAAAAGATAAAATTGAATAAATTACAGAAATAACATCATTTTCTCTACCATATATTACAGTGTGTCCAAATCGATTTAAAAAAATCTTAATGAAATTTTTCATCATTAAGACTGAACTGTTGTCGAGTTGATCTGAAAGAGCAGAGGTCTCTATTTGGTCTAATGCGTAGTCGCTTTCTAAAAATATATTATAAATTGAGACAAAAGATATATTCCTTTCTTCCTTATGCCACTTATAATAACTGGCTGTTCTTTTCTGTGAAAATATAAAAATTTTTAAACATGATTTATACGGATTGGGATTTTGGGTATTTTCGCATAAAAAAATGGAAAAAAATTTTAAATAATAATTAATTTTATTTTCCCAAAGAACTTTCACAATTCATAAATTTAAATTAAACATAAATTTTCTACATTAAATGACATTTCACATACTTTTCCTTTAAAACTCGTGAAATCCAAGTCCTAACGTTTTCACAGATACCAAATACTTGTGTATGAAGTTTATGTCTTGGCTTTTAATCCAACTATTATTTTCCTACAATTCCACAACATAACGGAAATTGCTAACTGGTCTGGGGCCATGACCAGTTAGCAGCTTGTACGTCTTCAAATCAAAACGAAAATACCTCAGAATTATCTATGTGAAATTTAATTATTTTCAAAACAAACAATTAGTACACACTGTGCTACACCATCATAAGCGGTGCACAGTGGTCCCAATATGCTCATTTGTGGAAAAGAATCTGTTTCTTGGGAATCGTTGTATTATGTCGTTTAATTTAATGTGAACATTCTTGGGATAGTTTCCAACTGATTTAAAAAAGCACAAGTTCTGATTAAAGCAAGGGAACAAGGGATGGACCTTCCAAGTTGAACCTCTCGATTATGAAAATTTTTAAAAGTTGCAAAAATTCATTTATGATTGGATTGAGTAAAAGTTATGCAAGAAGATAGTCCTTATAATTCCTTACTAAAATCGGTATTGGATATGTTTATTCTTAGGTTGTTTTGGGCTTGGAATCCAAAAAAAGAATCAAAAATTGCCTTCGATTTTGAAAAACATATATCTATATGGATCCAATCAAAACTTGTATTATTTAAAAAAAATTGTGACTTTCCAAATGGTGGTAACATTTTTTCTCTAATAATAATTTGCACACATTTTATATCTGTGATTAATGTATCATTCGGAGCAATAATTTCGGATTTACATTAAAAAACTGACTCAAAAACTTGCAAACATTTTTAATTCAAGTTAATTTGCCACCCTTTACCTAACGCATAGAGACCCAATGGGATCGAAGCTTCGGATTTTGTAATGTTACTATTCCCTGTTATCATTATGTCAAAATCCATCCAACCGAACACAAGTTACAGATTTATTTCCAAAAATATATATTTTGCTCCACTGTAAATTCTAATACAAAAAATCTAAAGCATTTTCTCAGGTTCTAAGCATTTTCTCAGGTCGTAGAGAGAGCATCTTGACACAAGGAAGGGTCCCAAAAGTAAAGATTTTTGTATCCAATCGAAAACTAAGTCGATTTAGTTATGTCACTCTGTTCGTCTGTTGTTACAATCTCACCTCCAGATATAATTGTTCTTGTCCTATCAAAAATCAGAAAAATTAGTTCAGTATATGAAAAGTTACAGACCGATATCTGAGACAACCACTAAATCAAGAAAAGAACTTTCATAATTTTTTAATCAATAATAAATCGACAGATTCCTGGAAAAGAGACAAAATTTTTTAATCATAAAAAATTAAATTAATTTCAATTAAATTAATAAAATCATCATGAATCCTCTTAATAAATTTCTTTTTCTATAGAAAAGGAGAAAGAACACGAAATCTTATAATGTAATACAAATCAAATACAATTACTATTCACATCTATTAATTTCATTATTTAATTTATTTTTATCTTCCCTAATCAACCTCACTTTCCCGTGATAACGAATCAACCATAAAAATGCTTTTAGCCACATCCTCAGCAACAAAATCATCCACAAGCAGTGGTAGCGGTAATCGTTGGTCTATTTTAACACGCAACACTACAACGACAACCCCAACTACACACCAACAATCGAATGTATGGAACAACAATAATAACAACAATTTCAATAACAACAATAATACATTGAGTATAAAATCATTAAATCTACCTAAAGATGATGGAACACTGGTTTTTCGTAGAAAATCTTCGGGAAGTACACCAGGTAATACAACGACACAAGGGCAACAAACAGGTGGAGGTGGTGGTGGTAGTGGTACCCCAGATGCATCGATAACCTCTTATGCGGCCACCATGAATGTTTGTGGTGATGATTTTGAATGTTATGCAGCAGATGGTTCTGTGTTATTGAGGTGAGTTTAGGACTTAAATAAGAAAAATATTTGCAAAATTTTTTTTAATTTTTACTCTTTTTTATAATTATTTCCCTTTCACTTGCCCCTTTTATCTGGTAGAATACCCGCACCTCATGTTGTGGCTGCACGTGCCTATCGTTTGGCGTCAAAAAAACGCACATCATCAATATTTAGTAGTGGTGGAGTTAGTGCCGGTAGTGGTGGCTCATCGACATCAACATCAGATAATAATACACGTTGTTCTGGTGATAATACACCCACTTTGGAGGGTGGCTGTCAAATTCCTGGATTTAGTGTTTGTTCCAGTGGCAGTAATACTGGATGTGGTAGTGGTGGAGGTGGTGGTACTGATGCCAATAATCCTAATAGTCATTTAACATCCGGTTTCTCAACATCATCGACAACAACATCATCGTCATCATCATCTACAAATACCTCAACGAATACGGCATTAACACGACGTTTAGCTAAATTGCTACATCAATCAAGCACTAGTGTCTTATCAAAGTCACAACATCATCATCATCACCACCATCATCATCATCAGCAACAGCAGCAGCAACAACAATATACACAACAATATGATGTAAACATGTTTAATACAACGACAACAACATCAGCATTAACAGCCCCCCAGCCATGTGGTGAAGATGCTCCAAGACGCCTCTCTTGGGAAAGGTAAGTGTGACAAAACAGACAAAGAGAGAGAAAAAAATATTATAAATAAATGGATAAATGTAGCATAAAATTGGGGATACTTATCATACGTTAGTTAATCATTTAAGACGTAAATGGCTAAATGACAAAATGAATGATGGATTAAATGTGAAAATCTATTTACTTGTTATATGGAACCAAAACTATCTAGCAAACAGTATATAAGAAATTAATTGGATTTTTCTTCTACATTATTGGATTCAGATAAATGTTTTTTATCTGAATTTTTGGCTTACAATTTGGGAAAGATTTGCATTGATTTTTTCTAAAAACCTTATTTTTAAAGCACCTAATCTGACTCGGATTCATCCATATTATTCAAATATCAAGTAAAATTTTTTTATCGATTTAGTGCATATATCTTAATTTTTTTTAATCGGGGGAGTTTTACTTTAGTTAAACTTTAAATTCCAAAAATATGTGATTTGAAAATATTGAAAAATTATGTTCAATAAAAATATGCAAAATTTTTGGAATTGAATAGGAGACAAAAAAAATAGCATGCGTTTAAGAAAAATGGTTATGCAAGGTCCACCACTTTGCCTTACCCGCCCATAATACAAAGTTGTAGTATTACACCCCTCTGTTATCATCATGTTAAAGTTACAGATTTATTTTCAAAAAATCGTTTCTGATCTACTGTACATTCCCACTTCTATAACAATGATCGGTTTATAGCGAAATTTGAGCCGAATATTTGTTCTTTGCTCTCAAAATCTGATCGGTAGTAATAAGTTATAAGATTAAATATGCATAATTTTAGAACAACCTAAAATAATTGCTTCAAAATTTTAAATGTCATTTATTAAAGATAATTTTGATTTGGAAATATTCGATTTTGCTGCGACCATAATTTGGCATAGCTAGGAATGTGGTTTTTAACTTATACAACTCTTCAGTATAAACCAATTTTATTAGAAACAATAAAAATATTTTGGTAACTATCTTAAATTCAAATGTACAAATATCGGTTCATAATAGCTCCCTTTCCGGAGGAGGGTTTAAGGTTTCTAAAAATCCTAAACATAAAACATTTTTATGGAAATTTCCCACGATTGTTTTTCTAATATTCCGTAATATATGTATGTAACAAAATCGGTCCATATACTTCCCATATAAATCCTTAACAACAAAATGTTATGGACTGCAAAATATTCGAATAGGTTACGAGGTTGATATCCATCTTACAAATAAAATTTTGATATCGTGTATTTTAGAAATTGTTACAGAATATTTCATGAAATTTGGCACGTTGAAAAGAACTTAAATAAAAATATATATAATTTTCTGATGGGGAAGTAGTATTATCTATCTATCTATCTATCTATCTATCTATCTATCTATCTATCTATCTATCTATCTATCTATCTATCTATCTATCTATCTATCTATCCATCTATCTATCTATCTATCTATCTATCTATCTATCTATCTATCTATCTATCTATCTATCTATCTATCTATCTATCTATCAAATGACATTTCAAAAATCACATATCTGTGAAACAGCAAATTTCATGATATTTGGAACATTGACAAAGCTTAAGTGAAAACATACTAAAGTATACACAATTTTCGTACAGGGTTCGGGAGAGATATCGCCCTTATAAGCGTAATTTTTACCTCTGAATATGTTACTGCATATTTCATGAAAATTGAACACATGGATAACTTATCCACGAAACTGATATCGAAAATTTGATGAAATTTTGTACGTGTATAGGGCATTTATGAGGGAATATTACAAACATCAACATTTTTACACGGGATATACCATGGGAAAGTGGTATATCCATTACACATTTATTAAATACCAAATTTTTAAATTCAAATAAAAATGAGAACACTTGGTATAAAGAGAAGTATTAGAAAACTTAAAATAAAAAATCCATCTTTACTATAACAATTTAAAGAGACAATGTTACCTGCGAAAAATATCCTCCTAACGATAGCATAAATCTGTCCATATGTTTACTATTGCAATCTCTTTTTGTTATGCTGAAATCCAACAGATCAAAAGTTATAAAATGTTTCCAAAAAAATTTAAATATGGAAAAAGCATCTTACAAAGAAGTGTAAATTTTCCGACCAATCTGATTATAGTGATATTATTTTTTAAACTTACTAGAACTTCAGCCTACCGAAAGGTTTTTGACCCTTATCAAATATGAGCTTAAACTAAAACTTTCGCTAAGATGTTCTGAGTACATAATCTTATTATTTTCTAAGGCAAAACAATATGAAAGTGTCGCTATTTCAATAATACATCTTTTTTGAAACTTTCAATTAAATATTTAAGGTCAAAAGTGGAAACATAATAAAAGCAAAATTTCAGATTCTACCTTAAATGTTGGTGAAACAATTAAAGTTTTAACAACTCAAAGATCAAACTATGCAGACAATATTCTCCGTATTTTGTATGTATGAGTAGGTAAAATTTCGAAAACTTCATCTCAAATTTTCATAAGAGAAAAAATGGAAAGAAAACCTACACATAGATACTTACAAATTAATGCTAAACACACACAACCTTTCTTTTACAATTAAGTATAAATATTTTATAATTGTATCCTTTTTCTCAAAGAATACAATTTATTTTACACTAACAAAAAAGGATAAATGAACTTTCAGCTTTTACTTTTTGAAAATTCTTGCAGTTATAGTTATTTAGATATACGATAGTCAATATTTGATTTGTATGCGGGATACCCCTCCCCTTGATCCTAAAACAGATTACTTAGAAAGTAATTGAAGCCAAATTTCAGAACATTTGCTCGTTTAAATCTTTATATATTCGATAATCAATATTAAAGTCCTATA
The DNA here is from genome assembly GCA_004302925.2 of Cochliomyia hominivorax. Taxonomy (NCBI): domain Eukaryota; kingdom Metazoa; phylum Arthropoda; class Insecta; order Diptera; family Calliphoridae; genus Cochliomyia; species Cochliomyia hominivorax. Next base: position 94,604,181 of record PYHX02000467.1, on the reverse strand, counting down.
CGTCCTATGTTTTGTCCACTAAAATAGTTCTTCGAGATAGAAGTTGGGACCAAATTCGAAAACTCTCGCTTTAATAGATACAATGGGATCATGCTGTAGAATTTCATCACAAGCCGTTTTGGAGTCTATACGTTCCATACAATATATACACACTTCTATTTTATGTATATAGAAGATAAAAGATAGAGAGAACCGACGTTTTTCGGAAACTGAATAAAAAAAATTAAGAAATCTATATTCGGCTCTGCCGAATTTTTAATACGCTCCACCATGATTAATTTAAAAATATTTCTTGGAACAAGGTAAACAAATTATAAATTTTCTTGTAATAGTTTCATAGATATGCGATATTAAAAATATCGTTTTTAAGGGTCTAATACTCCCCCATGCCCTATCTAAAATTCAAGTCATTTTTCCTTAAACTTTCGAAGGTACAAAATTTTTGTCTGCGAATACCAATTCCCCATCTAAAATCTGTTTTAGTCCTTTACATATAGTTATTATACCCTCAACACCAATTGCCGAGGAGAATACATAAACATTTAAAAGTTTTATTAGCTTAAACATTTTTTTCCAGAAACAGGCCTTATATGAGAGCAAGAGCCAAGTATGGATCTATATTTGTCAAATGAATTAACAAAATAATTGTGTTTTTTTTTCCAATAGAATTGATTTATTTTTAAGAGTTTTATAATCTGAAACTCCTATTCCGGAAATGGTATTTTGTGGGAATATTGACTGGTAATCGCCAAATTCGTTAATTAATTTAAAAAGTTAGACAATTTTAACAATATTTGTTTAAATAAAGGGTCCTATTAGTTTAAACTCCTTTTCCGAAAATGGACCTTATATGGAAACTATAACTAAATTTAGGTCAAAAATCGTCAAATTAGTTTTGTTAGGAAAATAACTGTGCCGAATTTCAAAAATTGGTTCATTTAAGAATCGTATAAGCTTAATACCACAGTTTGGGTAGGGACTGGGAGGCATAACAAAATGTGGTCGCTTTTGGTATATTCAATATAATTGATTTATATTTAAGAGTTGTACACGCTTAAAATTCCATTCCGGAAAGGATGCTTACATAGAAGCTAAATCTAATTATGTTTCTAACACAATTCAATACATATGAAAAATTTTAGAAAAACATTCTTATAATGTCAATCTGTACTGATCCGATTTTAATAGTTTTTGGAACGACGTTCATATAACTGTATTCATGTGAAGGTTGTATTTAAATCCAATTATTTTTAATTATAAATTTCTGGAAAAGTTTTTCTTCTGAAATTTAGAGTTGCCGCAGATACGATCTATAAATCATTTTTTATCGAACCTACATTGGACGTACCAGTACCTAACCAGGTTTTGATTTGAATTCAAATACTTTTAATAGGAAATATTGGAAAACTTTTCGTCTAAATGTTACAGTTATCTTTGATATTGTTCTGTAATTTGTTTCCTAATGAAACTATATTGACGGTTTAATGCCGGACTTTGGTAAACATGCAGGCCAAATCCCGTTATAATTGGATTATTTTTGTGGTCGTGAGAATAATTCCAACAGACGTACATTCATACCTAAAACGATTCAGTTTTGATGCTGGAATATATGGATATACTTTATGGGGTTATAGATGATTTCTTCTTGGTATTGTAATAGTAACAAATTCAAATTTAAATAAATTTTTCTAAAATTTAAACAAACAGAATTTTTTTAAGTGTAGTTGTAAGTTTTAGGAAATTAGTTAAATTTTCAATTTATATCATTTATTAGGTTCATGTTCGAGTTTATCAGTCTAACAATTTGCCTATCTAAACAACTACATAGATACATACATACATACATACATACATACATACATACATACATACATACATACATACATACATATATACAAGCTTATGCGTATGTAGGTGTTAATATTGTCCTTGTTATCACCGACTCTAGTAGTAGTTATCGTAGTCATAGTCATAACAATATCATCAAGAGAAACCAGCAGCAAAATATCCATCAACAGGACTCTATTAAACATCAAAGTTGTTCTTGTTTGAGTTGTTAATTTTCTCTAAATAACGAGTTACGAGAAAAACATTTTATTATTCATTTATTCATTCCTTAAAATTTCCAAAATTGTGAGACCAATTTAATACAAATTGGGGGAGGGTGTGTGGGAAGCAAGGAGAGACACAGAGGGAAAATATGATGTTATAGCTTATTGTAACAATTTAATTGCCCACTCATACTATGAAAAGTATGAGTCTGATTGTATGTGTTTTGTGTGTGTGTGTGCATCAAAGTGTAAAAAGTGATGATTGTCCTTCATTGAAAATGCCAAATTATTGTTGACACCTTGTTTTTATTAGTATCCTTTTCTATTTCCTCTCAATTCCTCCCCAAATGAATACTTTGTCTTTGTGTAAAATTCTTTTATGGTTAAATGAATAAAAATAAATGAATTGAATTGAATGAAGTAAAGAAAGAAGCATTAAAATGTAAAAGAAAGTTTTTATTTGAAAAGAAAATTGTAGACAAAAATATTTATTGAAAAGAATTTTCTAAAGACGTTAACATTCAAAAATATTTTCCTTAAAAGGTTTATGGAATAAAATAAAAAATTCTTTATAAAGTCTATAAATTTATATTATTGCCTCTTTTGCACATTTTTATACCCTCCACCATCATAAGTGGTGATGAGGGTATATTAACTTCATCATTCCATGTGTAACGCTAAGAAACCATAATGTATATATATACACTTGCATCAAATCAAAATCTAAGTCGATTTAACTATGTCAGTCTGTCTGTTGTTGGCATGGTTTCATCCACAGTAATTGACAGAGCTCAATGACATTTGACCCGAGTGTTTGCTATAGTCCTGAGTGAAAGACCAATACCTGAGACAACCTTCAAGTTCAAGCATACTACTTTCGAAAAATTGTCAATTATAAATCGACAAATTCAAATGAAATTACTACAGCAACAAAAATTTTTAAAATCTGTCCAGTAGAATAAAAGTTATAACCAAATTTAAGAAAATATTTAAGAAAATCTTTAATACATTTTATACTTCTGTGAGTGTATATGTTCGAAACATAATGTATTTATTTCTCATCCATTTGTGATTGAGGGTATTGAAGATTCGGCATAGTCGAATATATTTCTTTTTTACTTGTTTTATAACAAGTTTGGAAAACAAGTCAGTTATTTAGAAAGCGATTATACCTGCACACTAATGCATACTCCTATAAATGCACTTAATTTTTCCTTCTATTTTTATCTGTCAGAAATTATTTGTAGAATTGGAAGAAACCAAAATCAGTGCTCAAAATACAGCATAAAAATCAACTAAAATTCGGGCGAAAATAGATGAAATGGCACAGGAAAGGAAAGAGGTGATTTTCTCTGACAAAAAATTTGTAAATTTAACGGTCGCGACTCATATTCATGTTTTTGGCATAATTTGAAAATATACCAACTTCAGAAGTTAAACGTAATTTCGGCAGTTGTAGTGTTATGGTTGGGCAGCATTTTCTGCAATTCGCAAATTTAAAATTTGTTATGTTTCAACATCATAAATGATTATGACAATTTATAACGAAACGCTGGAAGACCCCCTGATAAGGATTGGATATGCCAGCAAGATAATGCTGCGGTACATGTTTCAAATCTGTCTTAAGCATGGTTTGCCGAATACAGTATAGCACTGTTGGTGAACTTATAGGGATACATGGTCCATAAAGTTTATTCTAATAATAATGTGAAATGACTTTTCACTGAATCTTTCTTTGGTGATTGTGAATCTCCAAGTTCTAATAAAAATTTCAACCCTGGTAGAAATAGTAACCTTAACCAAGCTTCCTCAAATTATCCTAATTTTTAAAAATAACATTCTTATAAAACAACTTAATTAAAGTGTTTTTACTCTCACAATAGCGAATTTTCTGATCCGAAGTTTTCGCTGCTTTACTCCACCTAAACGGAAAAAATTGATTTTTGTGCCCTCAAAAATTATTGTAATTAATTTTCATTTATCTTTATTTATCTTCCAAATGACTGTTATAAAGGAAAACAATTTTTTCAATTCAATTTAAATAAATTTAATAATATCCGACACTACCGTAAATGGTTGGGGTATTATATGTTTGTGCTGAAGTTTGTAACATAAAAAAAATTGTGTTGCACCAGCCTTTAAGTCAGTATCATTTCCTGAGTCGATTTAACGATGTGCGTCCTTCAGGTCTCAACTTTAGAGATATCTCGATGAAATTTGGTATATGTTATTATTTTGTCTATGTTCGGTCCAATATTTCGGATACCTCCCACACATATGTCCTCCCAGAGTGAGATTTTAAGCTCATAAATGTTTTAAATATAAAGCGATTTTAACAAAATTTGGCAGAAGTAAATCTTATGATATTCTACTACGATGTGTCAAATTTTGCGAGAGTCGGTTCATTGCTTCTCATAGGTCCCATACAAGCTCTCATCCACTTTAACTGCACCCTTAAGAAAAAATGAGAATATAAAATTATACAAGGGTCGTTCATTAATTTTTCTTAACTTTTATTTATAACCAACTTTATGGTGTAGAGTTTTACATAGTCGGCCTTGACCGTCTATATAACATTTTTACTTGTTTAATATTTATTTTTATTAAATGAATTAATAAACAATTATTTCACTGAACTATAAACATAAATATTGGAACGCTGTGACTGAGGGCAAATATCTATTTTTATCGACATAAATCATATATGCTAATGATTGCAAAAGAGATGTATTTTTTTAAATTTGATTTCAATTTATAAAAACATTTTTTTATTGAAAATACTTTTTTTATATGATTCAAATTTTATTGGTTAAATGATTTTTTATTGAAAGTCATAAAAGCATAAAAATGTAATTTTGTGTAATCGGGAAAAAAATATGAATGAACCAGATGAGTAGATTTGCAAAAGGAGTTTATTTATATTAAATTCAAATTATATTTATTAAACCTTAAAATATCATAAAACATAATCTGATGATTTTTATTCTAATAAAAAGAAAAGCCAAATTCTTCGTATCCTGACCAATTTACATCCACCTCCTTTATATTGTTTTAATATCCTGTTTTATGCTCACAATTGCCAATATTCTGTAAATTCATAACCTATAAAATATAAAATTCCTTAAATGCATCATAAATACATAAGTAAAATTTTACATTCAGACCGGCAGATAGACAAACATACAAACAGTCAGTTATATACAGATATTCATATTTACTAGTAATTTTTGGTCATAAATATCTATAAATATTGGTTGCTTAATGTTTTGCCATAAATATTGGACTGTACTAAATAAAATAAAAATTTTATGATCAACAAACTTAAAATGTTAAATGGAAAACCTGACCGTCCATTTGATTTGATTTTATTATCAGGAAAATTGTGTAAAAGAAAAATGTAAAAAATCTGTTCATAAAGTTTTATAATCACAAGGATTTTCTTTTACATTTTATACCACTAACATTGTTGGGGTATCATGCGTTTATCCAGTTATATGTAACGGGTGTTGTATAGCATTAGACTTAGAATCACTTCCTGACTCGATTTAATAATGTGCAGTATGCCTAAATCCATTTTTTGGGAAATAATTCTGTAATTTTTTAACCGCTAAAGATATAATAGAAAAAATTCATATGTTGTGTTGTCGTGGGGGGGTGGTTTTTAATCGGTGAATCTCCCAAGTTGTTAACTTTGCGTATGTTGATTTTTCTTAATTCGACAAAAATTTATTCATGAATTGAGACATAATGAATTGAAATGTTGTATTCAAATAGTCCTTGCAAATTTTATGAATGGTTTTCGCTTAAAGTTTCTGAGATGTTCAAGTCGATGTACTAATTTTTTTGAAATATGTGACTGTACCACAATGTTGGTTATAAATAGCAGTTACGAAAAACTAATGAACGAACCTCATATAATTTTACTTTCTGATTTTTTCTTATGTGTACAGTATATTGTGGTGAAATTAATATTAATGTGAAATTTAGGTGTTTTAAAATGAATTTTTCTGGGAGGTTATATGGACCGACCTTATATCAGTTTTCACATCGATTTTTGCTTTTATTTATTATAATTTGATCAGTTGTTATTGCTATACCAAAGTATATGCGAAACCTATATTAAAAAATTGGACCGATCCTTGCAGAATTTGGCACAACGTTTTAGAATATCATAACACTTATATTTGCAAAATTTCATAAAAATCGCTTTAGAGTGTAAACAACGTTTACATGAACAGCCTGCCAGGCAGACAGATAGACAGATGGACGGACGTCGTAAAATCGACTCAGAAAATGATTTTCGAACAGTATACTTAAAAGTGGGTGTAACACCATTTTTTCTCTATGTTGTAAACATCAACGCATAATACCCCAATCACTTACGATGGTGTAGGGTATAATAAGAATTCTTTAAAAAGCTATATTGATCTAAAAAATCTTTAAAAAAAATATTATTTTTTTGGATTTTGGGGTAAATATCAGTTCCAAGTCCATCCAACTTTAGCCAAAATTCATAAAAATTGTGAATTCCTAAGTTCTAATGTTTTCACAGATACCAGATATTAACCTAAACTGGACTTCCTCCTGATAAATTTAGGATTTCGTGGAGGAGTGTGCGAAATCTGTTGTATCTGGTCCAGAAATATGTCTGCTAGAATGTAAAATTTATTTAACGTAAAAAATTCAAATTGTTTCCGCTACTGATCAATTATAAAAAACACTCATAAATTCATAATTTTTGGACTGGGTACATACATGGTTTCAATCTTTTTTATTTGTTAATTTTTTTAAATTAATACAAAAATGTGAACATGATATTTTTTAAGAACAAATTAACTAAAGATCTTGCAATATTTTTAAGGTTAAAAATTCAAATGCGATTAACTCGAAACCCCTAGAAGATTAATAACACAAAAAATGTTTGTGATAGATCTCATTAAGGGCCGTAAGACAGTTAAAAATCTTTTTAAGATCTCAAATTATCAGTATCATAAAGTATTACATTCTTAAACTAAAATCTAAGAACCTTAATATGTGAGGGTCGTTCATTAATTCCTTGCAGCTACCACTTATAAGTAATAATGTTATTTAGGTTTTAACACAGTCGAGTTTGATCGACTTTAACTATATTCCGAAATTAGTATCCACATTTTGTTCAAAAAAATTGTCAGTAATTAAAGTCAATAAAAATTAAAATACAAAAAAAAAATAGAGCAAATTTTAAAATTGAAGCAAATAAATCAAAAAATAAAAATTATTAGAAAAATTACATTGTAAAATTGAAAATAAAGATAAAATAAACTCACCCACAAGTTTCTAATAAATCTGAAAAGAAAAAAATATTAATTTTATTAGTTAAATGTTGTTTTTAAATTATTTTACAAAAAGGACTAAAATTAGTTATCATTTTCATTATACCAAACACTAACATGGTTGGTTGACAGTTTTAAAGATATCATGATGAAATTTGGCATTTTGTATTATTTTGGTTAAGGATGAATGTCCTTTACATAATGGGGGTTTTAAGTTCGAAATATAAAAGGATTTTAAAGAAATTTGGTATAAATTTTTACGAGAATTCGTTCCAAACTTTTAAATATAACTTTTAAGTGCATAAATCGGTTTGAATAAGGTTAATATTCGTAATTATACGAGAGTCCGCTCATAACTTCTCATAGCTCATATATAACCCCTCCTCCTCTTAGAAAAATATTAAAAAATGCATAAATCTCACAAAAATCTTGAGCCGAAATCAGAAAACCAAATTATATAAGTTTATTGTTGTTGTTATAACACTTTTTCTGAGGTAGTAAAAATTTTAAAACGTGCCTCGTAGAATTTGATTTTGATTCTGAAATAAATGGAAAACAGATTAACTTGACTATGGAAGTCTAACTCATGTATCCATGAAAAAGGTAAAAAATAAAATTCACAATTTTGAAAGAAAATGTATGTGGAATTTTTTCGAATTCTTTCCCTTATTTTAATAATGATATTTATTTGAAATTTCAGTATAAACAGACAAATAATAAAATTCTCACTTTTTTATACGAAAATGCCCAAAATCTCCATAATATAAAAAGCGTTTAAAATTTCAAATTCTTTCATTGATATGAAGGTCTTTCGGTCTTCCTTTTTTAGCATTTATCTTAGATGAAAACATTTTCCTATGTCGTTTTTTAAATACGGCTACAATTGCAAATACACTAAAGCCCCGACTTGCGTCGTCCCAATTTGCATTGTTTCGATTTGAGTCCCTTTTAAACACCTGAAAAAAATCGGTTTGCTTCATTGCAATTTCAAATTGTGTCGGTTCAATTTGCGACGGTTAAATTTTTTATTACAGTATTGTGGATTTTTGCGTGAAATAAAGGGGATTTCCCTTTCCTTTGCTATATAAGTGGTGCTAAGAACAAGTATCTAGTTGTGGTAAGAATGATATGAAGGATGTAAACAATGAGTTAAAATAAAAGTAAAGTAAAATTTGAAATTAAAATTGGACGCAATAAAACATTTTAAATCGGGAGAAAATGATTATAATATAGTAAGAGAACTTGGACTAGCACCTACGACAGTAAAAACGATTTGCAATAAAGAATGTGATAAAATAAAGCAATTAGCTGAGATTGTCACACCACTCCAATCTGAACAAGATACATTTTTTCCCCTGTAAATTATATTTCACTTCAATTTTACGTTGTTTCGATTTGAGTTGCACATCTCCAATTTCCATTAACAACGCAAGTTGGGGCTCTAGTGTAGAAGGAAATTATCACTTCTATTAAAAATTAATTTTTGAAGTTTCTGTTCTAATTTTCCAACATAAATATTTTATCTCGAACATTTTCATTTTATGTCACATTTTAACATAAATTAATCTTGATTGTCTTAAATTCCATAATGTATTAAACTCTAATGGAATTGTGTATGATTACATCAATTTTATTACAAAGTTTCATTTCATTCATCATATTGATGATGAATGAATTTAAGAGAAAGTTAAACAAAAACTATTTCCAAAAAACTAATTGAAAACTGTTAATAACGAATAATTTTGTTTAACCGAAAAAAGAAATAAATTAAATTAGTTTTCACTTCCTTATAATTTCTTCTTTTTTTGCTTATTATTTGTGAGATAAAATTTACGACAATTCCATTTAAAATTATCTCCTCTGCTTATTGAACTCACTATTGGATGAATTTTTATAAAGAATTCAAGAATTATTTGAATATGAATAGAGTGGAAATCAATATGTTTTAATAAATTTATTTAAGAACTTCCGCTTAATGGAGTTACTTAAGGGAAATCCGTTCTAAATAGGCAATCACTTTAGATAAGAACATATGAATGTGTGTGTGTGGGTGTGAGTATACGGAAGCTTATTATTAAACTTCCTTTTGTTAAATAAAGAAGGGAAATTATATTTATGAACAAAAATATAACAAATTATCTAACACTTAATTTAATAAGTTTAGAACCACAAAATATTGAGATGAATAGAATTAAGAAGATGGAATGATTTTACAGGCTTGGAAGAATCATAAATGTCCCCTACTTTCAATATTGTTAAAATATAAATATTAATTTTTATTTTCAAAGCACAGAAAAAATGGAAAATTTTATGTTTTCCATGGTTCAGATTCGAACCTCAGGTCTTAGTGCAGTTCTAGTACAGGTTCTAATTCAAGTTCTAGTTCAGGTCCTTGTTCTGGTTCTTCTTCAGGTTCTAGTTCTGCTTTTAGTTAAGGCTCTAGTTTAAGTTCTAGTCAAGTTCTTGGTCAAGTTCTAGGTCAAGTTCAATTTCAGGTTATAGTTCAGGTTTTTCTTCTAGTTTAAGTTCAGGTTCTAGTTCAGGTTAATCTTCAGTTCTAATTCAGGCTCTGTTTCAGATCAGGTTTTAAGTTAAGGTTCTAGTTCAGGTTCTAGATTCTAGTTAAGGTTCTAGAACAGGTTCCAGTCAAAGTATTAATTTAGCTTCTAGTTAATGTATTAACTTAGGTTCTACTTCTATTCCGGGTTCTGTTCTATTTCAGGTTTTAGGAAAATCAAGAGGAATATTCATTAAGAATTAATATATACTTTAGTCTATTATAGGGTCTTTTGTCGTAGATGCGGTAACGCTCATTCTAATGGTGAAGTAAGTAAACCAACAAAATCTTTCAATTAAATTATTTAAGATCTTAAATAAAGTTGTCATAAAAGATAACTTTTTTGCATTTCAAACAATAAAATCCAAGATGAGTCCATATGTTGCGGGTTTGTTTTAGACAATGACAACAAAAGCAAGTGCAGTACACAATATTGATTAAAATTTTAAAAGGAGAAAATAGCAAAAACAAAAAGGGGAAAATAATATAATGATGAAAAATGAAGAAAATAAAAAGAATAAAATTATGAACCGAACAAATACACATATATAAAAAGAACGACAAAAATGTCAGCTTAAGAATCCCTACAGTTTTATAATCTTACTAAATATATATTGGTGTCTACTTGTATCAAGTTGGGTAACCATGGAAAGTAAAATGTAGTAAAAATGTATTTTAAGAATATTAAGAAATTAAAATCGATCTAGGATGGACCTGCATGACTTTACTGCTGGTTATTAACAATAACACAAACACTTTGACATTTCCTATACGTGTAAATATATGTAAGTGTATAAATTCATATACTGAATATTAACCACATGCATTTATTAAGTGTTCATTCGGTAGCTAAAGGCAAAAGGAAATATTTAATATAAAATACAGGATATATGAACTTAAGAGATGCTGGTGATGTTGATAATGATGATGATGATAATGATAATCATGATTTGCGTAAAAGTTAAGGAAAAAAACAAATTAAGTAAACGAGTTATATTTTTTCGTTACAGTCATTGGCAAAATTAAATAAACCACAATCAACTTAAGGATTAAAAGTTCACTTAAAAGAAAAAAGAAAACAAATATTAAATATAATTTTAAATTTTCGTTTAAAGAAAATATAAATGTTTTTCTATATTTTAAAGAAAAATATTTTAAATTTTCATCCTCACTGTAACTAAAACCTAAAACTATGGTTATGAAACACATGACTTTACATAGAGCAAAAAAGAGAACATAAGTACAAAATGTCAGATACTATAAGACATTTACTGTATTAAATTCAACTCAAATCGAGTTATGAATGTTAAAAGTATCAAACACTTTTACTCTATAAAAAGGAGCACAATCTTTTACGCAATAACCAAGAATCACCATCATGAACATCATGATGACGATGGTGACAATAATGATGTATGATGACATGAATTTGCATCAGCTTTAACGGAAGGAATATTGAAGTATAAAATGAAAGGAAAGAATGTATATATGGAAGGGACAAACAAAAGTTATGTTCTTAATAATATTTTTATAAACTATTGAATATTTACTTTAATATCAAATTCATAATATCGATTTTAAGTTCAAATATTCAATATGCTAACAAGCTTTTGAGTTAAAAATTAATCAACTCGAAACCCTAAGCCCTAAAGATAGATGAATTGAAACTTCCTATATATTGTTTATCCATAATTTACAGATTTTAGTTGAAAATCTAGTTCAGGTGTTATTACAAGTCCTATGCTTTGCTTTCTGAATCGATTGTAAAAAATCGAATCAAATGGAATACGGTCTTGATGAATCATAACTTCTCATCTACTACTGACCAAGTTCTTTATAACCTTCTGGTTGCTTTCAGTTTTCGTTTTCTAACATATGGACGAGGCATTGCCATGATGAAAGCTAATCAGTTCTAGAGTAGTTTCAGTTAAGTTCTAGGTTAGGTTATAGTACTAGATTTTACAGATTATATATATTATATAGATTCTATTTTAGGTTCTCAATAAAATTCGAAGTTAAGTTTTCTTGTTCAGGTTGTGTTTAGTTCCTAGTTAATATTCTAGTTCAGGTAAAATATCAGGTTTTAGTATAAGTTATACTTTAGGTTCTAGGTCAGATTCTAGGCATTGTTCTTTAATTTAGTTTTCTTTAGCTTTTAAAGTTTTCTTAGTTTAGGTTCTACTTTAGAGTAACGTTCAGTTTCTAGTTAAGCTATAGTTCAAGTTCTATTTTGGGTTCTCGTTCAGACTCTTATCGTCTTTAGTTAAGGTTCTAGTTTTAAGTTCTACTTTGACTTATAGTGTGTATTTAAGTAAGTATAGATCGTTTTTAGTATATCTTCAACTTTAGATTTTCATTCAGGTTCTAGTTCAGATTACAGTTCAGGTTTTAGTTCAAATTCTAGCTCAGTTTCAAGTTCAGGTAATGGATCAGATTCTGGTTAAAAAATTTAGTTCAGGGTTTGAGCGTAGAACTTTGTAACATAACGACTTTATATTAATATTGTAGGGATTATATTAAATTTATCGTTACCTCTAAAAATATGTGTAATAAAATAATTCTGCTATTAACACCATTAAAACACTTCTTACAAAGGAAACCCCTAAATAGAAGCTCCTTTAAAAACGTCTCTTCCTAAATAGAATGTTTAATATTAATATCGATTGAATAACTCAAATTCCTTGAAATTTACATTATCTCCTCTTTTCACCAGCATAACGAAAATCAGAAAAGGGTGTAATTTTACTTTTGTATTTACTTAACGACATGATAACAATATTATTAGTCAGTCTTAGAAGAAAAAATGTATAAATTAATTAAGTCTTTTTACTAAACAAGACTTTTACAAAATTCTTTGAAAATTTACTCTTGAAGGAAAATCAATTTCCTGCTCGTACTTAAAAACATCCTTAAATATTTAAAAATATTAAAGGATAATGCAACAACAGCAGAAAGAAATATTTAGATTCAGTTAACATAAGTAGTTATTGTTGTTGCTGCTATTTAAGCTAAAATAGAATTTAATAATGATGTTAATAACAACTAAAATAGATGACGATAAGATTGAAAATATTGTTAGATAATATAAATATAAATCCATTTGGAGTACAAACTTAAATATTTAGAATAAGATATATACAAAAAAACTGAAAAGGAAGAGAAAATGTCCTAGAGAAAGATTAGTAAAGAATTGACTTCATATTACTGAAATTCGTAATCACTGCTAGATTATTTCAATAAAACTGTAATTAAAATTTTTATGAAAATTAATATGGTTTTTTAATTTTGCCCCGAATCAGATCTTGAACTAGAACCTGAACTGAAACATGAATTAGAACCTGAATCAGAACCTGAACTAGAATTTGAACTAGAACTGAACTAAAATTGAATTAGAACTGAACTAGCCCTGAATGAGAACTAAAACTGTACTAGAATTGAACTAGAACTGAACTAGAATTGAACGAAAACTGAACTAGAACTGATGTAGAACTGAAAGAGAACTGAATTATAACTGAATTAGAACTGAACTAGAACTGATGAAGAACTTAACTAGAACTGAACAAGAACTAAACTAGAACTGAACTAGAACTGAATTAGAACTAAACTAGAACTGAACTAGAACTGAACTAGACCTGAATGAGAAATAAAACTGTACTAGAATTGAACTAGAACTGAACTAAAACTGAACTAAAACTGAACTAAAACTGAACAAGAACTAAATTAGAACTAAACTAGAACTGAATTAGAACTAAACTAGAACTGAATTAGAACTGAGCTAGAACTGATGTAGAACTGATGTAGAACTGAACTAGAACTGAACTAAAACTGAACAAGAACTGAATTAGAACTAAACTAGAACTGAATTAGAACTGAGCTAGAACTGATGTAGAACTGATGTAGAACTGAAAGAGAACTAAACTAGAACATAACTAGAACTGAACAAAAACTTAATTACAACCTAACGAGATCCGAACTAGAACGCATTTTAAGAGTTTATTTTATCAATTGACCGGAATACATAACAAATTGTTTCAAAAATGGTGTAGTGCATTATCTTCTAGTCGTTCCTACTTCTCTTTATGAAACTCAGCAATAAATAGAATAAATAACAAAAATAAAAAACTTATTCTTCATCAGATTTATTTGACATTTCATTGTCATTTATCCCAATTATTTAGCTCGTAATCACATCTACTTACAAGCTTTCTCACTCTATTTTGACAACTGTCACATTCCTTTTGTGGCAAATTTTGGTAAATGTCAATCAATTTGAAAGAGACAAAAATCGAAAATATCTTCTTTTCTTCAAATATAAAGATTATTAGGTTGATAGAAATGTCATGAGTTAGACATTATTGACAAAATGAATGAATGACAATCACATATTAAGAGAATTTAAAAAAAAATATGGCGATTACCTGTTTTCGTAACCTCTGAACATTTGAAACTTTATTTTTAATTACAAATTTGGGCTCTTAATTTTGTTTCTTAATTCAAATTTGTCAAACCTTAAGGGCTCCTCAATTTGTGATTAGTGAGAGAGAAGAATTTGTTTTAGAGAATTTTTTGAAATTTTATTTTTGTTGATGATCGTTTTGTCATTTTCTTGTCTTTGGAAATGGAATTTGAGAATTTTTTTGTTTATGTTTTTAGAGAATTTAAGTTTTTTGTTGTTTTTATTAACTTTTTTATGAAGGTGAAAACTCTTTTTGCGATAATTGTTTGGAGAGAGAGGGAAATTTTATGATTTATTTTTGGGAGGAATTTGTTTTTTTTCATTATTTTTTGTGATGAAGAGAACTTTTTTTGGAAATTTTGTCCATCGTTAAGACGGCTTTTGTGGAAGTGTTTTAAGAATTTTTTTCAACGAATTTCACAATTGTTTGAAGGGGAATGTGAACAACCCTTTCAATGCAGAGGTTATGAACCGCCGGTGTTACTTTGTTTAAAAGTTATATTTACGTGAAACCAAATGAGAAAAAAGAATTTGGGAATTATAAAGGATATGAAGTGAAATAAGGATATGCAAAAGCAAAGTTTAAAGTCACCCTTAAAAATGATATCAAATGATCAAAGTTATTTATTAGAAAAAGCTTTAAACGAAACCGGTTTTAGATGAAATACAATTTATTGAGGGAGATAAAAGCTTTAATATGAAAGGAAGAATTCAAATAATGGGTATTAGAGAGAAGTAATGAAAATTATATTTAATCTGAATTAATTTCTTCAATTAGCTAAATATTTGAGGAAGTTGTTTTCAGTTATCTTACTAACAAATGACAACAATTATGTAAACCTTAATAAAATCTCTTTATTCACCTTAATTCACCTGTAAAATTTTTTATAAAAAATCATCACCAAAATTTCATTTTTATTTCCTTAAATAGCAAAATACTCGCCACCTATTGAATTTATTTATTGCGGTTTGATTTCTTCTTTTTTTCTTTCTCACCTTAATTTAATAAATCCTTTTTTCTTGTTTTTTCAACATAAATAGTAATTTCCTTAAAAACTCTTGGCCTCTTCTTGTTTTTTCCAATCGACACCATAAATATATAAAATAAGTCACGCACTCCTCAATCTTAACTTGTGGAAAACTGGGATAAAGTAAAAATCATTTTAAAAAATATGGATGAAGAAAAAACTGCAAAACTTTAGCAGCAAATAAAAAATGAACAAAAACAAAATAATTTATTTTAAAAAACCTGATAAAAATAATTTAAATAAAATCTTTGGAAAAGAAACTGATTTGAAAGAAAAAATATTAGTTGCACAGTGGGGAAGAAAAATTGTTAACTGGATTAATTTTTTGCTTTTTAACCAAAAATTAATTTGGCAAAGAGAAGAAAATTTTGTAAGTGATAAACAATTAAGGAAACTATATTCGGCTATAATCTAATTTTATATACCCTTTATCACAATCAACTTTGAAATAATTGCAGCAGCATATTAAAAATCCCGTTTGTGAGAAGATATCACTCCCCCCAGCCCTATCCAAAATACGGACTAGTACAATTTGCTATTATTGCTTTAACCTTGCGCCAAATTTCATTAAATTTCCTATCACTGTTTCAAAGATATGCCTTTCGTTTGCAAGGGGATACTACTCCCCCATGCTCCATCCAAAAATTTTATGGTGCGTAACGTTTGTTACTAAAATTGGACAAATTTCATAATTAACCGTTTACTCATCATAATCGTTGTTCAAATTTGTCACTTTTAAATGTTTTCTCAGAAATCGTACTATAACTCTTTTTCTACTAGATCAATTCAACCAATTTTAAACACGAAACTTCTCAGAACAATGACATATACTTAAGCAAAATTTCTTTGAGCTTTGCTAATTGCTGTGGATGCGTTCGTACCAATAGCAGACATACAGACACAGCTAAATCGAATCAGACTTGGATTTTGAATTCTTGGCTAGATGAACTTTAAATGTTCCACCACGGTCGGTAGACTAGCTGAGGACTTGTACTTTTCTAAATATCATTGAAATATATTAAACGGTTCAAATAACCGTTTAGGACTGACTATATAATACCATGATGCATACATGAGAAATTACCAACCCTCGTAAAATTTTATTTAATGATTTCCACTAAAATAATACATATGTATTTAAAAGATTTTCATCACACCCACATTTAATGGATATTTATGTCTGTGAGATGATATTTGGAATTACGATTATAAGGTTATGGAGTTATGTGGTGGGAGCTACCTAAGAGCTAGAACAAACATGACTTATTTCAATACACTTAGTCCTTGGTTCACCATAATAATATACTCCATTTAATATTTTTTAATGGAAGTATTTTTTGAGTTGGACAATAATCTTCATTTTGTATTCGTTCCAATCTTCCTTCATTAGTTTTATCAATTTCTGCAATTTAATTTTTTAGGATTTCACATTAAAATTTCTGGAGGGATCTATTGGTAGGAACCAATTTAGATTCGATGTCTGCTAATATAATCAAGATCAAGAAATTTTCCTCTATTATTGGCTCTATAAATTTCTTTCTGCAAAAAAATAACAAAACTCCCCCCAGAGTTCATAATAAAAAATCACTAATATTTTTATTTTAATACCCCAGATATTCCTTCACGTGTCCACATTCAAATCCCTGTATATTGAATATTTGTTTTTCATTGATTTACATTTATTTTTGCAAGAATTTTCTTAAGTCCATCCTCCTCCCTTACCTCACTAAACTTAACACATTTTTCACATTTCACTTTATTTTATTTCTGCTTTAGACGCAAAGACAGCAGTGCTTTACAACGTTCAGCCAGTATTGATTCATTTGCGGAAATTGTTTGGAGTGATTCACCCCGTCCTTCATTAGATATACCACGACCAGCGGTAGCTCCATTCAGTAAACGTCCATCGGCCAGTAGTCTATTCAGCAATTGTAGTACTTCATCACAAAGTGCCCAGTTGAATATCAATGAGTGGTGTACTAGTAGTGGTGGTGTTGGTGGAGGAGGTGGTAGTGGTACAGTTGGTATTGGTGGTCTAACCACTGGAGTGGGTGGTACACAATCAACTTGTGGTATGATTACAACAACAGGCAATAGTCGACGTGAAAGTCTATTGAGTCCATCGTCGACGAGACGTAATAAGCTGACAAGAATTATAAATGGTAAGTTGAATGGGGGGGACGGGGAAAAAGTGAAAAATCAGCTAAAAAAAATATAAGAAAAGAAAGAGAAAACTTTGGGTTTTTCCTTAGAATATAGTTTTCTTGCCAATGTGTTAAGAATATATATTTATATACTCGTACACGTTGCAAAATCATAATGGTAACGTGTGTATGTTACTTGATAGAATAAAAAAAAACTAAATATGTAGATATTTATGTATTAAGAAATATTATTCAAATAACAACAACAACAACAAAGAAATCAGCAAAAACTTTAAGTAAAATTCGAAATTGCAAAGAAAAGTTTGCCAAAAGGAAAAATGAGAAAAAAATTGTTCAAAAGGTAAAAATGTTATAGACAGGGGACAAGATGTTTGTTTAGAAGTTTTCTACTTTTATATTGGTTTTGGTATTATTTTTCCAGATTTATTTACATATATTCCTTGTGCTTTTTGTATGTAAATAATTTAATTTAAAAACTTTTTATACATTTAAAAACCACAAGAGTAAATAAAATTGATTTGTTAAATACTTTAAAAAATATTAAGTGATTAATTATACCCTACACCACCATAAGCGGTTGGGGTGGTGGAGGACTTAATGTCGATGTTTGTAAGAATGTGAATGAAGTGAATCTAAACACAGCTTTAAGTTTGACTCAAAATCACTTCAGTTATTGGCTTAACAAAGTCTATCCTTCCGCGCATCTTTTCATCTATTTCACATAGTGCTTAGTCCCCATTCACAAGTATTTAGTATCTATGAAAATGTCAGAACTTATGGATTCACAATTTTTAAAGAAAAAATTAGTCGAATGACACTGAATTTAAAAAAAAATAAAACTTAAAATTTCGAATACTTTTCGTTTTAAGGGAAAATAAATTTTAATTTCAATTGCAACTAAAATTAATATTTCGTTTTCACTTAATTGAACGCCCTGTCATTACAGGGACCGTCCAACACAAAATTCTTGATGGGCGTTAGCCTATATATGTAGCTATGAGGATAATTTAAATATGATTTTAGCTTTATTATTTCATAACATTTCAAAGAAATTAATTTTGTTAAAATTTACCAATTTTAGATATTAAATTTTGATATAAAGGGACAGATAAATGTTACCACCTGTTTGGAAAAAATTACAAAAAAAATTAGATATTTTTAAAGTTCAAATTCAGATATACCTTGTTAGCTGATTCACATATTTATATTATTGTAGTAAAAACTTTTAGAATTTTAGAGGGAATCTGGCTCGTATTTTTTAAAAAAGTTTAGGACCTCTATTAAGGCCACTAGACAAGACGTAAAAATAGAATAAAAATTTATTTCGCCTTAAATATCTCTAAAACTATAAGAGATAACCTACAGATATAAAGGGAATTTTATGGAAGTTTATAAGGACCATTTATATGAAATTTCTTTTGTCTTAATTCAAAAACGACCATTTGGCGAATTTGAAAAAAATCAACATCCCTAACTTTAGATGTTCACCGACTGATCACTAAGCTTCAGATTAACATTAAAATACTTCATCTCTAACCGTAAGAAATTTCATTATCGGTTCAAAAGTTACAGAATTACTTTCTAAAAAAATCGATTTCGACACACAGTGCAATGGTTTCAATATGCTTTTTTGGGAATAATTCTGTATCTTAATATTTTTAACGAAATCTCACAGGAAATGTCGCAAAATTTCACTTTGTTCTTAATATCTCGTAAACTATGTTAAATATCTGATATATGTATATATTACAGAATTATAAGGACATAAACGAAATTTTGGCAATTTTTTAAAACAATTTAAGAGATGACTAACTGTGAAGAATCGCCCACCGTTCCCTGGACCCACTAAGAATGTGCTTTTCTTAATCGATTTTCCAAAATTACAGAATTGTTTCCAAAAAATGTACTGTCCAAAGAAAATTTTTTCATTTCTTTTTGCCAAATTCCGCAAAAATAACGATTACTCAGGGAGAAGGAATTTGCCTTTCTACCCCCATCTTCCCAACAGAATTTTTACAACCAAATTTGATTTTTTTAGAATTTGTGTAGAGAAATTCTTGACAAGATTTTAAATTTCGAGAAGTTGAATTTTATTGATTTTTTTGTATCAATTAAGGATTTTAAGTTTCAAACTTTCAGAGAAGGAATTTGTTTTCTAAAACTCCAGAAGAGAATTTAGAGGATATACTTTTAGAAGAGATTTTATTCTCTGCTCAATTAAAGGGATGAGCGTACAACCCTTTCAGCTGGGAAGACCCGAACCGTTGGTAACTTTAAATATTGAAAGTATATTTATATTTAACATTTAAAGAAAAAAGAAAACGGGAATTATAATTTCCATAAACTGATAGAATTAAATTAGCAAAAAGCTTTTAATATAAAAATTGCAATTTTTAAAGGACAATAGCGATATTGTTGTAGGCTTTTAGAAGGCAGGTAATAAGATTATAGGGGTTGATATGAAATATATATATGACCTGATTTTATAAAACATTTCTCTACACTTAAATAATTTTTAAATGAAAGTTGTTTTTGTTTTCAAAAGTTTTGTATAGAAATTTTTTAAACTGAAAATAGACTTTCCAAAAATATGAATCTCAAAAGTCCATTCATATTGACTTTACACATAGGTCTTATAGGTCTTAAATGATAATAATTTCCATATGCTTTTTTTCTAAAATATGTAAAATAAATATAATTATTTTCCGCTCCACCTAGAAAAGTATGTTGTTTCAAAAACAGCCAAAAATTATAGGGGTGCTATAAAGATATTTTGTTGTCACCAGATGACTTCTTGAACTTTTATAAAAAAAAATTATTTTATTAAACACAATTTAAAAGCTGTTCAGAAATTTAAAGCTAAAATTCAAGATCAGAATAATATTTTTTGAAATACGTTGATAAGGCTCGACAATTTTGTAATATACATTATATTATTGTTTTACGTACCAGCAATTTTAAACCGATCCTCGTAGATTTCTATTCCGTATGCTTGAGTAAAACCTACTTTTACAAAACATTATCTTTTTTAACAACTTTCTAAGAAATTTGAAGATTTTTAAAAGATTTTTCTCCGAAGGATTTATAAGGGATCTATAGTTAATGGGCCTTTCGCCTTAAAATTTCGAACAGAGTTTTCTAGTTTCATAAATCTTTATTAAACCCAATATTATCATGATCTTAAAATTGTTTAAAGAATAGGGTGCGGAAGGAGTTTCGATGTGAGAGCTATGTTAAATTATGGAAGGACCATTCATGGTACTATTCGAAATTTTAAAGTAATTACCATACAGAAGCCCTTGAATTAGTACAGAACTAAGTTCATGTGTGTATGGTTCAACCTTGTTGGAAAAAAGTAATTAAAATTAAAACATTTAAATAAACAAATTTTCAAGAGGCGGGTCCAAAAAGGACTAAAATTCTATATGTTAATAAAATTTCACTTGGTTGTAAAAATTTTCCAAATACTTTTGACCCTAAAAATATCTATTATGCTAAACTTAAAATTTAAGTAAAATATGTATTTTGAGGAAAAATTCAATAACTCAGCGAGTTTCAGAGTTACAGACACAAAAGTTACAATTTCTAAAAGACTATTTATTGATTTTTAGTGACAGAAAAAACGACTAATTATCATTCGAATAAACCGGTAATCATATCTTTCAAAATTTGTTTCACTAAGTCTTGTTCAAAAATTGAGATTACTGAATTCAAGTAGAAAAGTGTTCAACAGATTAGACCAAATATATCTAAAATATATATGGAATGAAAGTGTAAGCTTATAGCTTTCATCTGGTAATAAAACTTTTTTTGAAACACCTTAGACCTTAAAAAGCTCCATTATTTTCTTTCATTATATTTGAGGAAAAATTCAATAACACAACGGGTTAAAGAGTTACAGTGACATATGCTGCTATTTCTAAAGCGTTGTCCTCCAATAATATGACCGAAAGAAATCAAAATTACTTTCCTAAACTCTTTTCTTGTAATTGAATTATCTGAAACAGCCTAAAAAGTTTGGAAATACTTTTACAGATAAGTCCATACAAGTCAAATGAAATTAAAGTTTACACTTATAGCTTTCATCTGAAAGTAAAATTTATCTAATCACTTTTGACAGTAGAAAATCTTTAAAGATAAAGTTTAAATTTGATAAAAAATATAGTACAGGGGACAAGGTTCAATAACACGATGATTGTAGGTGTAACAGTGACTCTAGGATCAATTTCGAAAAAAAAACATTATCAAGGACAACAGAGGAAATTGATTTAATAATTTAATTTTCTAAAACAACTCAAAAACATCTGCCTTAGAAGGCATGCCACGCCCACAATTACAAATATTTTAAACAAAATAGATGGATAGATCGACTGGTATTTTCGAAATCGATGTTAGAGCTTCCCTTTGTTGTAAGAATTTTAAAAACATAATCGATTATTTGATGTAAAGATCACCCAAAGCAGTATTCTAACTAAGGCAGGGCTGTTGAGACAAGATGGATCTTAACTTTTCATTAAAAAATATTTGTTTCTGTATTTAACTAATAAAAAATGTATTTTTTATTTTTTAATTTTTTTATTCACTACTTTTTACAAACTTTACTTTTATTAGTTGTTAACACGTTGAATAAACTTTATTTTAGTTAGACTGTTTTGGCATATTATCATGTCTTTTCTTATGTTAATTTCTGATTACAATAACAACAAGAATAAAAATAATAATAAGAAACTCTTGTTTATTTAGTTTTGTGATTTTTTTCTCTTCTCTTTTTACATTAAAATGATTAATTATTCAGAATGCGATTGAACACAAATGATAATTTTTGTTAAACACAAAAAAAAATGAAATTTTTGAACAATAAAAAAAAACCGATGAAGAAATCAATTAATTGAATTTCTTTTAAAGACATTAATTATGGAAATTTATTTATTTCTAATAAAAAAAATATAAAAAAATATTTGTTTTTGATTATGTTTTTTTATTAAACACGAATGTTTGTTAATGTTATTTTTGAAAAGATTTTTTTATAAAAAAAAAATTTCATAATAATTTAAATTTTTATGAAAGAAAATTTTATTAAAAATATTTTATAAAGTTAATTTTAAAGTTTTTTAAGTAATAAAATAAATAAAGCTTAACACATTACCTAGTAATAGGTGTAGTAAGCAATGGTGTTTTGCAAAAACACACCCTCCATCACGACCAATACATATAGAAATAATTGTGGTAACTTTTAAAAAACTGTTTGTAAGGAGTAACTACTCTCCCGTGTCCTAGCCCACAATAAGGTTCTCTTTATAATGCTTTATCAATGCGTCAAGTTTCACCAAATATCCCTTAAGAATTTCAGACATATGTGATATTAAAAGTTTGGTTTTTAGGAGGATATAACCCCCTTGGCCCTATCCGCATTGTTGTAGTATAAAACAATGTGTAGTCAATCAATATTAAGTTTACCAAATTTCTTGAGATTTCCTACATTTCATGTTTCGTCTATTCAAAAATTTGTCCCATTTGTTCCCTAAGACCACAAATATTACTACGTATTTTAAGAAGATACAATGCCGCCAACAACTTGATCGAGATGTATCCTAGAGAGAGAGTTAGTCCGGAGAAAGTGTCCCAATTTAAAATGACTAGTCATTGTGGGGTGAATATACTCAGCGAAAATTACTGCTTATGCTTTAATACACACACACAGATAAATGCAATTTCTTCCTTATAGAGCATTCTTTTATTGCCAACCATATAATTTAGAGATTGTGTCAGATATCGGTCTATAACACTTTTTCTTAAAATCAATTTTGCTTGTTTAAAATATCGATCTGCTCCGCACAGTAATAGACATTCAGGACAAATTTTACTAAGCTCGGATAGAAGTGAGCGTGTCACCTACAATCAGATAGAGGTGGGCAAACGGATGATACCTTCTTTATGTTACACACGTACTTTACTTTTAGAGAGGTGACAGATACAATAAATTTTATTTAAAATATTAAAAAAAACTTCATTTTAAGTTTTAAAGTAATCAAAAGATAATAAGCTCATTACACATTACCTTGTAATGAATGTAGTAAGTAGTGGTGATTTGTAAAACATGTTTGTTATTAACTACAAAAAGAGATATAATAAACATCATCTACAAAAACTTTTATACTTCCAAAGAGAGAAAAAAATCCCTCATAAAAATCATCAGCAGCAGTAGTGAAAATAATAGTAACAACAAAACTAATTTATGATAAATGACAGTGACAAAAATTATACGAAAAATGCTTAAGTTTAGTGTCTGTATTGTGCTGTTGCTACTGCTACCAGAGAGCTGTTCCTTCAACTTCAATTTTGTTTTGTGTCAAAAAAGATAGAAATAAAACAAACTGGAAAAGTACTTCACAACAGAATTTATGCACAACAAAAATAAAATAAAAGAAAGTGCTTCATTGCACAATGGGCTGAAAGGCGCCAAAAAATGAATAGGATACTAGAATTTTAGAAAGAACTTTCATCTGAAATTTATATCCTCCACCGATCTTAGTTGCTTTTTTATTAAGATTTCGAATTCTATAATTCTTTGTGTTCATTATCTGCAGATATCTGGCGAAACAAGTATGTTATCTTGGTATGCAATAGCTTTTTGGAAAATCATTCTTGTGTTTATAACGTTTACACCAGCTCTTGTATTGAAATTTTCCATAAGAATTATAATATTGACATATATTTTGCTGAAATCGTTTTCCATACTCTTTGTTGAGACTTAATTTAGTCTTAAATTGCCTGTCTAAAAGGTTACCAAAATGATGTATAAAAAATTAACTAAAAATTAATTTCCATTATATGAAATATTGCTACCAACTTTCCCTCAATGTATCCTCATTTTTCGATACCTTTCCAGCCCATTGTGCCACAATGCGTTATATTGCGTAGTTTTTCTTCGCTTTTAGCACATGAATATCAAACTCGTAAAAAGAATCTCAAAAGTTGATGTGAAAAGAGAAGAAGAGAGAATATAATTCTGAAGTTGTTGTTGTTTAACAAAATTAAGTTTGTTTACTGTCATCGTTGTTGTTGTTTCTTGTTTGTTTTGAAATATTCAAAAGTTAAGAGGCGTCAGTTGGTTGGTTTATTGGCAAACTGACTGACAGAATGGCTTGCAAACTTTTAGGAATTTTCTCTCTCAAGAAGAAAAAATCATAAACGTAAATAAATGAGAATTTTTTCTTAAATTATGTACTAAATTGCAGTTTAATAATTATTTTGTTAAGTAACACGAACTAGATGAAAAGGAAATAACCAACCCGAAGAAAAATGGAAGAAGAAGAAGAGTTTAAGAAATTTAATTTTCAGAATGTAAAAGCTTTTTTTGGATGCTTCTGATTTTTTTTTTTTTGGAACGTTGACTTTTTAGTTGAATTTCAAAATCCTTTTAAATTTAATTTAATCAATTGAAAGTAATGAATTTCTTTTATGAACTTTTCTTTTTTAGTTTTTATACTTAAATTAACTTGCAACCAGGGATGGTAAATTGGCATACATATCAATTATGATTATGATGATTAAAATTATATTCAAGGAATCAAATTCCATATGAAAAGAGAATTCCACGTTTTTAGAATATCGTTAATAGATTTTACAAAATTTTATAATTTGATTAGCAATAATCACATGGATTCCACAAAATATCTTAATTTTTTTAGTTGTGTTCAAAATGTTTCGAGTATCAAACATGTTCCCCCGTTCTTTGAGTTTTAAGAATTGAGTGCAATTCTTGTTATGCCTTTCTATAAGCATAGCCGATCCAACGATTTTTGTTTACTTTTATCGGTTCCTCATTCGTTTGGTTACATTTCAGAGGTTCATTTTGTTTAATGTTATTAAACCAGAATATCTCTCACTTGATTTGGGTTCATTTTTATGATTTGGAGGAATTATACCATACATGTTATTCTATAATAGAGACCTTGCGGTCTATTATTGGTTTTGGTCGTCCCAATACCGCAGAAATATCAGAAACTATCTACGATTTGTCTTGTAGCATTATATCAAAGAATATGAAGAACAATGTGCCCTACTGAGTTACATAGGTTACAACATTTCGGAAATTGTATTAATTATTGAATATCTGAAAACTGGCATTTAAATTTATTCCGAAACATTTTAGAAATATATGAGAATAGGACCGTTACTCCCTACAAAATAACTCTCTTAATCAGAAAAAAATTTATAACCAAAATTCAGGGCTTTACTGCATTTCGAAATAATTCGACAATTTTTTATGATGATGAGACTTCTTCCAAACGTCCAATACCCGAAATATCTAAGTAAGAAATTTAATAATTTACACACATCGCATTCATAGTGAAATATTTTAAGATCTAATTATATAATTCCAAAATGCGAGATGTGAGAATATACGGAAAATTTGCTGTACAGTAGTTTATATATAGTATAGGTATTTTTTGATAGAAAAAAATATGGTTGTGCAATAATAAAATATGATATGATTATCCTCACCCCTATTATGGTTGTGAAAGATGACGCACCCATATGGTTTACTAAAATATGGTTGTACCACAAAAAGTATGATCTTCTCACAACCATATTATTATTACACTTGCTGTTGAAAAATTTATGTTAATGAATATAATTGATAATAATATTTTGAGGCAATAGAATTTTGGTTTGGAGTTTTGTTAAAATTTCCAAAATATTTATGTTTGTCAAAAAATGCAAGTAATTTTTTGATCTGAGTATAAAAATAAAATACCAACCATATTACTGTCAATTTACCACCATATTATTGTCAATTTATTGGAAAATAATTTGATTGTTTTTTCACGAAAACAGTGACATGAAACATGACTGTTCACTGTGTGTCATATTTCTTTTTATTTTCTCAATATTTAATAAAATTTCTTCATAAAAATTAAGTTAAAAATTATTATAAATTATATAATTTATAATTTGCGTGTCGCCGAAAAAATTTTAAGATTTGCATGTTCAAGATCATCAAACTTAAAAACAAAACATTTAATGATCATGTTTAGATATAAAATATCATATGAGACATCTTTCGCTCCCACCCAATAAAGCTATAAATTTTGCAATAAAATCAGGCGGCAAAATTACTGTGAAATAAAATTGAGCCTTAAAAATATGCTAAATGATTTGATATTGCTCCTATTTGGTTATTCTGCACATTAAACTTGAAAAAGTAAAAGTAATAGACCCCGAATATAATTAAATATTTTAGAGAGTGAACACGAAATAAAATGAACGGAACGAAATAAAATTTATTATTTTTTAATTGTATTCATCAACAAATTAATGACTTTAATGCTTTAAAATTGGAAGGTAAATTTGAATAGAAATTAATTTATGCTAAAAAGGCGTTTCATTATTAAAACACGATCATTTCAATAGCTCATTGGTATAAAGATCTTAGGACAGCTGATATTCATATAAAAATCCTTATAGACATAAAAATATAATACAAAGAACAAGTAAGAATGCTATATTTGGCAACACCGAATCTTCAATACCCTCCAACATAACATAAGAACATTGTAATTCTTACACACACACTCGCAGAAGTACAAAATATACAAAGTTTTTCATAACAGGTAACACTTAATGAGTCACAAAATTAGTTATATTTTGGCTATAACTTTCTACTGAACCGATTTTGATAAGTTTTTGGAATGTTAATGTTATTTCAATATTTCATTCTAATTTGACAAATTTATGAAAGTTCTTCCCTTGTATACAAAGGCTGCCTCAGATATCGGTCTATATCTTACACTGAACCAATTTGGCTGGTTTAAATAGTAAACAAATAATCAGGCTAAATTTCATGGAGCTCTGTCAATTATTGTGAATGTCCACGTGCCAACAACAGAAAAACATATCGAAATCGACACAGATTTTGATTTAATGCAAGAATATATATACATTATGGAGTCTGAAATGATTTCTTCTTAGCGTTACACACGGCATGACAAAGTTAATATATCCTCTTCACCACTTGTGCTGGTGGAAGGTATAAAAAGATTCCTATAAAAAAACGCCTGACCAAAAGATGATCTTAAACCACCCTAATGTTAGAGAATATTGAATAAAAGTCATAAAACTGACACGATCGATAGATAAAAAAACTGTTGATACGCTAAACTAAACAGTAAAATTGTACAAAACAGAAACAAATGGCGCTGGCACGCTACTCAAAACTACTGACTCGTAACCATTTAAACCAAACTACTACGCTAGACTCATGAGCTCCAACGGCAGTAACAGCAACAAATAGCATAACAATAACAAATAGAAATACGTTAAATTACTCAAATGTTGGGGAGGAGTATAAGTCATTTCCATATTCGCTCAAAACTGTCTGGTTGTTTTTTACTCTCTAGTTGTTTAATGTGTACTTTTGATTTGAATTGTATTTACTCCGACATAGAGAATACCAATACAAACGACAAATAACAAACTCATAGATACACACTTATACACATGCATGAAAGTAGCAAGTAATACTGGCAAATATTAGTTTGAAACACAGACGGCTGGACAGACAGTTACAGATACAAGTGATCAATTTTTTGAAAAGAAATAAAGTCAGTTAGTTAGTTGACGAAATAAAGCTGTTGCTGGCAACAACAATAAATACTTGAACACGCAAAGATACGAGTTAAACAAAAAACACTAAAAATTTAAAAAACGGTCAGTTTTCGTATTAAACGAGTTGAGAGAAATTCGGTTAGTTACAAAATTTTGGTGAATAACGAAAATTTCAAATAAAAAAAAGAAAAAAATGCAAAATAAAATTTATCAAAATACAATCGATCACTTATTGCGTAAATCTCCTCGATAAAACATTTTTGTTTAAATTAAATTATGATAAAATATTTTTTTGAAATTTCTTAAGAAAAAAATCATTTTTAAATTTTGTGAATATATTTTCGCTAAATAATTTTTTTCAATTTTATTTTTTGTGATCTTTTTTGTGTGAAAATGCTACCTGTTTAAAAAAAGGTTGTTTTAGTGTATGAGTGTGGTTTTACCTGTTCATTAAATAACCAACAAAAACAAGAGCAAAAACAATGAAATCAACATCTACAACTATAAAATAACATAAAAATTGAGAAATTTTATTCAATAATGAGAGCGAGAGAGTAAATGAGAGTTAAAACTCAATAAAGGAAATATTAAAAGAGATGTGTTAAAAAAATTAATAAAAGTGATCTTTAACAGTGAGAAAAAAATGCAAAAATATGGTACTTTTTTTTAAATGAATAATTGGAGTTGTTATTTATTACAACATTTAATTGATGATAAATGTCATTAAAAGAATTTAATTGAGTGCAGTTGAAAATAAACAAAAATAATAATGAAAATATTAATTAAAATTCCGTCGAAATCAAATTAAAAATTTAGCAAAGCTGCGTTTTATACCCTTCTAGAACCAGGAGTGTGATCTTAATTGTCTTAACATGCATTGTCAGTTTAATAGTTTTATGATCAAAATATTTTTATGATCTGAATATGTCAATAGCAATTAAGTTAATTTGTTGAGAATTTCATCAAACGAAGTTACAAAGAAAAATTATTAAGTTTCAGTCCTCATATTAATAAAACCTTGTAGACGTGTGAATTCAAATCTAGTCTAAACATTAAATATTGTTTTCTCAGAACGATCTGATAGATAGAGCAACCGCAGCTCTGTTTTTATATTACTGTTAGATCGGATACATGTATTAGCACCGAAGACCCATTATTAACTCCGAAGTTTTAAATAAATGACAAGAACGTGTACTTTCAGAAATGTCTCCTTTTGACATTTCTGAAAGTACATCTATTACTTTTATAAAACTTTCGAATGTCAGGTGCTGTATGGTTTAATGAGGTTCTATGATTGTTATTATAAGGCTTCAGAGTACAATATTTAATAAGAATTTGTTGTTTCCAATTTTTTTCCAATATTGTTACTTTGAAAATTGGACCCAGAAGAATTTCCCTTTTATGTAATTTCCATAAATGTATGCTCTGATATTGAAAAAATCTCTTGTCCTCTAAATTTTAATTTTTAGACCCATTTTCCTTTTTTACAATGTGATTGCATTGCTTCAGGATTAGCATAGACTTAAAAGTTCTCGGTAGGACCTTCTTTATATCAAAAATTTTGGATAGACGAATATTTGAAAATGGAAAAAATAGGGATGATAGAACCTTAATTTTCTGATGAGTTCTCAAAATGGCGATTAAAAATAAAAACTTCTAAGAAGCCCTATTGTGATTTGTTTCCCTTTTATTTTTGGTATTAAGAATAAACTGCTGTAGAAAACATTTGAATTTAACTTGAAATATTGTGGAGAAATCTTAAATTTAAAAATAGAAGAAGACCCCCGATCAACAATTTTTGCCACCAATGGTCAACGGGATTCTTTGAGTAATCAAATATAGTAATTCATGTTCCTTCCTGTAAAAGATCGAAGTAGTCACCTGCAATTCCTACTAAGAACGTCATCAAAGAAATATCTAAGGATGGTTAGTTAATATCACAAACTTTTGGGAAAATGGCAGAAATAAAAAATAAGCAAAGTTCCCCACCACTACATTATGCACAGAGGGCGTTTTTCTAAGCCACTATAACGCAAAACTGCATTATCCTAAGACCTAACTACAGAAAACAGAAAAATTAAGTTTCCTGTCTATAATTGCCACTAAAGAAGCCAAATATTCCACAGAAATCAAAAAATTATACACGGTAATATCAAATTTTTAATTCCAAATAGGGAAATATAGGAGAAACTTTAAAAGCTTTTGTTTGGGCCTTGGTATACACCACAACGACTTTCAATTAAGTCTGAAAACTTAATTACTAAAAATATTATTGCCTTTGCAAAATCTTAATAAATTTTAATTAAAACATTCTTTTTAATAAAACGGTACTATTTCATGAATATGTACCAAAAGTACCTAAAAAAGCTTCACTGATAACTCTTTTTTTAAACAAAATTTAAAAGAGCGTAAATTTAATAACAAAATCCATTATTGAAATTCAATTAAGAGTAATTTACACCATGTAAAAAATATACAAAAGAGATTACATTTAAAAAAAAGAGAGTCCAAATTGGATTCCAATAAAAACTGCACATTGTAGTTAAAATAAAAAAATACTACGAATTTAAAATAAAACAAAAGCAAAAAAAAGCTAACAAAAAAGTAACTTAACAACAACAGTAAAACCAAAGCAACAACTAGTTTGAAAAAAGCCCTGTTGATTTTCTGCTTCTTCTTTCTCGTGGCCCATACCAACAACTGGATTTCAAATGATCAAGACAAATTGAAGCATAAAGAAATTAAAAACTAAATAAATAAAAGCAAAATTGAAAATTAAGCGATTTTCTGAAAAAAGTAATGATAATAAAATGAAATATTAAATGTTTAAAAAACAACCATAATATGATTATTGAAATAAGATGAAAATAAAGAAAGAGAAAAAATAAATCTTCATTTATTTTCAATAGTCTTTATACCCTACACCACCATAGATGGCGTTTCTGCAAAAATTGTAGCAGACAAAAAAATTGTACTACGCGCCACTTTCTGATCGATTTACAATATCCATCCGTCTGGCCGGCTGGCTGTCTGTGCAAACCTTATGAACGAAAGATATCTTAATGAATTTGACACGTGCCATTATTTGGCTCCAAGCACGACGACTATTGATATTGGTGATGATGGGGTCCATTATTTCACCTAGTCCCCATACAAATATTTCCCTCGGAATGGGGATTTAAGGTCACAAAAGTCTTAAAACGATGTGTCAAATTCCAGTAAGATCGGGTCTATTATTTCTCAAATGTATCACACAGCCCCTTTCCAAATACACTTTGTAGGGCATAAATCTCATATACATGTTGGTATTGCAAGGATAACGATACCAACAAATCGAGACAAATATAAACAAAAATCGATGTATGAAATTTTACGAAAGGCCCGGTTCATAATTTCATCCAGTCCCCAATGTAACGACCAGAGAAATATCCTTTTAGAACGCATTAATTCCATATGAATTTTAGCACCAGTAAGCCAAAATTAAAAATGCTTTTGTACGAGGGTGGTTCATTAATTTTGGTAGCTACTACTTGTAACCAACAATGTGTTGTAGGGTATTAAATAGTCGCGCTTGACCAACTTTAACTTGCTATTTGTTTTATCTTTAGGTTTGACAAAGTTTTAAATTTCCAACGGATGTCTTGTTGAGATTAAACTTTTGCCTATTTTTTCTTATTTTCAATGTTTTTAGCTGACGGATGGATCATTTATTCTCTCCTCGTTTAGATAAAGATGAGAATTTAAGTTTATATTTTTTTCAAGTTTATTATTTTTATTTTCAATCTTTAAAAAAATATTTCATATTTTATTTTTGTTTTTATCAATTCATTAAAAAACCGCAAATTCTCAGATTATTACTATTATATTGTTATTAGTTTTTTTGTTTGTTTTGTTTTTGTTGTTTAAGGCCCTTTTTATCGTTGAATGAAATGAAATCATAGTTTATGAGAAGAATCTAAAAAACATAGTCAAAAACCCATTAACACAACGCCAGCAATTTATTTGTCATCATGAAAATGATCTTAATGATCATCAATGCCGTTGATGATCACGATGGTGATGATGATGATCTTCGTCATAAAAATGAAGTTGATATATAATTAACGTAATCATTTTCAATTAATGCATGAAACAACTTGAGTAATAATGTCTCCAACACTACTGAATATTATAAATTAAATTATTTGTTTTTATTATTTATACGATGGTCAGTATGAAAGTGAAATATAAACTAAGTTAGATTTATATTGAGAGATCGGGTGATACACACTTAAAATGGGCGTTCAATTCAAAATGGCATTTTGTAATATTTCTTCTATTATGAGAATTGTCTACAAATTTTATCAAATTGGTATCTTGTTTGTTTACCAAAAATTCTAAACGTCAACCTTTTCGTTATGTCCAAAAGTTGAACATCCCACGAAGATCACTGATCAGAATTTTTTATAATAATTTTAATTAAACACGCTTCAAAGAGTACAATTGACTTAAAACTTGAGTAGACTTAAGCCTCTCATCTGAAGTATTTTTTTTTGATTAGAATTAATTCAGAACGTTACTGTTATTTTGTTTTAGATATATTTAAATTTATGGCAGATCTTTAATCTGATAATTAAAAAAAAATGGTTAACATCTGACGAAAATATAACCGCTTTGAATGGCAGTCCTGATGTTCTCAGAATACAGATATTTTAAATTCAATTTATTTTGGATCTAAAAGCTCTATATAAAAATCCTATTGATTATTCGATTATGAATTTTCACTAAGATCGGTCTATTATTTCTCAAATGTATCACACAGCCCCTTTCCAAATATCACTTTGTAGGGCATAAATCTCATATACATGTGGTATTGCAAGGATAACGATACCAACAAATCGAGACAAATATAAACAAAAATCGATGTATGAAATTTTACGAACCGGTTCATAATTTCATCCAGTCCCCATGTAACGACCAGAGAAAATATCCTTTTAGAACGCATTAATTCCATATGAATTTTAGCACCAGTAAGCAAAATTAAAAATGCTTTTGTACGAGGGTGGTTCATTAATTTTTGGTAGCTACTACTTGTAACCAACAATGTGTTGTAGGGTATTAAATAGTCGCGCTTGACCAACTTTAACTTGCTATTTGTTTTATCTTTAGGTTTGACAAAGTTTTAAATTTCCAACGGATGTCTTGTTGAGATTAAACTTTTGCCTATTTTTTCTTATTTTCAATGTTTTTAGCTGACGGATGGATCATTTATTCTTCTCCTCATTTAGATAAAGATGAGAATTTAAGTTTATATTTTTTCAAGTTTATTATTTTTATTTTTCAATCTTAAAAAAATATTTTATATTTTATTTTTGTTTTTATCAATTCATTATAAAAACCGCAAAATTCTCAGATTATTACTATTATATTGTTATTAGTTTTTTTGTTTGTTTTGTTTTTGTTGTTTAAGGCCTTTTTATCGTTGAATGAAATGAAATCATAGTTATGAGAAGAATCTAAAAAAACATAGTCAAAAACCCATTAACACAACGCCAGCATTTTATTTGTCATCATGAAAATGATCTTAATGATCATAATGCCGTTGATGATCACGATGGTGATGATGATGATCTTCGTCATAAAAATGAAGTTGATATATAATTAACGTAATCATTTTCAATTAATGCATGAAACAAACTTGAGTAATAATGTCTCCAACACTACTGAATATTATAAATTAAATTATTTGTTTTTATTATTTATACGAGGGTCAGTGATGAAAGTGAAATATAAACTAGGTTAGATTTATATTTGAGAGATCGGGTGATACATACTTAAAATGGGCGTTCAATTCAAAATGCATTTTGTAATATTTCTTCTATTATGAGAATTGTCTACAAATTTTATCAAATCGTATCTTGTTTGTTTACCAAAAATTCTAAACGTCAACCTTTTCGTTATGTCCAAAAGTTGAACATCCCACGAAGATCACTGATCAGAATTTTTTATAATAATTTTAATTAACACGCTTCAAAGAGTACAATTGACTTAAAACTTGAGTAGACTTAAGCCTCTCATCTGAAGTATTTTTTTGATTAGAATTAATTCAGAACGTTACTGTTATTTTGTTTTAGATATATTTAAATTTATGGCAGATCTTTAATCTGATAATTAAAAAAAAATGGTTAACATCTGACGAAAATATAACCGCTTTGAATGGCAGTTCTGATGTTCTCAGAATACAGATATTTTAAATTCAATTTATTTTGGATCTAAAAGCTCTATAAAAAATCCTATTGATTATTCGATTATGAATTTTTCTCTTCAATTTATTATCCCATCGTATATCCCTCGTGAGTTTTTTGCTTGATCACTTTTTACTATAGCAGCCGTAACGTCATGAGTCTCCTATAATAATGTGATCGCGCGGTTTTTATTAACTCTCTTTTTTTACTCAACAATCTGGTGTGTGTTTATGTTCTTTAAAAAACACCACAATCGAGTTGGGTTTTTTCATTTGTTTATTTATTTCTTTTTTGCTCTGATAATCAACCTTTAAAGCTTGTCTCCCCAACGATCACCCCCCAAAAAAATGCACACTTTAGTTATAAGACAAAAAAGGCACAGTGAGCTTGGAGTTATTAAGCAGGTTTTTAAGTCGGTGCCAGAAATTTATAATTTTTTTTATTTACATTTTAATGATGGAAAAAATTCAACTACTCGTTCTTAATATCTAATTGTCATTAAATTATTTTCTAGGGATTTTGCACAATAAAAATGTTAATAACAAGAAAATCCCAGTTATGCAGGTTTCTGTGGAGGGAATTTATAAAAAGAAGTTAATTGACTTACAAACAGTTAGTTTCGATGAATATTTTAATGTTTAAGAAAAATTTTACTTAATTAAGTTTTATGAAAGATTATATTATTATTTGTTATGATTTCTATATTAATGACATTCAGCTGAAATTACATACTTTTGTTACACAGTGTTTGTCGGTGTAAAATGATCTAGTGTTTTTTTATATTAAAGTATCTTAATTGACAGCTTCTCATTTCAGTGTATCATTGGTGTCTAAATGAAAGTTAACTATTGTTTTAGTCATTTCGTTTTCTTACTTAGAGGCTAAAACTTTTATTTCATGCACCCTACAAAGAGGTTTGCCGTTCCATATGTTACATCTACTCAAGATCTCTAAATTTTGGTCCTATTAAGGTACATCCTTAGTCTAGAAAATATGTCTCATATAAACATTTCTTGTCTCGAAAATATGTGTTATTAAGAAATATTTTTCGTCTTGAAATTAGGTTTTTACTAGGACATATCTTTTCTCTAAAATTGAGGTCTTAATAAGACATATTTTCGCCTAGAAATTAAGTCTTATTAAGACATGTTTTTTCGTCTAGAAATAAGGTCTTATTAAGGCATATTTCTCGTTAAGAAATTAGGTTCTTATTAAGACATATTTCCCAATTTTTTTAAAACATATTTTATGTCTTGTTAAGACATATTTTTAGGAGACATTTTCATCTGGAAATTGGACACTATTAAAACATATTATTTTTTTTATAGTAAAAACTCCGATATCACTCCTTTAGTCTTCATAATTATTATTCCCAAAATATTTCTAATAGAGGGTATGTAAAATTCGGCATAGTCGAACCAAATGGTCACACTTGTTTAGTGTTATTTCCATTGTTTGCAATTGTTTATATAAATAACAACAACAAAATCTTTCAGAGATCTAAAGTAAATACAGACAATGTTCATAAAGGTATGAATAATTAACAAGAAACTAAGAGAAAAAAGTAATATAAAATGAAATGAAAAAGCATGAAAACTTC
This sequence comes from Cochliomyia hominivorax, assembly GCA_004302925.2. Lineage (NCBI taxonomy): Eukaryota > Metazoa > Arthropoda > Insecta > Diptera > Calliphoridae > Cochliomyia > Cochliomyia hominivorax. The sequence continues at coordinate 94,568,177 of PYHX02000467.1, read as the reverse complement.
TCTAAAAAAACCAGATGCATTAAAAAAAACGTCAACATAATTATATTTAATAACAATAACAACAAATAGTTTTGAAAAAAGCAGAAAGTTACAAAAAATTTAACCATCAACCAACAGACCATGATGATACCATTGCCCGCTGCATGCAACCAACCGAACGACCAAACTATTCATATTGCTGCACACAGAGAAATAAACTTTAATGTGCCACAACGACAACAACAACTGCAACCATTAACTTTAAATGTTAAACTTGGCTAAAAAGGCGAAGTAGATAAAGTGAAAAAAAGCAAACTAAATAAATAAAATACAAGAAAACAACAAATTGTGGTGGCCAACATTGGTGTAATATTTTTGCCACAATTTCCTGCAGTTTATTCATAAAACACCAGCACATAAACATTCACTTTTTACACACCACACACATATAATTTCCCCCACCTCAAAATTGGTAAGATTAAATGTGTATGAGTATTTTAAACTCATACATTTGCAATTAGAAATCAAACACGCTTACACACACAGTTGCAAAACTGTAAACAAACAAACAACTGTAAACAATTTCTATTTACATCTAAATCAGCAAGAAAAACATAATTAAAAGCTTCATTATGAATAGGTAAGTGTTTTTTTGTATTGTTGTTATTTTTGTAATTTCAATTTTCTATTTAATTCAATTGTTTTTCTTTTACATTAATTTTTTTCATTTTTTATTATTCATTTTCCACATTTTCACCAATTTGTTTCGGAAAATCATTATTGTTATTTTTCGGTTTTGATTTTTAAGGTTTGTTGACTTTTTCAAAAAAAATAACGGAAAGAGGATGTAGTTTTTTTTTTAATGTTTTGTTTATTTGTTTGGACGTAAGTGGTTAATTTTCGGTTTACAATGGTGGCGTTAAGTAGATAAAATAAAAATTGGCATCTGGAAAAGTTTTTAACAGGAAAAGGAAACAACAGATTTTAACAATTAGTTTTGGAAAAAATTAATGCTAAGAAATGTCTTTATATTTAAAATGTCACTCATTGAGACATTTTCTATACCAAATATCTCGCCAATAACACATATTTTATGATCAAAAAATTTCTCTCAAAGAGACATATTTTCTATACAAAAGTGTCTCTCAGTGTCCAGTGGAAAAGTGTCCATCAATAAGTCAATTTTTCTATATGAAAAATGTCTCTAAATAAGGCAATTTTTCTATAGGAAAAATGTCGTTCAATGAGCCAACTTTTCTATATCAAAAATGTATCTAAATGGGTAAATTTTTTCTGTAGAAAAAAATGTCTCCTAATGAGGTAACTTTTCTTCAGGAAAAATGTCACCTAATGAAGCAATTTTCTGTATGAAAAATTTCTCTTAATGGGCAAAATTTTCTAAAGAATGTGTCAAAAAATGTATCTTATTAAGAGATTTTTATTAGAAATTGTCTTTAATGAAACTTGATATCTGTTAGAGAGATCTATTTTAATGGCATTAAATTTCTATTAGAAAATATTTCACATTCTATTTCATTTCACTTTCTTTGTTATACACATGTGTGAGTATATTGATTAATCTGTATAATCTCAATTAAAAAAATTTCATGTATGAATAATTTATTAAATTTCATTTATTTTTCTTTTATATGTTAATGTATCTAGAATGACTCAATCGTGTGTATATAGAGGTAATCGACTTTAAAAATGTTTTCTATTGTTTTCGATTGTTAGTTAATTTTATTGTTTATAATTTTTTTGTTAAATTATAATTTATCACGTTTTAATTGTTGTTACAGATTTTCTTCTCTTTTCTGTTCTTTTTACTTTTTGTAATGTTATTTTTTGGAATGAACGTGATTTAGTTGCTTTCGAAAAGATAAATAAATATTTAATAATTTTCGTGTAGTTTTCGTGAGTATATTAAAGTATGTTTTCGTTATTCGTTTTTTATCGGTTTTTGTTATTGTTTATGAATTGATGGGTGAAGGTTAAATACAAAAACAAAAAAAGAACTTACAAAAATACATATTTGTTAAAGCGTGATTGCGGCTTAAGCACAACCCACTTTATTTGGTTACCAAAAAAATAACTTTAAACGAAAAATCCAAAAGGGTTCTTTTTCAACTAATTTTGATTAAAATTACGGATCTTTAAGAGCAAAATTTATTTGTGTTTTTAACCGTACGCCACCATATGTGGTTATTTAGGGTTTTATAGTTCACAAATTTTCATAAATTCCTAAATCTATAATAAGTCTTATTAAATTCGAAAACGATGTATCAAAATATATGAGGATCTATCTATTATTTATGTGAGTATTGTAAAAATATTAAGTCAAAATAGGATAAATATAAGCCAAAAGCGGAAAACACAAAACAACCAACAATGTGGTGTAGGGTATTACATAGCGAGCTTGACCAACTATAACATTTTTACTTGTTTAATATTTCTTAGAAATAATTTCGCTTAAATTATTCATAAGGCGAATTCAAAATATTAAAAAAAATCAAGAATGCTATATTCGGCTATGCCGAATCTTCAATATTCTCCACATCATATACGTGAGAAGTAAATACGTTATGTTTCATACATATACACTCACACATACTCTCAGACACCATTCAATTTATAGTTCTTCTTAAATATAACACAATGAACAGTAAATGTGTAAATAAATCAGTTATAATTTTAGCTTTCAATTGTTCCTACCAAATCGGTTTTGATCATTTAGGGAACAATAGTGAATTTCATATAAATTTAAATTATGACAAATTTTCATTTTAATTTATCGCCTTGTAATTGACAATTATACTAAAGTTCTACGCTTGAACTTGGAAGTTGTCCAGATTTTTTGCTGGTTTTAAAAAAGGAAACATCTCTGGATTATAACAAATACTTTATCAAAATTTTATTGAGCTCTATCAATTTTTGTGGATGTGAGCGGTCAAGGCGTACACTCATAATTTGATTTGATAAAAGAATATACATATATATTATGGGATCTGAGATGATTTTTTTTTATCGTTACACACGAAATGACAAAGTTAATAAAACCTCTTTACCACTTGAGCTGGTGAAGCGTATAGTCACTGTATAATTTGTAAAGATATTTTATTTTATTTTATTTTACGCTTTATTCAGTTATATATTTCTTGTTAATTCATCTCTTTGTTACCTTATTTGATGTGTTAATTTATTGAAATCCTAGAAAAAATTTTATTTTATCTTAAGACGCACAATTTCATTTCCCTTGTTTTACAAGTTACACTTCATAAAACGTAAAATCCGCCTCAGAGGATTTTATTACATTCATTACTTACTTACATACATACCTGACAGCAAATTACTTTTACCACAATTTCTGCAATTATATATCATTTGTAGAGAAAATAATCAATATTAAATTTATTCGAATGCTAATTTATACTGATTTTCTTTCAGAGATAATAAATAAATAAGATACGCAGAATTCAATTACAATTTTTAAAAAAGTAATAACTTTGTTGAGATATTCAATTACAGATAAATGAATGAATCAATGAATGAATGTGTTTTTAAGGAAATATTGAAAATAAAAAAGATAAAAATATATATTTTTATTAAAAGATCCAAATTTGTAGACGAAAAATATATTTTAATAAGACCCAATCTGCAATCAAACGAAAATATGTCTGATTACAAGAGAGTCAAATTCTCCAAATTACCCGGAGCTGAGGCCAGTGGAGAGACAATAGGATTTTGTATTGAAGAGCACAACAAGGTTTTCTAAATTTTTGGTAGATTTTAAGCGGAGATGGACTACCAGTTCGAGAAAAGTGTCAAAAAGTATTATTTAAACATAAAATGGCAGGGTTTCCGAAAACGGTTCAAAATTTTATCACTAAAGACTAAAACTATATAAATATATTTATACACTTTTTCGTAAATTGTAATAATAATCTTAATCAAATAAAACAGTTAAAAATATGAGTTAAGTGATTTGTTTTCATTAACATGTATGTATGTTAATAGTTTTTCGATCTCACTCCTAAAGACTTAATTTCTACAAATATGAATAAAAATATTTTAAATCTATTTAATTTCACTCTTTTTGAACAAACTCTTTTCCAGTGATCCTAAAATGAACTTATTTATTCTTCTTTATCTCCATTTATTTTCTTTAAATCTAAATGTTATTTTAATATCAAATTTCATTTTAAAAATTCTGTTGAATATAATAATTTTAAATAAACTTAACAATAATTCAAATAAATGAAGCAGAACAAAATGTAAAATATTCGTTAAAAAAATTATAGTAAAAACATACACACACACACACACATCCTTGAAATATAATTTACTTTCCATAGAAATAACAACAATAAAATTGTGTTTTCTTAAACATTATAAATAACGTATTTTATTATTTATTTAAGTTAATTGCAATATCCGTATGTTCTCTCCATTTGTCGCTCATTTTTATGCTAAAACCAAAATGACCGCAAAAATATATTTTATTTATTCAAAAAGACTGTAAAAAATGTCTTAATAAAGAAAGAGCACGTAGAGGAAGAGAATGGAATGGATGAACAATCAAACTACATCTTGTAGATTAAATTATCTACAAACATCTTTCTGATGTTTACTGTTTATTACACATTTAAGTAAATTTATTTAAATTAATATTGTGTTTCCTTTTATTCTTGTAAGTTATAAAATTTAAAAGTTTAAAACAACTTAAATAACAGATGGACTTAAGATTAGGCAAATTGTCTTGATCCATAGTAACAACATATAGACTTCAAATAATAAAGGATGATTTTGTGTAGGCAGCTAGTCCAACATAGAATAACATAATAAACGGAAACACCAATTGAAGTTTATGTAAATTGTCTTAATGACTGATTTATGTACAGACGCAATATTATTACATCATTTTATTGCAATATATTTAATTCAGGGAGTTAAAGGGAAAATGATCTTTATTAAAGAGTAATAGTTTCTTAGTAAAAAATATAAACTCTCACAATGAGAGATATTTTCTATACGAAAAATCTCTCATAATGAGACATATTTTCTATATGAAAAATCTCTCATAATGAGATATATTTTCTATACGAAAAATCTCTCATAATGAGAGATATTTTCTATACGAAAAATCTCTCATAATGAGAGATATTTTCTATACGAAAAATCTCTCATAATGAGAGATATTTTCTATACGAAAAATCTCTCATAATGAGAGATATTTTCTATACGAAAAATCTCTCATAATGAGAGATATTTTCTATACGAAAAATCTCTCATAATGAGAGATATTTTCTATACGAAAAATCTTTCATAATGAGAGATATTTTCTATACGAAAAAACTCTCATAATGAGAGATATTTTCTATACGAAAAAACTCTCATAATGAGAGATATTTTCTATACGAAAAATCTCTCATAATGAGAGATATTTTCTATACGAAAAATCTCTCATAATGAGAGATATTTTCTATACGAAAAATCTCTCATAATGAGAGATATTTTCTATACGGCAGATCTCTAATTTTAAGACGTAGTTAATGGAACAATTTTTTTAATAAATCATTAGTTTTTATTACGAAATGTTTTAAGGCATACTTTTCCTGTGAAAATAAAGTAACAATAAAAACTGTCCCAAAGTAATTTATGAAATAAAACTACAATTCATATTTTAAGCAAAATTTTTGTGAAATCTTTCTGTTTCCAAAAAAAAAAAAAAACACATTTCATAATAATTTATTACACTTTCATTTCAGTTGTTTCTAGCCCATAAGCAATTAGAAATGGTGTAATATCACCAAACGTTAAATTAATTGACTACAATATAAGTTAAGTATTTAAGTCAAAAGTACTCTTACTTTTCAAATGTCTAGTCACTTGCCGCTAACTATTTTTCAACACCACCCCCTGTCGGTATTATAATTTTTTATATTTTCGCCAACTTCTTTGCAGAAAAAATTTAAATACAAACAAGTAAAGTTTTTGAAAGAAAAAAAATCAGAAAATAAAAAATATATATTCATAATATTGTCATTATCATTTTTAGTTAGTTGAAAGTTTATGCAAATTTTATTTAAGCCTCATTTGGAAAAGTGTTTTGTTCGTTTGTTTGTTGTCTATTTTGTGGTTCAAAATCGTAGAAAAAATATATATGAAATCGAATGGTGTGAAGCAAAAATACCCCCCATTATTTATTTTATTGTGAATTTTAGTGTGAACACTTTACTTTTTTTATAACAAATCACCCAACTACTCATACTGTTACAGTTATTGTTGTGTTATATTTGTTATGTGCATTATATGTTTGTGTATATGAATAAATCGTTGGGGTTTCGTCTATATTTTATTTATCATAATTTATCAATAAATACTTTATTTTGTGTTTGTGCTGTTACACTGTGTGATGGTGTCTCGTCTTAATGTTCAATAGAATAAACAACTAAAAAATCTTTGTAATAAATTCTTATAAAAATATGTAAATTTTTTATTATTCCGTGATTTCCAGACTCACATTATTTTATTAAAAAATATCATTGTTGGTCCGTAGTAAAGTAAATCATTTTGTAACTTATTCAAGAGGTCATTTTAAGAACTCTGTTTTATTTTCTTGAGATTCATGTGACTTGAGCGTTGATTTATTTATGTTTTAGTGAATTTTTACATTTTAAAAGTCGGTATTCAATCACCTTATTTAAATTGTTTTAGTAGAGAAATAAGACAAATAAAATATTATTTATGATTAATTTAAATAGTATGATATAAGATACTTCATAAAATAACAAAAAAGGTGCAGAGAATAATTAATGAGCCAATGGGATTAATGTCATTGAAATCATAAATAACTCTCAATAAAAAAAATTTCTAACAGAAAGAGAAAGTTTTTTTTTCAAAAAAATCATACTTTTAAAAGTTTTTTCTCAGATGAAAATATCTCTTTTTTAAGAGAACGTTTCTTAAAGAAATATATATCTTTTTAAGAGAATTTTCTAAAAGAAAAATATATCTTTTTAAGAGAATTTTTCTTAAAGAAAAATATATCTTTTTAAGAGAATTTTTCTTAAAGAAAAATATATCTTTTTAAGATTATTTTTCTTAAAGAAAATTATCTATTTTTATGAAATTTTTTTCAAAAGAAAAATATATCTTTTAAAGAGAATTTTTCTTAAAGAAAAATATATCTTTTTAAGAGAATTTTTCTTAAAGAAAATTATCTATTTTTATGAAATTTTTTCCAAAAGAAAAATATAATTTTTTATGAGTTTTATTTAAAAAAAAATATTTTATTTTTCCAAAAAAAAATATATCTTTTTATGTATCTTTTAGAATTGTTTGCATTTTCCATCTCCCATTCCTTTTTAGAAACATTTTCATCACTTCCTCTCTCTATATTTTTTATGAGTAAACATTAAAGAAGATTTGTTAAGAACTTAACTTAATCACTTCTTCGTCTCCGTAGACATATTTTCGTTTACTCCATTTTCTTCATTCCAATCATGTATTTTAACTTGTTTCCATTGTTTACTTTCTCTTTTTTACATTCTTTACATTCAGTTGTTTCTTCCATACAATTTTCTGACACACATTCTGCAACCAAAGAACTTATCATGTGAGCCATGTAATCTTCCTTTTTTGCCAAGAAAAAGAAGAAGAAGAAAAAAAGTTAACTAAAGCGTAAATTATGTAAATGAAAGTGTTCTTTTTTTTGTTGTGTAGAAAAGTTTGACTTAAACAAATAGACCAGAGAGAGTGTGTTGGAGAGAGTGAGTGATAAAACAAACACATTGGCAACAAAAATAGCAAAAAAAGGATTTCTTTTTTGTTTACAGTTTCGTTTATTTTATTAGTGTTGTTGTTTTTCCTTAGGTTTTTTGTTAACTAGATTTTTTTTGTTGGGTCCCCTTCTGTTTTGAATGTGATAAGCATGAGATTGGTTGATCTTTAGAGGACGATTACAATGATTTGCCAGCCAAGATTTAAAAATAAATGTTAGTTTAAACAAAAAAAGAAGATGAAAATGTAAAAAATATGAAGTTTAAAGGAGTGTTTAGTCTTATTTTAGTGATTGGGTAAGCATATATATCTCCTTAAATCTTTGAATGAAATCTCAAAGTCCTGTTGTTTTGGAATGTTGATATTTATTAGATTGTGATGACAGTGACTTTGTGCCCTTTTTGGGATACTTTTTTTACTTATTAATTGTAACAATTGTTTGATTATGTGTTTGTATTTTTTTATATTTTGTTCCGTTTATTCCCCTGGAGTCATTTAAGAGGATTTCTTTCTTTCCAAGTTTTTGACTAAAAATTAAAACTTTATTTTAATATATTTGTTTAAATCAATGTCAAAACACTTTAAATTTAACTTAACGAATATTTGTATTTTTAGGATTTTACTTTATTTGTATACCCTACAACATCATTACCGGTGGGTGAATTATGCATTTGTCCAAATGTTTGTAACGGGCAGATGTACTGATCAACTTAGAATCACTTCCTGAGTCGACTTTAGTGTGTCATGTAAATCTTTTATATTAATGAAATTTAACACGTACTTTTATTGTGACACAAGGACGAAGCCTATTGGTTATGATCGGCTAATTATATCATATAGACCCCATACAAATATCCCCCAGGAATGGGGGAGGATATTACATGCATAAGAGGACCATTCGTACATGCTGTCGTTTACAACCAACAATCTGATGTAGGGTATTACATATTCGGTGTTAACCGGCTTTAATATTTTTACTTGTTTTTCTTTTCACTTTATTTATTACTTTTGTTTGTTTACTTCGTAATGGATGAGGGAATTAAATACAAAGGGATTAGAATAGACAAGGACATTAAGGTCATTGTTTTTTTTATCAAGAACATGAACTTTTTTTCAACTGTTTGTTCTTATAAGAAATTCCATTTCGAAACACCTTGAAAAATCTATGGCAACATTTTTCTCTTCTTAAATCTTATTAAATTTTATTACTTTATATTCTAGTCTGATATACTAGGTATAACCTAAACATCCTTTTTTAGTACTTTACAACAGCATCCATAAAATACAACAATAATTAATACCTCGAGACCATAAATTGTCTTATTTTTATGACATTTTTTTTAGAAGACGCCGTGTTAATGATTTTACAACTTGCCACTGATGATATTTGCAGCAACCAATAGTCAGCCTGTCAGTCATATCCTGTTCTATGACTATATTTCCGCTTGAATGTCATAGAAAATCCATTTAGTAATTGATGTTTTCCAAAAAAAAAAATAATAATAAGGAATGTCACCAAATTAGTCTTTATAAACAATATGTGTGTTTTTCTAAACATACATGTTGTTAACACATGAGTACTTGAAAAGTAATAAACATTTTGAAAAAAATTTTCGATATCATTAGAGCGCCTCAAAAATATTTTATTATTGTTTAGATATTTATTATCCTGAGAGTATAATATAAGAAAATGTTTCTTATTTTCTAGAAAAATTTTATAACAAAAATAGAACTTTTTGTTCGTATACCAACGATAAGTTTAGGAAATCTTTTAAAAAAAGAATTCTTTTGAAAACAATATGAAGTCAAACCATAACCACATTTTCTGACAGTTGTGACACAATATATATTTTGCTCTATATACTTACATACGCTTGTACATTTTACTGGATGAATAACTACATATTCGTAAATCTAGAAAATTTAATTCAATTATTAATGACACGTTAGACTACATCAAACATAATAAGAGTATTTTTCCAACAGAGATTTTTTTCAGAGTATTTTTCGAATAGAAAATTATTTCTTTTAATAAAAAACTATCGCTTTGGAAAAGTATTTTTCTAATAGAAAACAATGTCTATTACGTATAGAAAAATATCTCTTTTGAAGATTATTTTTCGTATAGAAAAATATCTCTTTTGAAGAGTATTTTTCGTATAGAAAATATCTCTTTTGAAGAGTATTTTTCGTATAGAAAATATCTCTTTTGAAGAGTATTTTTCGTATAGAAAAATATCTCTTTTGAAGAGTATTTTTCGTATAGAAAAATATCTCTTTTGAAGAGTATTTTTCGTATAGAAAAATATCTCTTTTGAAGAGTATTTTTCGTATAGAAAAATATCTCTTTTGAAGAGTATTTTTCGTATAGAAAAATATCTCTTTTGAAGAGTATTTTTCGTATAGAAAAATATCTCTTTTGAAGAGTATTTTTCGTATAGAAAAATATCTCTTTTGAAGAGTATTTTTCGTATAGAAAAATATCTCTTTTGAAGTGTATTTTTCGTATAGAAAAATAACTCTTTTGAAGAGTATTTTTCGTATAGAAAAATATTTCTTTTGAAGAGTATTTTTCGTATAGAAAAATATCTCTTTTGAAGAGTATTTTTCGTATAGAAAAATATCTCTTTTGAAGAGTATTTTTCGTATAGAAAAATATCTCTTTTGAAGAGTATTTTTCGTATAGAAAAATATCTCTTTTGAAGAGTATTTTTCGTATAGAAAAATATCTCTTTTGAAGAGTATTTTTCGTATAGAAAAATATTTATCTATTTAAATTTAAATTAACAATAACATCTTTAATTAAAGATCCAAAAAGTATTTCATTGCAATTATTAAAATTCCTAAAAAATTATTAAGATCTTAATGTATCGATATTCGGATGATTTTCAAAGAATCATTATTCCCCTCTCGCTCCCATTATGTCATTCTAAACATTTAGAAAATTTCCATGTTCCCTAAAAATTGCATTACTAATTACTTGTATCAAGAAGAAGATAATTATATTGTCATTTTGCCGCAATCAAAAATTAACAGTCTATTTAGGATACAACTACAAAGAATATCCTTCCTACACAATTCATACCTTCAGACAAAACATTTTTACATATAAACGATTTAAGTGAGTTTACAGGATTTTTTCAATTTGGGAAAAGATATATACGCAGGGGAAATCTTTTTTTCGTTTTAAAAACACTTTTAATACACAAACACACTTTTACATACACACGCACACAAAACGTATACACTTTCATGGACAGCTGGCCTTTTTAACATTTTTTTCTGTTTGACACACATACAAGAACATATAGAATTAGATTTGAAAAAAGACGGGGTAGGAATTTTTGTACAGTAAATCAGGGATGAAAAAAGAGCATTGTGGTACTTTTTAATCGAAATTAATATTTCTGGTACTTTTTAAAAATTTCCTATTTTTAAAATAAAGAATATTAATCACTTGGATTTGCTGAAACAAGATAACTAAATATTTAAGAAATTTTCCAGGTACCTTTTTAGGGAATTTTTGTTTATGTGTCCCTGATTGTAGCCTTTTTTGTGTAGTTTATGCAAACACCCAACAACATTTAATGAAAAACCTATCTAAATCGTTCACCTCTGCTGTTGGTTGCCTAGACAGGCCAAACGGGATTTCAAATGAATATCTATACAAAAACAACAATATTTCAATACCAAAGAATCATGAAATACGGGGTTGAGAGAACTAAATGCAATCATGTCTGAGAATAGAATCAGTTTAATTTTGTTTCGAAACAGCGTATGACGATGGCAGTTACGAATATTTGAAAAATGAACTAAAAATTAAAAAAAAACAAACGCATAAAATGAAAAATGTGAAAATATTCTGGTGATCAAAAAAAGAAAAAAAAAAAGAAAGAAAGTGTTGCAAAGAAAATTCTTGATATAAAAAATTAACCCTCCTTTAAATTTCTAATTAATATGACTAAAGAAAAAGAAAATTTCCAAGTTTAAGAAATAAAGAATTTGTTTACAATAAATTAACCCCTTTTTTCCAAAGTCAAAAAGAACAAGAATCGGAATAAAATGGAACGTCGCAAAGCTAATCGTTGTTCGTATAATAAACTTGCCAGTAAAGATCCGCGTACGGTCAGTGTTACAAGTTTACGGCGATCACGTTCTATGCGCTCTTCCTTTCGCATGCTAAAAGGCAAACTTAATCAAGCGAATTTAACAACTTCACCATTTAAATTTAATACTCCTTTACATAAACACGCCAAAAATTATAAAAAATTCTCTAGTGATGATGGTGAAACAGAAATAAAAGCTGTTAAAGAGACACGTAAATGTAGTGAAAAACTATTTAAATTACCGCCTTCTCCTTCTATTGGTATGGCCAAAATGCATGAAATGCTAACATGTGATAATATACAAATTGAGGAATTAATGTCAGCCCTGCCGATGGGTGAAGTTCCTCGTAAAGCTTGTAAATTGTTACAAATACCAGAAACTTATTGTCGTAAATATTTAAATGAACTACATCAGGAACAGAGAATAAAACAACTACAGCAACAACAACAACAAAAGCTAAAACAACCAACAAATAAATCTTCAACATCTTGGCATATTAAAGAGTCTCGTGATGATGTGGAGGACAATTTATATTATGTTCAAAGTAATAATCGTAAAAATCACATTTATGAGGATTTTTCCAAAAGTGTTGGCCAAGGAATTTATGGTACAACACGTCTGAGAACAGCAACAATACGTAAACCAATGCCGTACCTGAATAGTAGTATGTGTTATTTCTTATTTTCTCTAGTTTACACTTTTTCTCACACTTACACAGACTTATTTAAGTGTTTTTCTTTTATGTTTTTCTTTCTGTTGTTTTGTTTTTGTTTACTAAAACCAAATCATTTATTTTTGTTTTTATATTTAATTGTTTTGTATGTATGTGTGTATGATATGATTGTGTGCGTGTATTAAACAATTTCTTATGACATTTTCTTACATTTATTTTAGTTTTTCCTTTTAAACCTCATTTTTGTTGTTATTGTTATTTTTACGATATTTAGTAAATCCTTTGTATTAGTAACATGAGATTTAATATATAAAACTAACGATTTTTCTAGTTAAGTTATAAAAATATCCCTATAAAAAGGATGAGATTTAATTTTAGGGAAAATTAATGTTAAAAGATTTATTAATACGAAAATGAGATTTTAAGTTTAGGAAAAATATAATATTTAAAGTTATTAAGGGGACAATTGCCAGGTAGTTGAAATTAACTTAGAATAGAGTTCAGGGAATTAGAAAAAAATATTTTAATTGTTTTAATATAAAACACTTAAATTTTGTTTAGAAACATAGTGATCTCTCATTTAAAGTACGTATATAAGGATTAACCATTTCCAGAATTTAAAATCCTGAATAAATTAATCTTTATTAACTTTAGTTTTGGGCTATTTGGGGAAGGAATTAACAAGATGTTAAATCTTGTTGAAAGTTCAATAATAATCTTTGGATTAGAAGTAATAAGCAAAGTATCTCCTCACTGTATCAGACAATAATGGTGTTGATCTAGGCAACGATAGATATATAACAGTATTATCATCCTGGAACTAGGCTACGGCAGAGACATACCAAGCAAATGAAGAAATTAAGAATGAAATGCCTGATGGAAAAAGTACGAATAAAAAGCACCAAGAAATTTTTTGAAATCTATACTTCGAAGGCATTAAAGAAGGATTGATCACAATAGTCCATATTTAATATTTTATAAATATTGACCATTTTCTATTATAACAGCCCTGTTCCCTAATATTATGACTTCATCGGATGTCCGTTCCTAAACTGTACTCTGAAATCTAAATATATTTCTCCCAGCACATGAATGCGAAAAACTTCCAATATAAAATTTCTTTTAGAAATTTATTATATGTATTTAATATGATAGTGACTTTCCTCTCGAACCAATTTAGTCTTTATTTTAAAATTTACTAATAATGTTCGTTAACTCCCACTATCTACTGACCCCTATCCATTGTTTTTTGGGAAGTACAAAATCACTTCAAAATTATAGATTATTTATGTACAATCACTAATTTCATTAACTTATCCGGTTCGGGACGTAAATGTGAAGAATATAAAAGATTGTCTGTGACAGAGTTCTTTAGATATTAAAGCCTTATGCATGTTATATAGCCTATTATGGTCCATAGAATTATGTTATATGACCTCTGAATTACATAAATACTCTTTCTGTTAAGCATTCGGTTTTATACAGAATGACTTTATTAGGCTTAATTCGACCGATAGCTGGTAGACTAGTGGTTTCTGGATATCGCATTAGAAAAGTTATTCGTTTTTCAATATGAATTTTCTATGATGAAAATCTTTTTCCTTCCTTCTGCCAGTATATCAAATCTTGAATGGTTCATATAAATGCTAATTGTTAATAAGTCTATTGTTATGGGTGTTACCTCTTCCCTTGCACCATTAAAAACTCAAAAAATCAATCTTATAGTTTAGATTTCGATAACGATTTTAACATCAATATAAGGGGATTTGAATTTATATAACTTCCTTAGTATCTGGACCCAGCGATAAGATCTCTGTAAGATCTATTACTTTCTGGCCTAAGATATGAAACTGAGTAAGAGAAGAATTATTACTTATGATGCTGGTATGACCAACAATAATAACAACATTTTGGGTGGGATGAAGAATAAAATAAGATTCTGAAAAAGAAACAGATGGAATATCATATCTCTTTTATAATTCCTTTATTATTTAACACACTTCTCAACATGATATAGACATCGATGGATCAAAGGTATAATCATTTATATCCTTAATTCCCATGACAGTTCCATTCCACAAACATTTCATTTCATAATCTTATCGATTACACTCATATCGAATTAAAACTATTATTGCCCTCCTGAACCTTATACATCAATTCAAAATTTCTCTCTACATATCTTTCATTTTAACTCTTTTAAAAAAATATTTAAAATTATTTTCATTTCTTAAAAAAAAATAAAACTGTATTTAATCTTTTCTACAATCGAAATCCAAAATTTGTTAAAAAAATCTTACAGGTGCTATTGTAATAAAACTGAATCAAAATCGCCTACAAAAACTTTTCTACCCATAAGCCGTTGTTGTTTGCGATCACCGGGTGACCTTATAAGACAAAAATCATTTCATACTTTATCTGAATTGGCAAAATTTTGTCAAAATAAAAATACGCAAAATAATAACTATAACGATCCAAAGGATGGTAAGATGATCAAAAAAATTATGTAAATAAGAAAAATATCTAAAGAAGCTTTATAAAGAACATGAATATATCCAGCAACAACATTATATAAAAAAGATTCATTACAACAATTAACACCCACTGTGCAAACTGACCCTCATACAATACAATTTTGTAACTAATTAATGTGGATGTGGGCGAATCGATCATTTCACAATTCACCACAAAACAATTCATACAATTTATAAATAATTTTTGTTAATTTTTTTAACCAAAATTCAAAAGAATTATTTAAAATTTTATTATTAAATCCATTAAATAATGATACCACCAAATACTCTACTCGCATATTCGTTAAATGCCAGCACTATATTTTTTATTAAATGTTAAATGTTATATATTTTATAGGGAATATTTATGGTCTCTTAACTTATTATTTTCTAAATTTATTGTTTTTTTTTTTTTTTTTTTTCAAAATTTAAGTTTTAAAAGACAGAAAAGCTATAATAATTGGATCTAAAAATTATTTTGCTTAAAAAGCTTTTTTAATTATTTTGGTTTAAGTTTTTTCATTTTCATTTTTGGCTTTTAATCGGCAGAATACTAAAATTTGTCTTTTTTTAATTTAAATGTTGTCAGGTTAAGGGGTTTTTATGATTAATTTTATTTATTAATTAAAATTTATTATTATTTTCTTTATATTTATTTTTGATTTCTTTTAATTTATTATTTTTTTTTTTCATTTCTTTTTTCGTTTAACTACGCACCAAAAAAGATAATGTATTACCGAATACTTTAAGTCCTAATAAAAGTGCAACCTTGCGATCAGATCGCTCTCTATATAGTAGTTGTAATCACTCCCAGAATAGTAGCAACAACAACAGTAATTACAATACCATAAGCACTATACATCATCATAATGTCAATGATGATAATGATATAGATTCAGTTATCTTAAGAAATCCACCTTCATCATCATTAACCAATACACTGTCATCAACAAATACGACATCAACATCAGCATCAAATAATTCTTCGGCAACAACAACAACAACAATTAGTCATCAACATCAAATAAATTTACTAGCGGAGTACAATGCCAGAAATTGCAATAGTCTAGATAGTAATTATCACTATCAAGAACAACAACAACAACAGCAATATTCTCATAATCACCATCATAATCATCGACATCAACATCATTTACACCAGCACCAAAAAGATCCCTCACTTAATGACCATGAGAATGCAGCAACATTTCGTTGGTCGGAACAATTGACACAAAATGTTGTATCAGTTGCTAAAATACGTTCGGCCATTTCATGTACTTCACAAGATTTAAAAGAAATGGAATTTTTTTTACCACAACGGCAACACCAGCATCAACATCAGCACCAACATCAACACCAGCATCAATATCAACATCGTCAACAGCAACCCAACCATCACAACAATAATCATAAATTACTACCACCTTCTCAACCTATATCCGCTACTTCAACGCTCTCAATATCATCTTCATCTTCGGTATCGAGCACTAATAGTAATAGCGGAAAAATGTTGGCGGAAAATATGAAATCGAACTCTTCTACTACAGGCTCAAGTAATAACAATAATTTAAGTATATCGCGTCATAAAAATCATCATTCCCACCATCAGCGCTCTGAGAGTATGGATGGAGGTAGTAGTATTGGTAGTGGTGTGGGTATTGGTAATGGGGTGGATGAAAATCATGCCGATAATAATCAAAATTTGGCAATTTATCGTCAACCGGCCAGTGTAAGGACCACAAAGGGTGGCAATACACCGCATCGTTCGAAAATGTCGAAAAAACAATTGAAATTGGCACAGGCCCAATTGGACAAGTTAACACAATGTAATCTACATTTGCATGGTAATAATGAAACCGAAAAGAAAAAGAAGAACATTTATTTCTTATGAAAACGAAATGTTTATTGTAGATAGAGCGAAAGGACAGGGAATTGAAGGAGTGAAGTATATTATAATTTACATTTTTATATATTCGACATTTATATGTTTTACATCTGGATCAATATTAAAATATGTATAAATATATAACTCAATCTTCAGGTTAAATTTTTCATCCTAAAAGATAAAAGAAAATTTTTTCTCTTTCCATTTTTTACATTTTTCCAGAACATTACATCGATTCTATATAATATTGAAAGTCGAAAACTATATCAAATATTTCAAGATCGTTTTCCTTAGAATATTCCATAAAAATTTTATGATTCAATCTTCTGACCTCGACTGAGCTATAAAAACTTTTCTGATCTTTCATATTTTTTTAGGTTTATTTGATCGAAATTATTTTATCCGCCTTATGATCATTATGTGATCGGTTTCTTTGTTAATCCCTGAAAGATCTTTACCTGATCAGTCTAAATTCTTTTTCTTCCTCACAAGGATTTTCCAAATTAAACCCCCTTCGTAAAATTAAGAAAAATACAATGCTTTTGCATTTATACTTAATAAAATTGGCAATTTCAATATTAATAAAATCCTGTAACTCTGAATCGATTTCTTAACCAAATTAAATGTGAAGAAGCAACTAAATTTCAAAATTCTAAATTTTCATATTTCTAAATTTATAACCTTCAATGAAGTATGATCTTTAACTGATCGATAAAATATTTGTATTTAAAAATCAATTAGCTAAAATCTTTTAAGAGAATTGGAAAATCTTACACCTCAGATAAATTATTAGCCAGTGTATTTTCATATTAAAAATTAATATGATCAATATATTTATTTAAGTCTTCTAAGATCAAAGATCTTAAACTTATCGATCAGATAATTATATCACAAATTAAAATTCCTTTTCTGTAACAGAAAAGTTGTAAGGAATTAGCTTAAAAAGTTGTGACAGTATAATATTCTTCCTAAATGATTTCACTCTTTCAATACTCTTTTTTTTCAACAATAAATTACAAAATTCTTTATCATAGAAAAACCAAACCACAATAAAATTTAAAATAAAAAATAACGAGCATTTTCCAAGAAAAATAGATTTTTTGGCAAACATTTCTTGCAATAAATAAATTAAATCTAATCTCACTTCCTCCAACGAGAGTAACATACACATGAGTTCAAGTACTGGAGGGTACTTGTTTAAATTTAAGAGCAATTTAAAGCACTCGATAATTATTATAGACTATTTAGCTTTGACTTGTTACTAATTTATAATTATTGCCATTTTTTCTTTTACCAATTTTTCTTTTCAATTTTTCTGCAAAATTAGCCCTTTTTTCGGCTGTTGAACATGGTCATTTGGATAAAGCGCGCACAATATTAGAGTCAACAGATGTGGATGTAAATAGGTAAGTGGTTGAGACCCATTCAAGTGATTTATAGTTTTAAATATTATAATAAAAATTCCTTTTGTATTTCATAGCATTAATACGGATGGTTTGTCGGCATTGGATGTAGCTGTTTTAAGTAATAATCGTTCAATGACAAAAATGTTATTACAACATGGTGCTTTGGAAGGATCACAATGTAGGTTACCAAAAACTCATTATTATTAATGAATTTTAATTGTTTAATTAAGATTACATAATTAAATTTTAATTAACATTTTATTTGTTTTATTTAGTTTCAGTTGATAGTATTGGCACCAAATTGAATGGTTTATTAAAAGATGCCGAAGTTCGTATTAATGATTTAAGCGGTTTAGAGGGTACCTGTCAGCCTTCGTTCTCATCAAGACCTTCAATATCAAGTATCATTATTGGTAAGTAAATCATATTGTCATAATAAACTTATGGAAAACCATTACATTTCATAATAATACTTAAAACATAATACTCATATGTCTTTTGAAACCACATAAAATTATTCTTATGAATTGAAGAAGTGATGGCGATGATGATGAAGTTACAAATTGCATTCACCCCATTTATTTATTTAATTTTTAGTTTAAAATCTAGGGGGCGTTCAACAAACTTGCTGATGTAACTAGAAAAAAAGCAAGAGAGAGAAAAAAAAGAGAAAGAGAAATTATATGTGGGTGCTGGTGAGAATCCAAACAATTTGAAAAACATTATTCTTAATTGAATACACAGTACCCACAATGTTTTCAAGTTTCCCAATCTGTTAACAAACACTACCACACATCGATGACATATACACTTAAATGACTAACATCTTTTGAAAATACCAATTGAATAAAGTGAACTTTACAATTATTGTTTCAGTATCATTAGGGGTGTTCAAAGGTTTTTGGAGTTATTTTATGAACTTTTATGTTCCACTTGAATTTGACTTTTTGGAACAATGATTTGATGCATTTTAGACATAATTTTTGAACTCCTTAATATTCCTTTTAAAAGTCAATATCTCCCCAATTGTATTTACCCTAAACATAATACTGTCTTTGGGCCATTCTAGATCTATCTCATTTTAGTAATATTGCCCAAATTCGGACTGCAAACATATAGAAACATTGCGGACTAATTCGATATTTTTAGGGTCCATTATAATAGGGGATTCAATTTTTTGACACAACTTTATGCAGCACATGGTTCAGTACGTAGTTCAGGTCCTAGTTTAATAAAATTTTGAATATTTCGTTAAAGCGATCATTATCTAAACTTTTCTAACTTATGGACTCAGAACACTTAAAAGAATTATTATGAAATATTAATAAACTATCGCATATGTCCATTCGTATCAATATAAAATAATTAAATAATGTTTAAACTAAATATGATCACCACGCTTGTAAGATTATAAGATCTTTAACTGATCAGTCGGATACTTAAATTCAAAATTCTTGATGAACTAGGAACATAACAAAAAACCCTCTCGAATTTTGAATTCAAAATTTATTCTCCAAACTTCCTTGGTCATTTAATGCTTGCTGACCTTTTCTTATAAATTTGTGAGATTTTTCAGATTTTAACTTTATATGCTTTTAATACTCTAATAGCTTCTACTCATTCCTTCAAAGAGTCAAAGTATAAAACTAAATTGTTTATATCTCCAGAAAAATTCTTGGAAATATGCTTTCAAATTTTTAATATTTTCACTTTCTTAAAGCTTTTTCATTTATTTTTGTTCTAAAAAATTTAGGAGTCAAAATATGTGTTAAGATTTTTTCGACTCCGCTTCTTAACAGTTTGGGATTTTTCAATAAGTACGTTCGTCACTAAATTACAATTAACTCTCATTTAAACGCTTACTCTCTTAAAGTTACATTAATCATTATAAATCTTTAATTTCCTGTTTTTTCTTCTTACAGGCAATACAGGTTCCTCTGTAACTGGCTGCACCGGTAATGAGGTGGATAAACAAATTGGCATATGGGAAAGACGTGTTAAAGGTTTAAGACGTCTCTTACTAGGTTGGGATCAGGCAAGACCACCAGATGCTCCTTCATCTGTTATTGTTGATGTAACGGGTGATAATTCAATACAAGTGCAAATACTTGAGCCATTCGAAGGAGCAATTGGTACAAAATTCAAAGGTAAACAAAAACATATAACCAAATAATTTAGATTGTATTCTTTTCAAATCCCAATTGAATTAATGTGTAAATACATTAATGTGAAATATTTTACACTCCTTCTTAAGTTTATGGCTAAATGAATGGTTGGTGTTTCCTTTGGCAAGTAGTTGAGTAGAAAATCGTAGTACCATTTATTTTGACCAAATGTAATGAAAGTAAATCAAGAGAATTCCTGTTTGATTTCATTTCTAGGAAAATCATGAACAATGAAAAAGAAAAACAAAAATATTTTTTCATCTTTAGGTGTTGGATTCAATGTTCGTCTAATAAAATTTATTCTTAGAATTATAAAAATCTGAGATTTTCGTGGAAAATGAAATGTAATGGAATAATTTAAGGAATAATAAATGCTGTTTAAATAAGTAAATAATTCTTAAGAGATCATTGTTTAAAAGTAATTACTTCGATTTATTCAATATAGAAAATAAAATTTGGATTATATTCACAATTTGAATTTTATATTTTTCTATGCCGAATTTTTAGTACCCTCCGCCTCGACTGATTTACAAATAATTTTGAAAATTCCGAAAATACCACTCTCTCGTGTCCTATCCAAAAATTTGTATATCCATTTTAGGAATTTTTCCTAGTAGTTTCTGAAACATACTTACGCACGATTTCCTTTGAAAAGGGGAGATTTTCTATATAAGTTAAAGAGATATGCGATATTATTTATTCCGTTAGGGAGGGTAATACTCCTCCCCCTATCCTAGTGTGTCGAGTTTTCTTATAAAAGCGAAATATCAGCATGTAAAATTTCATGAAAATTGAAAAAGTCGTTGGTTCAATTTTTCAGTTTTTGGAGGATATCGATCTATAACTTTTTTCTACTGAACCGATTAAACCCGCAATTTAAAAAATCAAAACTTTTTAGGACAATAAAAATACTCAAGCCAAATTTTATTGATCTATGCCAATTATTGTGGATGTGAGCGTGCAAAAAAACAGACGGACATAGCTTAGTTGACTTATATTTTGATTCGATGCAGGAGTATATGTACTATTTAGGGTCTTAGATTATTCCTTTTTAGCATTAGACACGGTATGACAAATTTAATAAAACCTCATAATTAATTGTGGTAATGGAAGGAATAAAAATAATTTAAATTAATTCCAAAAATTTAAATCTCTACAAACGAATTTAAAATCAAGTACTCGTAATTCGTTAATATATCTCTTGATTTTACGAGTATCCCGAATGACAACTAAGGAGCGCTGCATAAGCTTTATGTACACATAGAAAACACAATTTATGCTGAAGTCAATAGTTGAAGATAAGTCTTTTTGGGCCTTTATTAAATTTTTTTTTGAAATCTGTGTAGAGTGCATCTGATATTAGAAAGATAAAGCATATTAAAAATATGGTGAATTACATCAAATAAGAGTTTTTGGTCCAAAAATTACCCAAGAGAGGTAACAAGTCCTTTTTATTCTAATGTAACATCATTTTATGTAATAAGAAAGGTCTGGAATGATACCAAAACTTTAACACTGTTTATCTTTGAAAACAGTTCAAACCTTTATTTCTTTTTGGATAAGTCCGAATGTGGAGAATTTTTGGATGCTTCAAATAAGCACATATTCTGAAAATCAATGCTTCCGTGTTTATGATAATTTCCTATGAATTTTCAATCATTACGTGTATAAAATTGGGAGAGTGCAAAAAAAAACAAAAATGTGTTTGAAATGCAGTCGGATGAAAGAATTCCTAACTGTTTCGTTTTACCTGTAAAAGTCGTATTAATTTAAACTTATTAAATTTTTGCTGTTTACATTTTAAGAACAAGCATTTATAAAATGATCTTAAACAAACATTTGTCAAGTAAATAACATGTTTTGGAAAATTAGACATGAACTAGGTAAAAACCCACAATTACAACTAATAATTAGGAAAAGCATATTAATAAATATTTACAAGTTAAGAAAACAAATTAGAATAAGTTTGCCTACATCAGGTACATTCCCAACAATCAGATATAACGAAAATATGAGGGATTTCGATATTTAAATAAAGAATGTAAATTTAGTTATTTAAAAGGCTTAGCTCAAGAAAGAAGTTATCGGCAGAAAAAAACTAAAATATTGACGAAAATAGTTAATTAATTAAAATCTGAAGTAAACAATAATATTACCAATTTAATCTAAAAATAATTTTCCTCCCTTCCAGTGCAATGGTCAACTCGTGCTGACTTCAGTAATATTGTTGGTGAACGTGAGTTAATGGATTGGCGTAGTTTTCATGGTACAATGGGCACTCAGTGTCATATAACAAATCTAACACAGGGAAGACGTTACTTTTTACGTGCTGCTTGTGGTAATGTTAAAGGTTGGGGTCCTTATAAAACATCTGTTCCAGCCAGTGTAGTACCATCAAGTAAATAACCTCTTTGAAACTTTTCAAATCCCGTGCTTTAATAATTTTTCTCTTATACCAGGTTGGCGAGATTTAAATAATCGTGAAGATCGTTATTTGGGACGTCAACGTATGTTGGATAATTTGTTTACAGCCGTGCGTTTGGCAAGACCCTCAGATGTTTCTGAATTAACTTTGGATACGAATAGTCAGCAGAGAAGGAATCCCAAAAAGAAAACCACAATCAAGCAATTATTTTCGGTAGCTTCCAAATTCCAAAAGCATCTAAGAAGGTAAACTTCAGAAAAAAATTAACAAAAGTAACGACAATAATTTGTCTTTCTGTTTTTTCTCAGGGGTATTTATCTGGCCAGTATTGTGTATTGTGAGGATAAGGTTTTGGTGACTAGTGAAGATTTTCTACCCGTTATAGAAATCGATGAATCATATCCAAGTTCTTTAAACAGTGATTACCATTGGCTAATGAAGGTATTATTCTAAGGAAAAACCCATAGTTAGTATAATAAACTAATCAATTCTTATTCATAGGTCGCCTGCACTTGGGATGATGTTAAATCTTTGCGTACAGATATGGAACGTAATCTTACCTCTGCCAATCATTTTCGAACCAAACTTTTATCGGCTGTTTGTCAAATGCAATCAGCATTGGGTTTTAATGATTTAGGGCAGTTGTATTATAAACCTTTAAGAGATGCTCATGGTACAGTGGTCTTAACCTGCATACAATCTGTTAAAAGTCAAAAAGTTGTTTCAATATTAAATTCCCGCTGGTTACCCGTTAATAAATTACAAAAGAAGATAGGAGCTTTACATGAAGAATATAATATCAACGAAGTTTTAATATCATCAATAACAGACCAAATACAATATCACCAGACCGCCTTGCAACCTCTATCACCTGGTTTGTATTTGGGCTACTTGAAAATGCAATGCTCTATGGATCAAATCCAAGTGGTGGTACCCGCTAAGACTCCCAATGTCTTGCCTCACTATAAAGTACGCGATAATAGTCATATAACTGCTGAGGAATGGCAAGTTTTAAAAAAGGATAGTGATGAAAAATCAGGTGACGGTCGTAGATGTGCTAGTCCTTTAAGGCTTACATTAAATTTTAATACCAATACAGAAGCTACTACTGAAGTTCAAAGATTGTTTTTGTATGATTTGACCACGGCCACCCAAAAACTGTTTAAGTATATGAATATCAAACCTGAAGAGGCCAACACCCACCGTTTGTATGATGTGGAAGTGATAGAACATAGTAAAGAGATAAGTTTTCTTATAATATGTCCCTCCGTGGAGTTAAGTTGTGCTGTGCCAGGACAATCAGAGTTATTGTTACAGCGTGAAGATTTGGCTAGTTTAAGTATACAAGCATTCGAAATGATACACTTAAGCACTTACCAACCAGGGATTATTCAAAAATATGCCAGACTTTCGTGTATTTTAGAATTGGATACCGCTTTGGCTAATCACTCACAAAGAGAAGCTTTTTCCACCTCCGAATTGCAAACAGCTAAAGAACGTTTAGCTAAATTACAAGAATTGACAGCTAGTCTCAATGCGGTTTGGAAAGCAGTACGATGGTTAATGGATGTTATAGCTTTTGCTAGAGATAAAAATGCTCCTCCTTCTGCGGCTATGAAAGAAATTTTAGATTTTGGACAACAAGTTGACGAGAATAACCAACTGTTACAGCCACCCATAAGAGATATGAAATTCACGAAATCTGGTTCAGGTAGAGGTAGTTGGCCTGGACCTGGAGCTTCTAGTTCGGGCAATATTAATATGGGACCAGAACATTCCAAGTCTGAACAAAATCTAGGCTTGAAAGCTTCTACACCTACGTCAGGGACACGAAATCAAAAGCAACAAAATCAAATGCAATCTTCACAAACTAATGTAACTACACCGGCCACTCCAAATTTCCTACAAGTCAATAATGAATTCATGACTTCGGATATGTCACTGCGTAAAAATTCCGGAGATTCTGGTACATCACAATACACAACACAAAGTTTTAATTCCACTAACGATTCGGTTTTAACAAGTAACAGTGATTTTGCACAAATGTTTAATGTGCCCCCCTCACGTTCCGATGATACCCTAAGTGAAGCAGCGAAACAACAAAATCAAAAATCTCAAATTCTGCAAAGAAAGCGTACCAGTTCAAATATAACACCCACATCAACGCCAGTAACACCTTTAATAACAGTGCACTCTTCTTCGGTGCCATATCTAGGAAGAGATCCTTCAGGGGCAGGTTCATGTCAATCGCTAAAAGTTAATTATAATGGAGAATATGAGAGTAAACAAATCAAAACCGCAGAGAAAGTTAAATCAGCTTCTAGTGCAAATCTAAGAGATAATGGTCTCTACTTAAAGACTACCCTTACCACCCTGAAAGCTGAAGTGAAGAAAGCGAACTCTTCAAGTTTGGATGAAAATCTTGCACCTAGTGTGTCTACGTCATCAACCAAAAATTTGCAAAGACAAAGTAGTCAAGAGGAATATACCGCTACCAGTTGCCCCAGCTTAGCCACCGATGCCACAGAGCCCAATAATACACCTTCTGGTATTATACAAGTCTATACAGCCTATAATACCGGTTTAGCTTCTGGCACTAGTCTTAAATTGCATGTTACCGCCAAAACCACGGCTCGAGAAGTGGTTAACTTGGTGGTAAAACAACTAAATATGGCGGCTGTTCTAAAGGGTAGCAATGGTCCCATATATTCAGCAGAAATGTTAGATAATTTCTGTTTAGTAGCGGTAATTGGAGCAAGAGAACGTTGTTTACGTGATGATTTTAAACCTTTACTTTTACAAAATCCTTGGAAAAAGGGAAGATTGTATGTAAGACAAAAACATGAACTGTTAGCTGCTATCGAACATTCAAATCGTAAATCTCATTTGATTTAAATTTTTTCTCTTCACAACAAAATTGAATTTTGTTTGTTACAAATCGGTATCTATTTTTTCAATAATGAAAGTTTTTTAATATTCAAAAGGCTTTGTGGAAACTTTGGAGGATTACTTTATCTAGAACAAGGAGAAGGGAATATTTTTAACATTTACGTAAGCTCTTTAATTTATATATCTAAGAGGAAATATTTAAAATTAATTATTATTCTACAGATGTCTTGTAATTTTTTTAAAGTTCGAAGGGCCAAAATTGGTATTTTACCTTTTCGGCTCATATGACCAAATATAGCAAAATTCTTTAAAATAAATTTAGTATCCAATTCTGATTTCTATGAATTTGACAGAAAAGGTAATGAAATACAAATAAAATGGTAATGAAATATTAATATTACTCTTCGTAGATCTCAAGTTCCTTAAAGATTCTTCGAATCAAAAATTTTAAAGAGGATAGAAAATTTTAAAATTTTCGAATTTTGTATTAATTAAAGAAATTTTAGAGAATAAAAAATACTAAAGTTTTTCATTATTCAGTTTCGTCGCAGTTCGCATTTGTTAATCTAAATCTTTATTAATTCAAAGGACCAGAGAGTATAGATTGTAATTAAGTAATTTTTTTAAATATTGAATCAATTTTGATTTAAATTCGAATGAGGAGGTCTTTTGATCTTTTATGATTCGAAAGATCAAAAGACATTATAGAATTTATTTATTTCCAATTTATTAAATTTGGGATATCGAGTAAAAATGTAAATGATGTTATTGTTTACATCGCTAAAATATTTGATCTTTAAGGTTAGAAGAACAATTATTCATAGGTTTATTTAAATTGAATTTGTATTTTAAAAAATGTGAGAGGCCTGATCTCTCTGATCCTTTGAGATTCAAAGCACCAATTAATATATTAAATTGATATTAAAATCATTTTCTTATTCTACAGATCTTTATGGTTCATAGAACCAAATGTGATATATTTAATTTTAATAAAATATTGAAATTTCTGATTAAATATATTCCCAAAACTTGAGTAATTTGAAGTGATTCGTTATCAGATTCTTTTCATATTTTACAACTTCTTGTTCAGGAACCGACGGACCATTACTGAACCCACATTAAACATAACCTTCTTAATTAGTTGGCAATTTCTTCAGTAACAAAAAAATTACATAAAAAATGTTTAAAATTACGGGTAGATTACAAATAAATCTAAATTTATAAAATACGTATTTTAAAAAATATAGTTTTCATTTAAAACTTAAGAAAAAAACAAAAAATTAAAATCCTCAAAAGAAAAGCTTTATTATATAAAAAAAGTCCAACTTCTAAAAATGACCATAGATTTTTCTAAACTTTTAGTTTTGACGACAAAAAATAATAAAATAAAAATTGTTATTTATTTATAATGAAAAATATTTTAAAAATAAAAAAAAACAGAATTTATGAAATTTTTATTATTGACCAATTCCAGAATTTAGACTGAGTTTTATTGGAATTTATGTATTAGACAAGAAAAAGAACTAAATATATGCGAAATATTAATGAAATATTTAAGTTTTAATTTAAAAATATTAAAAAAAACAGAATTAATTGTAAAATTAATTACACCAATTATTATATACACCTACATAAATGTTATTAATATTAAAAAAATATAATTAAAATAAAAAAAATATTTTTTCTAAATGTTTTTTTTTTATTTCTTTTGAGAGTTAATTATAATAAAGAATTTTATTATAGAAATATTAGCACTTTAAACGAAAAGTTTATATTTGTGTCCACTAGATGTCGTAATTGTAATTTAGTTATAATTTAATTAAAGACAAGAAATATTCAAAATATACACACACAAACATTTAAATGTTGTTGTATTATTAGTGTTAATTAATGATAAATAAAATAATTTAATTATAACTATTAATTTTAAATTGTATTTTTATTTTAAGTTTCTTTAAGAAAAAGAATTTTTATTCCCTCCACCACCAAAAGTGGTCAAGAGAGTATATGAAGGAATTATTTCAGACACAATAATATATATTCTTGCATCAAGTCAAAAACTGAGCCGATTTAACTATGTCCATCTGTATGTCTGTTTGTCTCTCTGTCTGTCTGTCTGTCTCTCTGTCTACCTATTGTTGGCACATCCATAATATTTGCCATAGCTCAATGAAAATGCGACCAGAACATTCCAAGTCTGAACAAAATTTAGGCTTGAAAGCTTCTACACATACGTCAGGGACACGAAATCAAAAGCAACATAATCAAATGCAATCTTCACAAACTAAAGTAACTACACCGGACACTCCAAATTTCCTACAAGTCAATAATGAATTCATGACTTCCGATATTCCGGAGATTCGGACATAACACAAAGTTTTAATTTTACTAATGTTTCCGTTTTAACAAGTAACAGTGACTTTACACAAATGTTTAATGTACCTCCTCCATTCCAATGATACCATCAGTAAGGCAGCGAAGCAACAAAATCAAAAATCTCAAATCTTTTGCATCAAGTCAAAAACTGGACCGACTGAACTATGACCGTCTGTATGTCTGTTTGTCTCTCTGTCTGTCTATCTATTGTTGCAACAGCTCAATGAAATTTGGCTTGAGTATTTCTTATTATACTAAGAAGTTCCCTATTTAAAACCAGCAAAATAAGTTTAATATATTTAAAGATATAGACCGATATCAGAGATAACCTCTAAGTATTAACATTCCAAAAATTATTAAAATCGGTTAAGTAGAAAAAAATTTATATCTAAAAATATAACTAACTTTGTAACTCATTAAGTGTGTTGAGGGTATTGAAGATTCGGCACAGCCGAATATAGCATTCTTATTTGTTTTTTTTCTATAATTTGAAATTATTGTGGCAATTAAAATTTATTTTAAAAATATTTAAAAATTATTGAAATTTTAATTTTTTAATAAAGAAAAAATAATAAAATTTATTAAAAAAATTAATTTTTTGAGTTTTATTTCTTTAATTTTAAAATTATTTTTTGAATACAAAAAAACGTTAATTCTTATGACAAAATGTAATGAACAAAATTAGTAAGTCCTGTTGTTTATAAATTCAATTAAAAAAGAAATATTTTGAAAATAAATTTCGATAATTAGCTAAAATATTACTTTAAATTAGTATTAATTAAAATTTAAGTAAATATTAAAAAAAAATGCTTTAAATAAAGTACCACATAAGTACGAAAAATATATGAAATATTAAAAAAATTTTTGACAAAATCTAGATGTTTAAATGTGCATTGTAAAAATTAAGATGCAAAATTATTAACTTAAAAAATGTTGATTACTTTTATTAAAAAAATTGTTAGATATTTTTATAGAATTTATTTTGAATTATTATTTGAAGAAATAAAACACAACGAAGAATTTATTTTAGTTTTTAAAAGAAAAACACACAATTTGAAATGAATTGAAAGACTAGTAATTTGCGATTAAAAATGTATATTATTTACCAGCCATAGAATCATGTAAATTGATTTAAAAAAAATCTCTCACCGAATTTATGAGATATTAAAATGTTATTCAATAATTTCCTCAATAAATTACTTCTTTTTCCAATTTTTCCAGGGCCCAACTAATGTTTAATCAAACAGGCGCCTATAATATCAACTCTTAGACCAAAAACAGTTTTATACGGATTAATCACATGAAATTAGAGTTAAAAAATTAAGTTATATTCGCATTAAATTTTCTCGACCACAGTCAAAAAACCTATCTGAACTAAATCTTTCATCTGAAGAAGGAATACTACATTCCTTACATACCAAATGTTTTAGAAATCCGTTATATATGTTACATAATTTAAAAAGTGTTATTTCTTGAAATGTCGCTACTCCTTCTACTCCTATCGAATAAATATATAATCTTTAACATATTCCATAAACGGCATAGTATCTTAACGGCATTTGCTTCATATAGGTATGATGCCAAATTAAGTAATCATGAATACAACATCGAAAGATTTGGATAGTACACTTTTCGAGATATCGAGTGTTGTAAAATTCGAATTTATAATGAATTATACTTTACTTGCACTGTTATAACTATATTTCATTCATATGATAAAATTTTGATATTAAAATGATTTTAAGAGTTTTGAAAAATTTTCTATTTTTAAAAAATTGACTAAGGATCATTTTTTCAATCAAATATACAGTGGTTAAAATTTTTTTTAATTTAGGTCATTTGATTTTATCTCCAAGTCGACAACTCAAACGAAATAAATATGTATAAAAAATCATGAATCGACTTATAAAATGTAAATTAAAACATGTTGAAAAAAGGCAATGGTTCAAAATGGGTTAAGTTGTGGACGTTTTTAAAAATATCGTTCATTAAATTTTGACTTTGTTCTGATTCGTTATGTAATTTTGTAGAATTTTTTTAAGTAAAAGTGACTAAAATCCATCGAAAATTTCCAAAAATTTAAAAGATGCTATTCTACATTCAAATATATAATTTATATTATTTAAGTAGTTCTTCTTGAAATTTGTGATGATAAATTTAAATTATAACTTTAATATTAACACAATTTGTCCGCTTCGAAGGACCATCCCTATTAATCAAATATATTTTTATAAAACAATTTAAAACTTATTCATCATTCGATTTCTCAACTTTTTATAATTAAATTAAATAAATCGCCTCTGATTGTAATTATAATTACAACGAATATTCAATATTCAGATGATTATTACTTTAAAATAGTCCATTGGATAAAATATCCGTCCCATTATACAAAAACTACATAAATATATTAAAATTATCTAAAGATTTCAAATTTCATTTTAATTTAATTAAGAGTATTATTTTAGTTTCAATATTTCTGCTAAACTGTTAATTAAAGTCTTTCTTTAATTATTAATAAAATAAATTAAATGCTAAATAAAAAATGTAGCAATTAAAAAATAAATAAATTCCTTTTTTTAATATAAATAAATAGTTTTAAATATTAGGAATTGTAAATCAAATTACTTATTAAAATTAAAATTATTTTTTTTTAATACACAGAAAGAAAAATAATTAATTTTAATTTATTATTGATGTTTTATGTAAAGTAGAAAATTTTTTAATTTAAGCTAAATATTAAATATAAAATAATGTTATTCCAACTAAATGTTATTTAAGTTATATAATTGTTATTATTTTTTAAATATTTTTAATTTAATATGTAAATAGTTTAAACTTATTATATTATAAAATATATTTATAGAGTAGAAAAGAAAAATAAAACGTAAAAGAACAATATTAAATAAAGACTAAAAAATAATAATGATTATGTGTATTTAAAAGAGAAATTAAAGTCATAAAGTTTTTCATTTAAGTCATAATGTCAGAAAGGAAGGTAATAAAAATCCTACGTATTTTAAGGGAAGTGAAATTTAAAGTTTTCGAGCGTTTTTCTAGAAATGTATTGACATGACTTTATGCAGTTGGTTAGTTGAGTTAAGAACCATTTTATGTAGTTAATACCATGAACCATTTCGAATAGTGAATTCATGAAGATTCGAACAAAATTACGAAAAGATATGAATGTAATTCTTTTACTAAACAGAAGTGTTTCACCAAAGTATTCATTTCAATTTTTATTTTAATGATTTTACAGCTTTTGCATAAACTAAAATTTTCATTAACTTCAAATTTTCGCTAAAATTCAATTTTCACAAAAATTCAATTTTCCCACTAAAAATTAAATTTTCACAAAAATTCAAATTTTCCCAAAAAAATTAAATTTTCACAAAAAATTCAAATTTCACAAAAAATTCCAAAAAAAATTTCCCAAAATTAAATTATTAATTTTCACAAAAATTCAAATTTTCCCAAAAATTTAAATTTTCACTAAAAATTCAAATTTTCACAAAAAATTTCAAATTTTCCAATTTATTTTCAAAAAATTCAAATTTTCCCAAAAAATTTAAATTCATAAAAATTCAAATTTTCAAAAATTTAAATTTTCACTAAAAATTCAAATTTTCCCAAAAAATTTAAATTTTCACTAAAATTCAAATTTTCCCAAAAAATTTAAATTTTCACTAAAAATTCAAATTTTCCCAAAAATTTAAATTTTCACTAAAAATTCAAATTTTCCCAAAAAATTTAAATTTTCACTAAAAATTCAAATTTTCCCAAAAAAATTTAAATTTTCACTAAAAATTCAAATTTTCCCAAAAATTTAAATTTCACTAAAAATTCAATTTTCCCAAAAAATTTAAATTTTCACTAAAAATTCAAATTTTCCCAAAAAATTTAAATTTTCACTAAAAATTCAAATTTTCCCAAAAAATTTAAATTTCACTAAAAATTCAAATTTTCTCAAAAAATTCAAATTTTCACTAAAAATTTCAAATTTTCACAAAAATTCAAATTTTCACTAAAAATTCAAATTTTCACTAAAAATTCAAATTTTCACTAAAAATTTAAATTTTCACTAAAAATTAAATTTTCACTAAAAATTCAAATTTTCACTAAAAATTAAATTTTCACTAAAATTCAAATTTTCACCAAAAATTTAAATTTTCGCAAAAATTTAAATTTTCCTAAAATTAATTTCACTAAAATTCAATTTCACCAAAATTTTTAATTTTTCACTAAAATTCACATGTTTTATTCATTAAAAATTTAAATTCTTAATAAAAATTCAAATTACCATTATAAGTTCAAATGTTCAATAAAAATTCAAAATTTAACCATAAATTCAACTTTTCACTAACAAAATTTCAGTAAAAACTAAAAACTATAGAAAAGTAAAGTAAGTTCCTATTATTTATATGTAAAAGTTTTAAAATTAAGTAAAGGGATTTATAAAATCAGAAAATAATTAGCCGCCCTTAATTCTTTTTGGAAAATGTTCTTTATGTGAAAATATTAGAACATTTTTACTTTCATTGAAACGTTTTTACTTTCATAGAAATTTTAGGAAATTAGGAAAGGTCGATACCGTCTAAATCATATTAATGTACACATTAAGTTTAATTCTTATATTAATATCTCTAAGCAAAGCTTAATTTATAACTTTAATGAATAAAAAATGTCGAGAATTTAGGAACCATGAATTCTGATTTAAAAGCATTTAGTGATTTTAAATGGAAGTTCTGAACAGTTCTGTGAGAGTTCCAATTTGTGAGATTCTACTAACATATTTAATTCCAAGAGTGGAAAAAATGGAAAAAATCCAAAAATTGTATTTTTAAATTAAACAAATATCAATTTTCAAAAAAAATTTTTGCGTAAAATAATAATGATACATTCCTCATTTTAGACCCTTTCAATGTT
The DNA here is from genome assembly GCA_004302925.2 of Cochliomyia hominivorax. NCBI lineage: Eukaryota > Metazoa > Arthropoda > Insecta > Diptera > Calliphoridae > Cochliomyia > Cochliomyia hominivorax. The sequence continues at coordinate 94,535,054 of PYHX02000467.1, read as the reverse complement.
GACACTTTTTGCAAACATTTTGATGGAAATCTGTTTTGAAACCATTTGATATATTTTCAAAAGTTACACTGAACCAATTTATACACATTTAATCCCATTGGGTGTAGAAATTCTTGGTTGAAAGTAAATTCTTAGTCTTTTTATTAGCAAAAACAATTTACTATTAATCGATTTCTAAATGAACATTGAAATGGTGAAAAAAATAAGTAGATTCTGTCTTAACAGATCAATATTATTTTAGTAAACAAAAGAATATGAATAATAAAAAAATTCAAATACCCCACCAACTTTGGAGATTCACCCTCGAAACTTGTGCTCCTCCAAATCAATTGGAAAATACTTCAGAAATGTCCTTGTGAAAATTATAAGGAGTAAATGTATGTTTTTAAGGTCCACTCCCCAAAACTTATTATGAACGTGTCCCTTTCCAAATCGATTGTGAAACACTTCTCGAATGTCTATATGAAGTTTCGTTAAACCAGTAAAACATATTCACATACAATACTCATCTGAATATCTGAAGACATTCTACTGTTTGTATGACGAAAATAAACGTGAGTATAAATCAAATTTTGTGAGAGACTACTAAATGAGAGCGAGAGTGAAATGTATGTGGGTTCAAACCCGCCATAAGAAAATTTGCTTCTACATAATGCGCATTCTATATGATATATATTCTTTGATAATACTTTTAGTAAGGAATTTTCTACCTTAAAAAATGCCGAAAATATTTAAATAACAAAACTAACATAAAATAAAAAAATGCTGTAATTAATAAATCTCATATAAACAAATTTTGATTTTGAAAGGTGTACTCACCTGAATGATGTTAGAAAAAGCTCAAATTCTTGAAACCCAAAAAAAATTAAATATATATATTTTTTACAAAACCACTGAACTTTTTTTACTTAACACTTTACTTTTCCATTTACTTGATATATATTTTTTAACAAAATGATTTTTTCATTAACTTTTTAAATATATTTTTATAAATTAAATAAAACTTGATATATTTTTTAAAAACTTTTTTATCTTTTGCAACAAATGCCTTTTTTCACCATTTTTTTATATTTCAAATGAAATAAAAACGATATTTTCTTAAAAACCTAATAAAAACATTAAAAGCTTTTGCTCAAAATGACTTTTTTAAATAAGATTTTAATTAATTTTCTTTTACATTTCAACAACGACCTTTTGTAACACACAAGAAAACACACATATTATTGCCCGGCTTTTGCTGCCAAACAGCAGCGGAACTTTTCTACAATAACTTATTGCAACTTTAGAAACATGCAATAAAACATTTACATTTTCTTAAAAAAACACATTCGATATTTCTTTAAATATATTACTTTGCTTTTATTTAAACAAATTTGATTTGACAACACGACAAACACTTGGAGGCTCATTCCTTTAAACTCACTTTAATACACTTTCATTTTATTAACTACACCTTGAATTGCTCTTATATTTTATATTTCTTATTATTTACTTGATAAATTAACTTTAAATACTGATTTTCTTTTATTTTTAATACACTTTCAAGGATTTTATTACTTTAACAATTTTCCCAAACAGCACCAACACTGAACGTGTGGCCAATTTTTGTGATCTTTAAAAACACTTGAATTTTATGTTATGCACTTTAATTTTATATTTTTCATTTAATATTAAAACTAAACTTTCATTTTACCGCATTTATTTATCGCATTAATATATATTTTTAGCAAAATTTAACTTTTAATTTTATTCTTTTTGACAACTACGCAAAACACTTGTTTTCTTTAACTTAAAAAAATAACTGTTTTTTGGCGGAAATTATTTGACAGCAAGCTTTATGTGTGTGAAGTGTTGCCACATGTAATGCTTATATTGAGTGTTGTTGATAAAACAGTCAAATCGTTTAAGATGCCACATTAAATATATTTTAAATAGTTTTAAAGCTTTTAATTTATTTGCTTTTAACATTATTTAATTATTTGTTTACATTGTTTATTATTATTTTGCTTCAAATACACTTACAAAAATTATTATTTTAAAATTTTGTTATTTATTAATATATTAGTTTTTTGGTCACAGATTTGTAGCTTTTAATGATAATGAAGTATTTTTGTCATTTCCGGTATTGAAATTAGGTTAAAATAATGGTGTTATTTCCGTAATGAAATAGATTTTAAATTGAAATATTTTGAGAAACATAAAATTTCGCATTTTTCTGTTTTTCTTTTTCAAAGTTAATTTATTTCTAATCTGATAAACTAAACATAGACTAAGTGGTTACACTTTTGAACTCAATAATTTGAATCGCGATTTACAACTACTACTAAAAAATTACTTTGTGTCAAATCATCAATAAAATTGTGGTAATTTAAAAAATCAACATACCCTAGACAACCAACTTTGTACGGTCATCCACTACCCTCCAGCCTAATTGGGAAATAGCACTACTATAAACAAATCAAAATTTTATTAAATATTTCCAGTATTTAAAATTAACCGAAACACAGAGATATCTTCGTCTGGGTTCGTTTTCTAGCAAACCTTTAAACTTTATTTGATATCAAAAAATTAAATTAGAAAATTTTAAAATATGGCTTGATAAAAAAATAATATAATCGTTTGACATAAGCTAAAAAATGCCTCATTTATTTTTCAAGTGTAATATCTCTCACTGTTAGAAACTTATTCTTACATCTGGCATCCTTAATTACTAATCAACTGTCAAATCTAATTGAATGACTTTTTTTGTAATTTGTTCTCATGTGTTTTTGTGTGTGTTTTCATTTTAATTTTCTATTTTATTGTGAATGTGAATAAGTATTGAAAGTTGATCAATTGGATAGAGCAGCACGTTCTTTAATCTTAATTTTTATTTAGTTTTGTTTTTATTGTAACAAATTCCTAAAACTAATTTAAGACTAGAAAAAAAACGAAGATACATAAAGATAAATAATAAAGTGAAAAAACTCTCAATTGCAGTTAAAATATAATAAAATAAAGTAAAACATGTTAAGTGAAATTGTGAACAACAGCAAATTGCAAAAAGTAATTATCAGCACGGGCAACATATTAAATGTGGACAATGCGGCACCTTTGCGTAAATCTAATGAGGAACTATTGGAATCCTTAAAATTTTGTACAGAATGTGAAAAGGCATCTGCAACAGAAAATACCGAAGAAGGCAAAGAATCATTGCCAGAAATTGGTAGTTGTGAGACGGAAGTGAAATGTCATGATACTGAAGCTCAATTGCTAAGAGCCAATAGAGAGCTAGAGGAGAGAATTAAGGAGTATGCACGCAATGAAATAAGTATTGGAGTGAAATTGTTTCTTAATAAATCCTCTAAACAAGGTGTTGAGGACGCGGTAAATGCTTTAATGCGTATATTAAATGTACAACATGTAGATAATTTGGTATTGGCATATCATCCCTTGGAAACGGCCTCTAAGGCTTTACCTGAAACACCGGATGTTACCAGTCCCGTTTCTTATACCGGTGAATCCAAATGGAGTAAACGTAATGAAAAGAGTTTGGATGTACTTAAGGAATTGTGGGAAGTTTTACAAGAATTCCATGAAAAGAAACAAATTTGCCAATTGGGTATAGCCGATTTGGATTGTGATGCCTTGACAGAATTGCATAAAAATGCTAGAGTGCCTCCTACTATAAATCAAATAAATTTAGCTAACTGTTGTGTGGTGCCTCCTGAACTTAAAGAATTCTGTACTCAACATGACATACAATTGCTGACTCATAGTGATCCAGAGATATTAATAAATGACGAGAATTTCATCATACCCAATTATACAGTCGATTGGTCATTGCGCTATCAAATACATGTACGCTGTCGTGGTGTACTCACTGCCAAGGGTTACATACTACAGGCTTCAAAATTGCTTGAACAGAATACCACAAGAGAGTGAATGTGATTTAAAGCTATTCTACAGCTTTAGACCTTTTGGGATTTCTTTTTTTATTGGAAAAATAAATTTTTACAAATAGTTCAAAACTTTAAAATTAAATCAAAATATTATTAAAAACACTATATAACAAAAAAAGACCTTTTAAAATAGCTTAACTTGAACCGGTGAATAAGGTTTATTTATGGATAAAACACAGTTTATCCATTGTAAAGCCCCTACTAAGGTTTAGAAGTTTGGTTTTATTAGGTCTATATTGCATTTTAAAATAATAACAATTAATGTAAAACGGAACAGTTCTGGGAACTAGCGGTACTCCGATACGGTACTCATAATAATTGTTATTTCTATTGTTTTTAACAAATTTTGCTTATAACAACAAAAACTATCATTATCACACCTAAATTCCATTCTTAAGTTTTCTTTTTTGTACACTTTAATAAAAAGCGATGATGAAACCTTAATCTGGTTATTTGTATTTTGTTAAGAATATTTAAATTAAATGATAAAAATAACAATAAAAAATAAAAAATGCTAATAAAAACTGAAAAAATTACATTTATTTCAGGAAAAACACACATCTATCTTAGTATTTTATTTAGAATTCCAAAACGTCTTTTTTCTACTTTCATTCCCTCTCTCAGCTCTTCAAAATATAGTTAATTTTATCAAGTTATTGAATATATACTTTTAGTTTCTTGTTTTATCTTTTCTGTAATTAGTCACAATTTTATTAACATGTCGTTGTTGTAGAATTTTTTCCTATTTATATACTTATACTAACGTACTACATACAGTGCTGTTCGCAACTTTAGCAACTTCTACTCTTATAATAGTCCTGTAGTCTTAAAATGACAATACAAATTTAATTCCACTTCCTTGGAAGTAATAATACAAATTATTATAGTAACTTAAAAATTCACTGCTCAAAACCTAAGTTAGTTTTAATATTTCATATGATATTTTTAGTTTCTTATGATCCCAATTCACTTTTGAGGCATATACTGTATAAAATTCATAAGAATAAATGTTGCCCTAGCGTCTCATTCTGAATTTAGGTAGTTCTTCAGCTTCTGTTTAGTTTTGAAGCATCGAGTTCAATCATTTTAAATATCAATGAGTTTCTCCATTTGATCCAAGATGGGATTCAAGTTCCTCTATAACTAATCTTAATCGATAAATGCTTCATGCAATTGTCGTGCTTCTTATTTTTAATTGCTTTTATTTTTAATTGCTTCCAAAGACCTGGAATTTATTTTTAGAGAGATTGACAATTTCTCAACATACATATATATCAATTAAAATAAACCACTAGTGATGAAAATTTGAACCTTTTTTGGAAACGTTTTTAAAGTGTTTTATGTCACTTTGTTCGAACAGGTAGTCCATCTCTGTTTAAAATCTACCACACTTTTGGACACGTTTTTTGTGCTCTCAATTCTCCTTCAACAAGAACGCAATATACACTGGCGTGAGCTCCAGGTAGTTTGAAGGGTTTGCCTCTCCTGATATAAATACCATATTATAGTTCTTGTAGCACTCAATGGTAAGTTTGTAAAAGGATGCCAAGTCAGGCCAAAAATAAGTGGCAATAAACATAAAAACTGAAATGGTAACTTCATCAAAAATGATCAAACAATAATTGGCTTAAAAGTTTTAATGAAAAATGTGTGTTGAGAATTTTTCGATCTCAGTACTTATTAGAATTTAAACTATATGTGTATTTATGAGAAAAAGTTACTTTGGTTTTGAGCAGTACTGTATGTACATTCAATGTGATTTAAAGTACTTGATGTTGCCTTTTTTAATTCATTTTTTTTGTTATTTTTTCTGCTCTAGTCTAACTTTTAAGTCACTTTATTATATGACTTGTAAATTTTCGTCTAGCGTAGAGTATTAATTATATTTTTGTTGTGCTAGTAGTTGTTTGCTGTTGCGTTCTTTTCTTATAACCCATTATGAATCAAAAAACCATATTTTTCAATCAAACAACGATTTGGAGTTTTAAAATTAATACTTTAAGGATTTAATTTTGACTTACAAAAATTTTAGATTAAAAAATTAATTATTTTGATATAAAATTATTTTTCTAAAAGATATAAATTTCATCAAATTAAATTATTATCGATCTCTTTTTATATAGTGAACATATTCTGGAAATAAACTGTTTTGTTTACCGTATGAATCGAGAATTTATAAAAAATTTTCTATAGATCAAAATTTATTTTCAAAGAAAATTTTATTCACAAATTTGTTATGAATCGGGATTTTGTTGAAGAATTTTCTAAAATTCGAGAATATATCGAAAAGTTTCTATAATTCAAAAATTTATTAGAAAATTTTCTAAAAATCGATAATTTATCAAAATATTTTTACGAACTATAAATAAATTATATTATATATTATCTATAAATTGAGAAATTCTCGAAAATTTTCTATAAATCAAAATTTATTTTTGTAGAAATTTTTTTTTTTAAACTGAAAAAAAAATTTCGAGAATTTATCCAGAAAGTTCTATAATTCAAAAATGTATTACAAAATTCTCCACAAATCGATAATTTATTGAAATACTTTTCACGAAATTTTATTTTATCAATATTTTTTTTATAAAACAAAATTTTATCGAATTTTTTTAGAATTTTGACAAAAATCATATCATGAAATCATAATTATTTTATTGAATATTAATTTTAATATATTTTTGCAATAAATGAGTCAATTTCGAAATCTTTTAACAATTTATACAATCTTTCTGATAAATATCAGAAAAAATGTTTATAAATGTCAGATAGAAAAAAATATTGGATTCAAATTTAATTTCATCATGGAAAAGACGAGAACAAATAAAAATCTTTTCAACCAGAAGGGTTAAACGTTAATTTAATTCATGTACATGTGTGTGTTCGAATGTAGTAGAACATACACAATGACACTGGTCATAACAAATGGATGAAAAAAATACAGAGAATTAACAATGACTTTGTAAAAATTATAAATTAATAAACAAAAAAAAAAACAAAAGTATAGATAACAAATTGGCAAAATGAAATTTTCTAAAATATTCAATGTTAAAATAACATCAAGAAAGAGTAATTTTAAATACACATTCATATGTTGTTAAATGAGTATAATTTGTTATAATATAAATTATTGAGTATAAAATTATACAGTTAATTAAATATTCGGTAATTATTCATTCATTTAAATATAAATTTCTTCTTCTTTTATTTAGTTACATATGTATTTAATACAAATTCAAACAAACATATGTAGATATTTGTATTACTGTTAATATTTTAACACTATTATTATTTTTATTGTAGTTGTTTTCTTAATAAATGTTTTTCTATCTATAGAAAAAACTATAACTACAAAAATTAAGTTTATTTTAAACAAAAAAATATATATAAGGAATCAGTAAAAGTAATTAAGGGAGAGGAAAAGAAAAACTTAACAAATACTATATCCATTTAATCACACTTACATACACATATCCAATTTTTTTATTTAAATGTGATTAAAGGACTTAAAAATACATTAAGTAAATATTTAATGCCACGCATTAAATCACGCATGCGAGCATCTACAGGTGATTTTAATAGTGAATCCAATATTACTGGTACATTTTCACGATCCTTACACTCTATACATTCGATAGCAGCTAATTTTATGTGTGGCATAGTTGAACCTAAGATGAATTCTTCATATTTTTGTGCAGAAGGCCATGATACAGTGCGACTGTTGATAAGTGTACCATAGAAATGTACTTTGTCACCTTCTACCAAACGTCTTGTGAAATTACCAAATTTATGTTGAGCTTGTAAAACAACTTCTTGTCGTTTATCCAATAATCCCGTAGACATTTTTACTTGTATCTCGTATTCATAGTTATTCCATTTATGTAATGAACATTTTTGATCCAAATGAGAATTTTTTAAAATATTCAAATAATCATTACACAATTGATCATTAGGATTGTTGCATTTGTAAAGAGTTTCCAAACGTTCACCGTAGAGACAGGATATCATGCGATTGAGCCAAGATGGTAAATATTTATTAATATACCAGGCTGGTTTATTTTGTACACTTGTTATTTGTACTTGCGTAACAGAACCCTCCCAGGCTACTGCCTGTCCCTCTAGATGAGCACATTTCAGTTGTGTTTTGATTTTGTTATTATCCTTCCACCAGGTTTGTGGACCACAATGAGAATAAAAACGTTGCCAAGTTAAATATTCAGAAGGTGGTGGAGGCATATGGGTTTCTTCTACCGGCAAAGAGGTGGTTATTACAGGTTGATGTTTTAAATCAGGTATTAGAGTATTAAAGCGCGTGGTATCTTTAAAATTGGAGGTCATGTAGGGGAATGTTAAAACACAGGCAAAAGTTATGCATATGAAAACCTGAAAACAAAAATGATTTGACTGTTCGATTTATAAAACCTTTTAAAAACTTCTCTAAGAAACTCACCTGTATTACAGTTATATACTTTTGCGTTGTACGATTTATAGCCAAAAAACAGGAGCCCAATAAAGCCAATATTGAGGCAACCACAGTACTGCCCAAACGTATATTAGGATCTGTAAATCCGAACCATTCGATGACCACAAATACAGGTATTAATAATGAAACTATACCAAATAGAGGCAAAAACAACAAAATTCCCGCTAAACCCAATGTGGCTCTGACAACTCCAAACATAGTGGCACTTTGAGCACTCGTTATGCACAACTGCAGCCAACTTAACGTAACACAATGTGGTATAAGGTGTGTGTAAGTGCCATGCCAATTTGATCTCTTTGCCAAGTGAATTAGAAACACCGGTATTAACAGATATAAAGCTGTGCGACAATTTAAACAGAATTCTATGCCATTACCAATGACAAAGGAACAAAACGTTGGAACTTTAAGATCCAAAAAACGCCATCCAGTAGTAACAACTTCATCCATTTCGTAGGGATATTTAGCTAAAACATTAACACCAAACGATACTAAAACAATCCAGTCCGGAAAACGGTGAGATGAATACATAAAAGCCAACATTGAAACAAAAACAAATATACCCGCAATAGTAGTGAGTTCGGAATGAGGCAACCATTCGGCAGATATTAAAGGATATACCAATAAATTGCCTATAAAGGCACAGAAAAAGTATAAATATGGCTGCATATTATTTTTCAAAAAACGATTCTCTGAAATGTCAGCCTCTATATTGTGATCTCCATAGCTGAGAAATAATCCAGACCATATGCGAAAGTCTATGAAATCATGTTTGGTTTTTAGCATTTTACAGGTGGACCAAATCATAATACTCCAACACAGATAATAGAAGCCTATGGGTAAAAGCACATTAAGATTTTCACTGGAGACCAGCCAGTAGACAGTTAGCAGCACAGCAAAACGTATACTTTGGGGTACACGTTTGGGGAAATCCGATACCATATTTATGAGGCGATGATACAAAAGGGTAAAGAATAAAATGGGATGAAAAAGCAAACGGTGGAAACAAGGAACATGATCTAATGTAGCAGGATGTGGAACGGTCAAAGTTAAAGCATCATTAACAGCAGGCATACGACCAGCGGCATAATTCACAGCAGCTGAGACGAGATTCTCTTCAGTTATATTAGGGTCATTATCAGCAAAATTTCGGGGATATTCAAATGACTTCTACAAGGCTTTCTCCTTCTCCTATCGTGGCTAGTTCTACGAGATCTCAAATTTATGGAACCGTTGGAAACAGGAGCTGTACCATCTTCTAAAGGCCGATGTGCCACATCTTCATCATCCATGTCATCTTCAGAGGTAGAAGTAGAATCTCCTGGTTGTCTTTTAGCTTTTTGCATTTTATAAATTTCACGCATTTTTCGCTCCAGTTGTCGTGGTGAAATATGTTTGCCACCATTGGAAAGGCAAGCAAATAGTTCTCGAGCAGCCTTACGCGCTGCCCTTTCTCCCGGTGTCATAGATAAACAAGAACGTACCTCATTCTCATTTTCTGCTGTAATGCCACAACCCCCTTCATAACATTTCTGCAATAAATTGGCTGCTTCTTCATGGCCCTGTTGAGCGGCACACAAAAGCCAATGAACTGCTTGTTCACTAGAACTTTCTTCATCATGTTCTACATAGAAAATTAATCAATAATTAAATTAAATTTTTAGAATTTTTTTTATTTACTCACCCAAATTTTGATCCAATAATTGTTTGGCCAAATCATATTGTACCTCAGAGCAGCCTTCCGAAGCAATATGATATTTCAAATTATTTAAAGTGGTGCGATCTAAAATATTACCAAGTATTTCATAAGTTTAAATTAATTTCAGAAATTAAAATATTTTTATGGATTCTTACCATCTAGATTCCATTTTCTCCGAGATGAAACACCATTAGGTTGATTTTTGGTCCACGTTGCCATTTTTTATTGTTTGTCGTATTTATTTAAATCAATTTTATTATAAAATTCATTTTTAATTCGCTTTTCACAAAGGAAAATTCAACAGCTGCGCCAAGAAAAACTAAAATTATTTAAATTCTGTCAGCTGCGATTTGTTTGGGAATTTTTTGTTTGATGCAAAAATTCTGCGTTGCCACATTCAGCACAAAAAAAAGGTAAATAAAGACTGATATCGATTAGTGGTAAAAATATACCGAAACATTTATTCAATAAAGGAAGTGTTTTAAATTTTAAAATTTAAAATATGGTAACATGTAGTATATAGTTTTTGGAAAAGTTTTAACTTTTAAACCGTAAGAGATATCTTAATAAAACTTTTCATATTTGGAGCACAGGTCTTTTCGCGGTGGTTTTGAGCAGTGCAGGCCCATAACTAGAGTATTCGGTTAACGTAAAAATATATGAAATATAAATTTGACTTCAGGAAGTCTTGTTTTTCAGGCCCACTATAGAAATCTACATCTATGAATTAACACATTTCGATAAAGATTCCTTTGGTGCATATTGGTTAACTACACATATACTTTATTTTTTCTAGGTCAAAAACAGTCAAAATTAAAAAAAATCTTGGTATGGCAAGAGCTGTGGTATTTGTACAGAAAGAGGCAAATCCTCCAAACTGCCCGGAGATAAGGCCAGTGGAGAAATATTGGAATCTTGTTAAAACATAATTGAAAAGCACAAAAAGGTGACTAAAAGTGTGGTAGATTTTAAACGGAGACAGATCATCTATTCGTGCAAAGTGATAGAAATCACTATAAATATGTCAATTGAAGGGTTTCCGAAAAATATTCGAAATTTCATTATTAGTGATTCAAAACTATATCCTTTTTTTGTAAGTTGTAATAATTATTTCAATCAAATGAAAAAATTAAAAACATATGTTGAATGTTAAGAATTTTTGGATTTCACTACTTATTCATTTTTAAAATAACAAACGTTTTATTTATTATTCAAAAAAATTTCAAGTCTAATTTAATTTAAATAAAAAGACAGTTATTTTTTATCGACAATTTACGAATTTCTCATACGTTAATATGGTAACACTATTAAGTGTAATTTTAACGTTAACCAACACTGCGGTGTTTAAGCGCCACACATTTTTTGTGACTTGTCAAAAGGAACGCCGGTTTTTGTTTATGTGTGTTGTGCAAATTATTTTTAACAATTTTTAAATTATTTCGCAATAAAACAATTGAATATCAATGAAAATGGATAAAAATCTGCATCAACAATTATATTCTGGTATGGCACGACATTCATTAGGTGGATCTGGCAGTAGTTTGCGCACCAGACAAAGTTCAGCCAGTTCATTTAGCAATGCGGGACGTAAGTCTTTGGGTGGATCTGCATTAGGCTATGCTGCTGGGGGAATTAAAAAAGCAACAGGAGGTGGTGGCAGTATAACACAAAGGTATGTGCGATTAAGAGTTGATCTATTCTATAAATTTAGAAATAAATATCGTATAATTACAGTCGTTATAGCATATCGGGCCGTTCGAATCAATCATTTATGGGCATACGTTCTGATTTCAATTTAGTGGAGAGTTATGGTTTACAATTACCCGTTTTAGTTAATGAGGCCTTAACATTTTGTGAAAAAAATCAAACGGTTTCTGTACGTTGTGCTGAAAATGGTTGGGCTTGGGTAGTACATGGTAGACGTCTTTTGGTTTGGCAATATAAAGATGTACGAAATGCTGGCACGGGTAACTCACCACCCAAAAGCGCCAAAGAATTATTAGCACGTAGTCATCAACGTAGAGGTGGTGCTATGGCTCAGTGTCGTGAATTAACTCTACCTCATTGTGATATTGGTCACAAGGCATCTTTAGTTAGTGTTTTCTTAAGTGAAAGTCAACAAATGGCTTCATGTGTAGCTGTTTCTCCCACCGGTGATGTACGCTATTGGCCTTCAATAGCTCATGATGGCAGTTCAATTGATTTAACAAATATTCTTGATGGTCAAGAGTTTGATTATATGTTGACATTGCCTCAACAACAAATGCCTTTAAGTTATTTGCTGGTCACAACCACCTGTAGCATGGTTTTGCTACAATTGCAATTGCAAAATGGACGTCATGTATTGCAGCATAAAACCATACGCCAGCCTTCGGGATTTTTGGGTGGAATTGGTAAAAAATTTGCTTCGATAATAATTGGCATGAATAGTGGTAATGATAAGGAAAATGTAAGTTAAGAGCTTTTTTTATAACCTTCATTAAAACATGCTGTGATTGATTTACATATAAAAACTAAAAAAAAATCATTTAATACTCCGCAAAAGTATACATTAATTTAAGGAACATAAAAAATAGTACCTTTAGTTTGGTCTCTCTGGTCTTAACGTTACTCTTAAAAATAATATTTTGTTTTTAGAAATTTGTAGCTGTTGCTTGTGATCCCCAAGCTTCAGGTGATCGTGAAGCTGTTGTTTCAGTTTTAGCAGATCGTTGGATACAACGTTGGCGTTTACATCATTCAGGTAGTAATGAACAAATGTTATTTGAAGACTCAGAAATTATACGTAAAATACGTGATGAATTCCAACCTAAATTTTGGAATGTTAGAGGTAAATCCATCAAATACTATTTGATGATTATTTTATCACTATACAAAATATTTTTCCATTTTTTAGACAGTATAAATGTGGATTTACAGCTATTAGATATGCATATATATGATGGAAAAACTTATATATTAGCGGGAGCTGTAAACACTACACAATCACCACAAATGTATTATGCCATGAGTAAGTTGGAGCTAAAATTGTTGGGTTTATTATTAATTATATTTAATTTGTTCTTGTTTTTGTTATTTCCACAGGCGTTTTATCTACCACAAATGAAGGAATGCGATTACTTAGTTTTACTCCCTTTAAATTTTCGCAATTCTATAGTGTGGCTACGGAAAATGAATGTTTATCTTTGCGTTTCATTATTTGCCGTACCCATATTTATGTTTATAATGATAAAGTAGTCTATCCTCTACCCTTGACCAATATACAAATTGGTGAAATTGATGCGGAAAAAATAGAATTTCATTTACAAGATGATCGTATATTAAGTGCAGCTGTTTGTACTGATATACCTTTAATATTTAGCCGCGCACATGGTTTAGTATCTATAACTCCTGGTGATTTTGATAGTTCAGATATAATGAATGCATCCTGTACTACTCCAGAGGTATTTTCACCAATGGCTGCTGATACTACTTTAAGGGAACAAAGTGTTTTATCTTCTTCAATGAGTAATATCAATGAACAAAATTTGTATATGTATGATTTGGATCCAGATTCTATTTATGCTGAATATAAAGATGAAGTTAGTCAATTAAAGGCAGCTTTTATATATCGTTTAAAACGTAATACTAATATGTGTAATACCGTATTAAATGAATTATTGAGAAATATCTCAGAACCCAGTTCAGCAGGAGAAACAGCCCAATTGGATAAGTACGTTGTAATTTCAAGAAATTTGATAAAAATAGTCTTAATGTGACAAAAATTATTTCAGAATTGTTATTACTATTGCGGAGGATTTGGCTGAAGATATACCTGCCACCGATCCACGTTGGGAGCAGTTGTGGGAAGAACCCAATTTTCAAAAATACGCTTTGGGTAGTTCTTCTTCTTTACAGATAATCACGCAGCTTAAGGAGAAGAATTTGGCTTTAAGACATTTTGTAGAATTTCTTCATGCTACTGGTATATGGGACAAGGTATTTAGTACCTAAACATTTTAAATATTTTGATAAAAAATATAATTGATTTTTTTCATTTTTTAGCTTAGTTATGTGCCCAGTGCTGGTGGCAATGTTTTGAAACCCACCAGTTTTGTGATATCCGATATAAATGAAAGAATTATAGCTGCCATAGCCTTAAGGAGCATACAAAACAAGTGCGAATTATTTAAAAAAATACTTTAGAATATTTCTAGTTTTATTTGTTTTTTTTTTTTTATCCCAAAAGGTTTAACAAACTAATTGATGAGGCCATTAATTTACTAGTCAAACGTTGGCAAGAACGTCCCCAAGGAAGCTTAACCGCCCAGGATTTATTCTACGTTCGCATTTGTAAATTTCAAGATATTTTCCAGGCATTTTGTGATCTTGCCGATAATCGTATTGAGAACCAACATCAATCTTCAAATTTGGCTTCATTTATATCAGATATTAATACTGTTGTTTTACATATAATCACTGAAGTTATTAATTTCCGTGAACAAAACTCTACAATTTATTCTTTACCAGCCGAAAAAATGGATTCATTTGAATATTTACCATGGACAGCTATGTCGGGTAATATTGGTTTAAGAGATTCTCTCTCACATCTTATAGATATATCTGTTAAATATGGTGCTCATGGAACTAGCGATCCAGACTTGAGACAAAAAATATATCAACAAATTTTAGAATTAATTGATTTTATATTGGATGGTCGTAAGCATTATTTGGAAAGTGTACGAGATACGGAAAAATTTAAAGTTTTGCAGCAGCAATTTGAGTCACAAAGGAGGGATTTGATATCGATATTGAGTAAGTAAAATAATTTATATTACACATTTATAAACAATATTGAGGATACCATATGTTGCTGCAACAAGTCGGCTATATCTGGTTGTTCTTTCTTGGGGGAAAAATTTCAAATTGACACAGCTGTCATTGGGTTGACAATCTTTGGTCGAGTCTCCCTCGAGTCATTCAGGAAAGGAGATCCAATTGTCGTGGGAACGGATGATATTATACTTCTTGTGATGGCGTTTTCTAAAAAGTATGGAAAACGGATCTTTAATGTCAGAGTATATGTCTAGAAAAGTGTACATTTAATATTTGGTATGAATAGGTTTACATTTTTCACACATTAGCTTTTGTTAGATGTGTTTTAGAATTGGAAAATTTGTCCGTTGATAGAAAACAAGGTAGAAGAAATGGTGTACATAATGTTTCAAAGCCGAAAAATAGAAAGCATTTTCAAAAACTTCGCCCGGTTGACTTAACGCTCGGAATATTTGATGTGAAAAGCTAAAGCTTATTCAGGCTTATAAATATACAATCACCGTTCCTGACAGGAACTTCGAAGCTATAATTTTTGAGGCCAAAAACAAAGCACGGAAATTGAGGTAATATTTGCAAAAAAAAAATATTCTTGCTGCATAACGGTTGACGAAACGTATGTTCTGCAGATTTTTCGCAACTCGTCAAAAATGTTATGTTGTTGAAGAAAAGTTTTAAACCCAAGAAGAAGTGAAAATGTTCCAAAAATTGCGGCAAGCAATATGTAGTTGCGGCAAAAGAAGCCAAGTGCAAGCACAATGATGTGGTATTTGTACCAATTGATGCAAATCCTCAAAACTGCCCGGAGCTAAGGCCAATGGAGAGATATAGGTCTCGTGTTAAAATAGAAATGAAGATAACAAAAAAGATCTCCAAAAGTGTGGTATATTTTAAACGGACAGAAAGTGACTGAAATCATAGTAAAACCGATTAATGGAAGTTGTTTGTTTACAATTTATTAAAAATTTAAACTGAAAAATTGAAAATAAAACGTTCGACTCAGAATTACTTTCCGTTTTAACGGCAGTCTATGTAAAAGTTGTGAATAAAATCACAACAGATAACAATTTTAGAGATATAATAGTGTAACTTGGCAGATATCTCTGTTTTGGTTCAAGAAAGAATTGATCCATTATTTCACATAGCTCCCATACAAATGTAACTCTCGGTATACCGTTTTTAACTCACAAAAGTACTAATTATGAAGCGATTTTAATAAAATTTGCCACAATCAAGTCTTATAATATTCTAAAACGTGTAAAATTGTATGAGTTTTGGATCATTATTTCTATTATTTTCCATACAACCTCCCTTCCAAATAACACTTTGTTTTTTTTTTACTAATTTACTTTTAAAAAAATTAAATTTTTAATTTAAAATCTACGATTATTTCAAAGTTTTCTATTAAAAATTTAAAGAAAATCTTAGAATTTTAATTACAACTCATCTTTTAGTTGACAACAATCAGTATGAAGCTGCTGCTAAATTAGCAGAAAAATACCTCGATTTCCAAAGTCTTGTTCTACTTTGTGATGTTACCAATAATCAAGAAAGACTCGATGCCTACATTAAAAAATATGAAGAATATGATTTCTCACAGTTTGCCATAAATTGGCATTTAAGACAAAATCGTCAAGGCGAAGTCTTCGAACGTTTCAAAGACAATCAAGCAGCTCTATCACAATTTATGCGTGATCATCCAACATTGGGATGGATACAACTTGTATTTAATGGTGATTTTGAAAGAGCATCTAAAATTTTATTTCAATTGGCTCAAAGTGAAACAGAATTTGTACAGAGAAAAAAGGTAAGTTAATATTTTTTTATTATATGTTGTATTCAAATAAAAGAATCTTATTTTAATAAATAAACCTTAATAGTCAATGTTATCCCTGGCTAAATTATCAGCATTTGCTTCAACGGGTTCTGATTTATCGTTACAATTAGAAACCATAAATGCTGAACTAAACATTGTCGATTATCAGGAACAATTAAGTGAACAATTATTATTGGCATTCGGTTATGATGTTGAACATCAAAAAGTTTTAAAAATTGAAGAAATTATTAATGTAAGTGATATAGTTAATATTTTTATACCCTCCACCACCACGAGTGTCATTTAGTGTGTATCGCTAAAGCGGAATCTCAGACCCCATATGGTATATATAAATATATATATTCTTGTATCAAATCATAATTTGTGTCGATTTAGCTATGTTTATCGGTATGTCTGTCTGTTATTGGCACGCTCGCAACCACAAAAATTGACAGAAATTTGCTTTGAGTATTTCTTATATTCCTAAAAAGTTTCCTATTTAAAACCAGCAACATCGATTCAACATATCAAAATATATAGACCGGTATCTGAGTCAACCTCGTAGTTCAAGCAAAAGCTTTCTTAAAATTGTCAATTATAAATGTACTTCTCTACTAATAATTATGTGACTCATTAGGTACTTCACACGCATTTGTGGAGAAGGGTATTTAAGATTCGGCATAACCGAATATATCATTTTTACTTGTTTCTAATTTATGAAAGTTTAACTGTTTAATTGTTCCTGTTCTATTTATCAAACATAAGTTATTTATTGCGGAAGAAAATGAAACGGCCAACGAATTTGATTTTCGCAAGGCCTTGGAATTATTAAATTATCTCGAAGATCCTTTTGAGGCTAGACATAAAATATGGTGTGCAGCAATTTTACGTGATAATTGGACCGAATATGATACAAATGCTGCTGTAGATTATATACAAAATTTATTATTTTTTAAACTTATAGAATTGTGTCATTTAATGGGTATGTTATTGATATATTGGCATATTTATTGAAAATATTGACATATTTATCTTAAATTCTCACAGATGGTGACTTTGAAAGTTTTCTACCACCCATGGAAGAGTTTATTAATAGTACAGATTTAGAAGATTTAGTGGGTAACAAATCATTTCAGTATCTTTTAAAACTTACCTATGAATATATAAATGATGCCTATAAGAAATCCGATGAGATGATGGATATGTAAAACCACAATTAGTGTTAAGTTTAATTCTAAATAAATTTTGCATTTTTTTGTTATCAAATTTTATTACGTAGTTTTTTTTCATTCCAATTGATTTGGTAAAATTTCGCAACCCTTTTGAAATTATTGTTCAGCATTTAAAACAAACAAATTTATTCAATAGTTAATTTGATTTGATTGAAATTGTTTTAATCTCTTATTTCAATAAAATAAAGAGAAATCATAATTAAAATATGCAACTTTGTTAGTAGGTGATATTATTGTTGTTGTTGTCTGTCAGTCGCTTAACTTCTATATCATATTTTATTTATTCATTGAAACCTTAGCAATGTCATTAGTTTAAATCACATCTATTGACTGGGTTATGTCGTTTTACATTTAGTTTGTCTCTTAAGAGTTTAGTTACATTTAAGTCATCGTTACGTTTACATCGTTATTTTAAATAATACATATTTCTTACGCTTGTTTAAAATTAGAAAAATAATTAAAATTGAAAAGTTTTTTATAATATATAAAATGGTAGATGAAACTACTCCTTTAACACCTCAGCCTCCACCCGGTCCGGTATATGTATTTCCTGGTGGTGTCTCGCCTCGTTCGCGGCGTCATAAAATGCATCAATTGCAATGGTGTTTGGGATTAACTTTTTTGTGAGTGAAAAAGAGAAAAAATAATAAACAAAATATCATAAATTAAATAAAATTTTGATTTAAAAAATGAACATTTATTTTGGTCCAGTTACTACTCATTTAATGATTTTTATTTATCACTAAAACTATTCAACAGTAAAAACCCATTTATTAAAGAAGAACCGAAATTTTAAAATAATCTTAATGGAATTTGGAATATAAAATTATTAGGAAAATTAAAAATTGAAATTATTGATAATTAATTTATTAGCTTATGTTGTGTCCTATTTCGAATTAGAATTTGTTTTCTTACTCTAGATGGCCAAATCTTACAAGGCTATCCAAAAACTACCTACCATGAGCCTCCTCCAAATCAGCCGGAAAACATCTCATTCATTTTTGTTAAATCCCAATAATCAAGGGTCACAAAAAGAAATTATGCTACCCAAACTTTTAAGTACGACTTAAATATTATTCCAGGAGTGATACAAGTTTCTGAAATGTTCTAATTTCAGCAAGTTGAAACGAAAGTACTAAACTTACAGTTTTAATTTTTTATTTGATTGAAATAATTATTAACATTAAACAAAAATAAAGCTTTAATCAGTAGTGCTAAAATTTTGAAATATCATATTATTGTTCTTGTACCACTTAAGTACTTCTTTAGTGATAGAATGACAAGTCAGGTCACAAATATATGGACACATTATAAAGTCTTATAAATGAAAGCAGCTTTTTTTGTTAGCATTCCTTAATGTACTTTTCGTTACTTATAGAGCGCGTTATAACAAATGATTGGATTCTTTTGGCTTAACTGTATATTGCTTGCTTTTGGATGCTAAAATTTTCTCCAATATTTCCTCGAGAATCAGCAACATAAAATTGTTGACCAGGAAGTTATGAAAAATCTGCCGTACATACATTTTTTGGAAAATTTGATTTCATTTTCTGTGTTTTGTTTTTGACTCCTAAATTTTGTCAGGAACTTATTGAACCTTGTATTCTTTAAACTTTAACTTTTCATGCCAAATAGTCTGAGCATTGAGCTTACCGCGGTGCTTTTCTACCGGTTGTGTTGGGAGCTCTTTTGAACATCATGACCATTTCCTCTACCTGAAGAAGGTTTTTTATCAACGGAAAAGTATGACGGCAGACCTTTGCTTGGTCAACTTTTTGTGGGGCCAAGTTTTGGTTTATTGAAAGTATTTCTCGCTTGTTATATCACAAGAAAGCAATTATATAAAATATGTATCTAAAAAAATTATATCATATTTTAAGAATAGATTAGTTTATAATGAATTTAAAAAAATAATAAAACTTTCAGATATCGCTATTTTGCTGCAAAAAGTCAGAACCCTCACTGATGTCTGAATTGTTGAGTTAATTGATTAAAACGAAACTTACGTTCTTTATGATGACCTTACATCAAATATGCGATTTATTAAGTCTTTAGAAATAATTTGATCACCTTATTAGGCATACAAATGAACCATATAAAATTCTACCAAAAGGTTTTTACCTCATGCGGTATCTGTTCATTTAGATAAAAAAGGAATTGTGCAAAATTGGGAAAGCAAACACAAACGTTATAATTATTTTAGAAAAAGCTTATAATAAAATAGAATTTAGATAATTTAAATATAAAGTATGATACAATATTTTTATTAAAACGAACTAACTTAACCCAATTTTTTATCTCTTGACGAACAAGAAATTCGAAATATAATAAATAACCGATGTTTTAAAAATATTTTTCATTGCAAAAATTGAATAAAATATTTTGGGTAAAAATTTACATATGTATTATATATAAGTATAAGTAGAGTATTCCTATAATGATCAGTGTTTATGAAAATTTTAACTATACTATTTCATCTATTGTTTATTACCGTAAATGACAAAAATTATGTGTATCATCAGTCATACCAAGAAATACACGGTAGACATTATTTCGCCCATTAAACTTAAAAATTTCTTCATCTCTACAAACCCTCTGCACTGATAAAGCTTATAAATCATCACACATTTTTCTTTAGTTTATTTTTAAAGTTATTCAAGTTATCTTTACTTCACACCTTAGTAGTATTAAATTACTTTACCCAGTTTATTGGCCTACATTTTATGGCATTACATACTACTTTTTACCATAAAAAGTAAACAACTTCTAAAAAAAAAATTAAACAAAATTATTTGTTATTGTGGCTTTAACATTTACTACGGAAAGTATTTGAGTAGTGACTAGGTTCCAAAGTAAATAACACAAGAAAATAATAATAATAATAAACCACAATTGTATAACATTTAAAAGAAAACAAAACTGTTATAATTAAAATCACAGTCCTTTGCTTACGTTTGTTTATATTCTTTTTGTATAGAATCATCATTATTGCATCTTTAATTATTGTCTTAGCCATTAATAATGAATATCCTTATCCCCCTGTCTTACTATTGGCTTCAAATGAATCTGACAATAATTTCAATTCTGCAATTAATTCAAGTGTTATACTTGATAGAATGGAAGCCATAAGATTTCCTTTACCTGATGAACCGGAAGATGATTGGTCATTAAAACATTTACATTTACAATCTAATGATACTGATTGGGCTATAAGCAAAGGTATTAAAGCTTTAGGAGATCGTGAATTAATGGAAGAAAGTTTAGAAATGACACCAGTTGACTCGCCCGCATTTCGTCATTATCGATCTTTAAGTTCAAATGCTGATTCAAGAAAATTATCGCGTAGAGGTTTTGTAGAGAATGAAGCTACCAGTAGTTTGGCAGAGAAATTTAATTATACAAAAGGTAAAGATGGATCTACTATAGGTCATGGTCCTAAAATTATATTACCTGATCCCACTTCGGATATAATATGTGATTTTAATGCAAAATATCGTCGTTCTAATGGCATATGTAATAATAAAAATCATCCCCGCCATTATGGTGCCGCATTAATACCTTACAGGCGTATGGTAAATCCCGATTATTCGGATGGTATTTCTCAACCTAGAGGAGTTTTAAAGAATGGCACTAGTCTATTACCACCGGCTCGTGAGGTTTCCTTGAAAATATATCGTGCATCATATGAAACAGATTCAAATTTTACTGTGATGTTGGCAGTGTTTGGACAATTTTTAGATCATGATATAACAGCGACATCAATAACTTCCTCTCAAGAAGGTGAATCAATAAATTGTTGTGCTCGCCCCTTAAATAATACACATCCAGAATGTTTTCCTGTTACTGTGCTGCCCGATGATCCTTATTATCAGAAATACAATTTAAGTTGTATGAATTTCATACGTTCATCACCCGCACCAACAGGTCATTTTGGTCCAAGACAACAACTAAATCAGGCCACCTCGTTTATTGATGCTTCTGTGGTTTATGGCAACTCAGATTTACGCCAACATCATTTACGTACCCTAAGCAATGGTTTAATGCGTATGTATATAACCAATGATAGCAGGGAATTATTACCCATATCCACAAACCCAGATGATGGTTGTAATCGTGTTGCTATGATTAAACAAGGAAAATATTGTTTCGAATCTGGAGATGATCGTGCTAATGAAAATTTACTTTTAACTTCAATGCATTTAATATGGTCTAGAGAGCATAACTATTTAGCTAGAGGTTTACAAAAGGAAAATCCTGAATGGGATGATGAAACTGTATTTCAAGAGGCTAGAAAAATTGTGGGAGCTCAAATGGCCCACATAACTTACAACGAATTTTTACCTATTCTTTTTGGCAGAGAATTTGTCGATAAAAAGGGTCTTACTCCACAAATACATAATTTGGATGCGCCTGATACCTACGATAGAAGTGTAAATCCATCTATAGCAAATTGTTTTGCATCTGCAGCATTTAGATTTGCCCATACTTTATTGCCGGTAAGTTTTTTTTTTTCAAAGAAGATGGAACTAATCTTTATTAAATTTTATATATTTATTCAAAAAGGGACTTTTTAATGTTACCAGTAATCATAGTAATCCTGAGTATATGGAGTTACATAAGATGTTATTCAATCCTTTTTCTTTATGGAATAATGGTGGTATTGATGCAGCTCTCTTAATAGCCACTAATACACCAATACAAAGAGTTGATCGTTTCTTTTCATTGGAAGTTACGCAACGTTTGTTCGAAGATATCACTGATGATCTCTCAAAACCCGCATGTGGTTTGGATTTGGTATCTTTAAATATACAACGAGGACGAGATCATGGCTTACCAGCATATCCAGTCTATAGAAAACATTGTCATTTGCCTCCAGTAGATACATGGGAACAAATGGCTTATGCTGTTGATAAAGATTCATTGAAATCAATTAGAGAAATTTATAGGTATTTATTTCTCTATATCGTTTATATGTATAGATAACAACAACAACTTGTGATTACTTTGTTGTTTGTCATATTTTTTGTAAATAATATGACAAACAATAATAAATTTAATAATGTTGTGCTCTTAATAATTTCCTTGATAGATATCCCAAAGATGTTGATGTTTATACAGGAGCTCTTAGTGAACCTCCTCTGGAAGGAGCAATTTTTGGACCCTTATTAGCTTGTTTAGTTGCCGATCAATTTATGCGTTTAAAGCGAGGTGATGCTTTTTGGTATGAACGCAAAATGGGACCACAAAAATTTACCAAAGGTTAACCTTTATCATATATATAAGTTCATTGAAATATTCTAATAAATTTCTATTTAATTTAGATCAATTAAAAACCATTTATGGTACAACTTTATCTCAAATAATATGTCGAAATTCCGATGGTATACAACAAATACGTAAATATGTTATGGAGCATCGTCTAAATGAACCAAACAATATAATCGATTGCAATAATATAAAAAATTTCAATTTTACTCCGTGGAATTTGCAACAACAACCAGCGCAATTATATAAAACACATTTCAATTCCCAGGCAGTCAGAATACATGTTATAAATAAAACAAATCATTCTTTAAATTCTTTAAATTAATAAATATTGTATGTGTTAAGCATCAATACATTAATATTATATTATAAAATATTTCATTCGCATTTATCATCATCATCATCTTCAACATCATCATTAACATAATCAAACACAAATAAAGTTTAATGACTTTAATAGTTTATTTCTTTGGTTTTCTTTATTTGTATAAATATTTAATTAATTTTGTTTTTATAAACAAATTTGTTTGTTTAATAATATACATTAATAATAACAATTAATTTGTTTTATATTTCTTGAATTTACGCATAGCAATACCATCATGATACTAAGATGAATATGATGGACTCTTATCAGCCTAGTGTGTAGGTAATTCATTGATGCATGTTGATGTACATTTTTGTATTGTATGGGAATTTAACTATCTGCAATGTTGCACAATTCTAAAAACTCCTCTACATCTGTCTAATTGATAATAATGTTTGTTTTGTTATTTTAATAACTTTCAATAATGATCATCATTATCACCATCATCATCATCGTAATATGGATCACTGGTACGCGGCTGATGTAATCATTTAAGGAATTACGGTATGTTTAAAAATCTTTGTTTTTTTTAGTTTATTTTGTGTTTATTTTTATAAATTATTGTTTTTATTTATATATTGAATTTATGTTTTGTATTATTAATTTACATATATCACTTATTGATGGAGTTTGTTTTTCAATTGTTGACCATGAACTTGAAAATTTTGTTGTTATCACAATTTACGAAAAGTTTGTTTTAGTTTCATAATGAAGTATGAAAAGAAGAGAAGTAATAATGTAAGCAAAAATAATATTATTAACAAAACAAAGTACTATATGTATTCTTTATGTAAATACTTTCCTACTTTCTTGTATTTCATTCATGAAAATACTTAAAATGAATTGTGTTGTTTATCCGTTTTGCCATAGATTTGTGTTAAAATTTGTATAGGACATTCCAAAATATATGAAACTCGAATCGTACCTTCCTATTTTTTATTATTTTTTAAATTCCTTTCCGTTTCAATGTCCCAGTGGTTTGAAATTAAATTTTGTTTGAAAATTTGTTAAACCACTCCCACTTCAATTTTCTAAGTTTTCTTACTATTTATCGGATTAAAAAATTGAATTCAAATGAATGCTAATTAACTGCAATTTCTCATTATAAAAAAATGATAATATTAATTAATCTCGTCGTAAATCATAATAATGCATTCTAGTGTCATTAATAACATACAAACAATTTAGAATGGGAATATGAGAGGATTTCAAAATATATAACATTTATTAAATGATTCTTGTTTTAAACGTTCTAAAGATTAAGATCAAAAAACTTTTAACTTAAATAAAAACGAAACCACTCACAGTGTTAATATTTTTATTTTTATTGACATTTTTATTACAATTTACAAAAACGGTTCACTTTGCCAAAAATAAATTAACAAATTATGAAGTCTTATGAATAAAAGCCGTCTTTTTAGTAAACATTCTTTGGAGAAAATTTTTTGTATATTAATAGCGATTTTTATAGACGTTTAAAATTTAAATATATAAACAATAGATAAAAATGGCTAAAAAATATCTTAAAAATATTTAATAGCAAAAATAAATTTTTGGTGTCTAAACGAGACTGAATTTGGCCACTAAACGGCTAAACTGGCAACACTGATCTTTTGTTCAATTTTAAAACTAAAATTGAAAGTGATTAGTATTAAAAGAATATTACTCGTGTTGTATATAATAATTATCTCTGTATCTTATCTGTCTTAGAACATAAAACTTCTATTTTATATTTCATATGTGAGTTATTTAATTATTTCATGAGAAATTTCATAAGTTTAAATCACATCTATTTCCTGGGTTATGTAGTTTCTCATTATGTTTAGTTGAATTTAAGATATCGTTACGTTAAAATCGTTAATCGTTATAAAAAGTTTTCTTATAATTAAAAAAATGGTAGATGAAACTACTCCTTTAGCGGCTCAGACACCATCCGGTCCGGTATATGTATTTCCTGGTGGTGTCTCACCTCGTTCGCGTCCTTATAAAAAGCAACAGTTTAATAAATGGTGTTGGGGAATAATATTTTTGTGAGTGTAAAAGAAAGTAGGAGAATAAAGAAATATTAAAATAATTAAAAATAATAGAAACAAGTGAATATTTAGTGCAGCTCAATAAATTCAGAATTCAATTTGTTACTCCGGAATTTTCTTGTCTTTTTGTTAATTTTGTATTTCCCTTGGAAGGTTTCAAACACTAAATATTGTTTTTTCTAGAATCACACTTTCGAAATTTTTACTATTACGATCATTTTCTTAATTGGTCATGAAAATAATTAATTTAGATCTTTTCTTGATTGGAGAGAAAAGTTCTCTGGGCATCTTTAAATGATAAACAAAATTATCGATTAAATTAGAAAATTTTGCAGTGAAATCGAGAAAAAAATTAAAAATAATATTTTATTTTTAATAATAGAAATATTCCGTGTAAAATAGTACCAAGAACATTTGTTCGCGTAATTAAAGCAAACCAAAAGACTTTCGGTTGAGAACAACAAAGATAAAACAAAAATAAAAAGTAAAGTACGTTTATAGGGATATGCAACAGTGTATTATAAAATTTACTCAAGATCAAAGTTACAAAATACTCAAAATTCAGAAATTTTCAAATTCATTAACAAATAACTAAAAACTATGAGATAAATAGTACATTTTTTAAGGTGTCTACGAGGTCTATTACAAGGTTACAATTGTAATTTGATAAGAAAACAACTTTAAAATGCTTAAACTTCTTATGTCCTTAACGACAATTTTGAGAATACATAACACGGTCTATGGAACACGGCCCCAACTTCAAAGTAATAAAGCTATATGACAATGAGCCAACAATCCAAAAAAAAAAAGACAGATTTATTTCCTTAAAAATGGATTCTTAATCATTGTACGTTGATTCAGAGATACGCAGTGTGGATTCGGAATAGTAGAATAAACCTTCTAAAAATTTTTATTATTATTCTATATACTTAGCTTTATTAATGCAACACATTTTATATATTTTTTCATTTTAAAATTTTTGGTAGACGTCTCATTTTAAGTTCTAAAGTCGATTTAATGTAATATCGTTTCCGAATGAATGTTCGACTTTTCACTTTTATATGAAAAGTTCATAATATTGACTTCATGGGAAAAGTGGGAATTAAAATTAATATGATAAATATGTCAACAGAATAAACAGTTACACTGAACTAATTATTTCGCTTTATAGAAATACTCTCTGCATTCTTAAGGCTACAAATGGAGAAAAGAAAAATCTAATGGTTTTGAAATCCTCATACATTTGTCTTTGTTTTTTATTTAAGTTATTCTATCTTTACTGCACACCTCAGGCGTATTAAATTACTTTAGCCAGTTTATTGGCCTAGATTTTTTCGCAGTACATACTACTACAAGCCATCAAAAGTAAATTGCTATTGCGGCTTTTACATTTACGGAAAATATTTGAGTAGTGACTATGTTCCAAAGTAAAAATAAAAAAAAACAAAACTTATAAACCACAAGTCTATAACTCTAAAGAAGAATCGTCATAATTAAAGTTATAATTCCTTGCTAACGTTTGTTTACATTTTTATATAGAATCATCATTATTGCAACTTTAATCGTTGTCGTATCCATTGAAAATAATAACAATTATAATGAAATAATAATACTAATGAAGATCCAAATCCCTTCGTCTTACTATTGGTTACAAATGAGTCTGAAAATAATTTGAATTCAGCAATTAATGCAAGTAGTACACTTGATAGTATAGAAGCCATGAAATTTCCTATACCTGATGAGCCGGAGTATGGTTGGTCATTAAAGCATTCACATTTGCAGTCTAATGATACTGATTGGGCTATTAGCGAGGGTATTAAAGCTTTAGGAGATCGGGAATTATTGGAGGAAAGCTTAGAGATGACACCAGTGAATTCGCCTGCTTTCCGTCACTATCGTTCTTTAACTTCAAGTGCAGATTCAAGAAAACTGGCACGCAGAGGTTTGGTAGAGAATGAAGCTACCAACAGTTTAGCAGAGAAATTCAACTACACAAGAGGACAAGATAGATCTACAATAGGTCGTGGTCCTAATATTTTATTACCCGATCCTACATCGAATATAAAATGTGATTTAATGCAAAATATCGTCGTTCTAGTGGCATATGTAATAATAAAAATCATCCTCGTCATTATGGAGCTGCATTAATACCTTACAGGCGTATGGTAAATCCTGATTATGCGGATGGTATTTCTCAACCCAGAGGAGTTCTCAAGAATGGAACAAATTTATTGCCTCCAGCTCGTGAAGTATCTTTGAAAATTTATCGTGCATCATATGAAACAGATTCAAATTTCACGGTAATGTTGGCCGTATTTGGACAATTTTTAGATCATGACATAACAGCAACAGCCTTAACATCCTCACAAGAAGGTGAATCTATAAATTGTTGTACTCGCCGATTTAATAATACCCATCCTGAATGTTATCCAGTTACTCTACTACCCGATGATCCTTATTATCAGAAATTCAATTTAAGTTGTATGAATTTCATACGTTCATCACCCGCACCAACAGGTCACTTTGGTCCCAGAGAACAATTGAATCAAGCCACCTCGTTTATCGATGCTTCTATGGTTTATGGCAACTCAGATTTACGTCAAAAGGAATTACGTACCCTTAATAATGGTTTATTACGTATGTATATTACCAATGATAGTAGGGAATTATTACCTATATCCACAAATCCAGATGATGGTTGTAATCGTATTGCTATGATTAAAGAAGGAAAATATTGCTTTGAATCAGGAGATGATCGTGCCAATGAAAATTTACTCTTGACTTCAATGCACTTTATATGGTCAAGAGAACATAATTATTTAGCTAGAGGTTTACAAAACGAAAATCCCGAATGGGATGATGAAACTGTATTTCAAGAGGCAAGAAAAATTGTGGGCGCCCAAATTGCCCATATAACTTACAATGAATTTTTACCCATTCTGTTGGGCAGAGAATTTGCTGATAAAAAAGGTCTTACTCCAAAAATAAATAATTTGGATGCACCTGATACTTATGATAGAAGAGTAAATCCATCTATAGCAAATTGTTTTGCATCGGCAGCATTTAGATTTGCGCATTCTTTACTACCAGTAAGTTATTATTATTTTTGCAGAGAAATGTGGAATAATTATTTTGTTAATTTTATGCTTTTATTCCAAAAAAGGGACTTTTTAATGCAACACGTAATCAAACCACTGCCGAGTATAAGGAATTACATAAAATGTTATTTAATCCCTTTTCTTTGTGGAATATTGGTGGCATTGATGAAGCAATTTTACTTTCCGCTAACACACCAATACAAAGAGTTGATCGTTTCTTTTCTTTGCAAGTTACCCAACGTTTGTTTGAAGACATAAGTGATGATCGTTCCAAACCCTCTTGCGGTTTAGATTTAGTATCATTAAATATACAACGGGGAAGAGATCATGGTTTGCCATCATATCCAGTTTATAGAAGACATTGTAAGTTGTCACCAGTAGATACGTGGCAACAAATGGCAGAAGCTGTTGATAAAGATTCATTGAAATCAATTAGAGAAATTTATAGGTATTTATTTTAATATTTTTGTTTAGAATTTTACTATCTTTTTGCAACTAAAACTTATATTACTGTTGTCTTGAAAATTTTCTTTTAAGATCTCCCAAAGATGTTGATGTTTATACAGGAGCTCTTAGTGAACCTCCTCTGGAAGGAGCCATTTTTGGACCGTTATTAGCTTGCATTGTAGGAGATCAATTTATGCGTTTAAAGCGAGGTGATGCTTTTTGGTATGAACGAAAAATGGGACCTCAAAAATTCACCAAAGGTTAACCTTTATTATTTATATGTTTTCTCAAATTCTCAACAAAATTTCTATTTTACTTAGATCAATTAAAACTATTATGGTACAACATTATCCCAAATTATATGTCGTAATTCTGATGACATACAACAAATACGTAGATATGTTATGGAACATCGTTTAAATGAACCAAACATTATTATTGATTGTGATGACATAAAAAAATTTAATTTTACTCCTTGGAATGTGCAACAACAACCAGCAGAATTATATAAAACAAATTTGAATTTCCAGGCTGCCCAAATACATGTTATTAATAAAACAAATCATTCTTTAAATTCCATAAATTAATAAATATCGCTTCATCTTCAAAACATCACCATCAACATAATCAAACATAAATAAAGTTTAATGACTTTCATACTATTTTCCTTATAAATTTTTTGTTTTTATTTTTTGTATTTTTATAAACAAACTTGTTTAATAATGTCATAATTAATTGTTTTATATTTTTTGAATTCTGCATAGCAATACCATCATGTTATAGAGATGAATGTAATGGTCTCTTATCAGCCTAGTGTATAGGTAATTTATTGATGCATGTTGATGTACTTTTTTGAATTGTATGGGAATTTAACTATCTGCAATGTTGCACAATTCTAAAAACTCCTCTACATCTTTCTAATTGATAATAATGTTTGTTTTGTTATTTTAATAACTTTTAATATTGATCATCATTATCACACATCATCATCATCATCGTAATATGGATCACTGGTACGCGGCTGATGTAATCTTTTAAGGAATTACGGTATGTTTAAATAATCTCTGCTTTGTAGTTTATTTTGTTTTTATTGATATTATGAATTATTGTTTTTATTTATACATTTTATTTCTGTTTTCTACCTAATTAACAATAACATACGTATATAATATTGTAATATAATTTGTTTTCCCATTATTGACCATGAATTTAAAAATTTTGTTGACTATGCTGTTTATCATGATTTTTGAAAAGTTATTTGACTATGATGTTAAACTATTTTATGAATGTAACTGTATTAAAATCCTCCCAAGAGGCTGAAATAATAAACTGATGGTATATTAACTTTGCGATTCCGTGTGAATGCTAAGAAGGAATCATCTTAGACCCCATAATGTATAAATTATTGTATCAAATCAATATTTTAGTGTATTAAGATATGCCCTCCGCGTTTGTTAAAGTACTGAAAAGTATCCTACTTAAAACAAGCTCAATCGGTTTAGTATATTAAAAGGTATAGACCGATATCTGAGGCAACCTTGAAGTTCAAGTAAAAACTTTCGTAAAATTGTTAATTATACATCCAAAAATTAAAATGAAATTCTGCAATAGCATTAATCTATATGTACGTCATTACCATTCTAAAAACTATTAAAATCGGTACAGTAGAAAAGAAATATAACTGATTTTATGAGTCACTAAGTGTTCCGTTTTTATATTTTAGAAAAACTTTTATATATTGTATATGTCTTTGAGTATATGTGTGAGTGTGTTTGAACGCAACATAACGTATTTATACACATGCATCTTTGGTAGAGGGTATTGAAGATACGGCATAGTCGAATATAACATTCTTTCTTGTTGTTCGTTAAAATATACGTATAAATCCGAATGTTACAAACATATCAATCGCAAAACATATTTATATTTTTTACCATAAGATTTATTCTTACTGTTTTTTTTCAATCACATGTTTTTTCTCAAGAATAACAACTTATCAGTTGTACAATAAATAAATTTTTTACACAAAATTATGTAATACAACAAGGAAATTAAATAACATTGATGAGTTATTACCCCCGAAATAAGAAAATATATAAAATGTTATATGTAGTACAAAAAATTATAAAGTACTTTGGCACTGTTTTCTATAAATTAAGAAAATTTTAAACTGATTCGTATCAATAAAGTCAAAATTATTCGTGTATAGCCCAATTATTTGCTTCTTATCTGCTATGGACCATTAAACAATATAAAGAATTTATTTGTTTTATATTTAAAAACTTTGCATACCACAAAAGGTTTCATTATAATTAGAGCTACACGCGATAAAATGTTGAATTAAATGTTATTGTTTAAAAGCGACCCAACATATCGGGTCAGATTTTCTTTTAAATTCAATTTAAAAATTGCGATAAATATTAATCACGAAAATTACGAAATGTGGATAAAACATATGAAGTTATTTTAATGCCAATTTACAAAAAATCAAATAAATCGATCCACATATGACCGTAACTTACATATAGAGCCATACAGAACCACTTCAGAAAATTCATAAAATGTTAGTATTGTGATATTAAATTATATAATTTTCTAAATGTTATTATAAGATAGAAGCAAAATTAACTTAAAAATCACTGTTTAAAATCTAAGCAAATTATATATTTCGTATGATATATGATAGGCGGTTTATCGACTTCTGTTTACTTATGAAGTATATGTTCAATCTTTTTACTTTAAAATGCCAAAGGAGTGCTTAGTGACATTCAAATTAATTCTTGTATGAATGTTATTTTCTATTCTGAAACACCTATCGCAGTAGTATTTTTCACTCAGAAAGGATTTTTATACCCTCTTTCACAATAGGTGGTTGGGGTATTATACGTACTGATGTTTGTAACAATAAAAATAGTATGCGTTTGTACTGGTGTTTGTAATAATAAAAAATTATTTCAACCTCTTATGTATATCGTCCACTCATAATCACTTTTGAAATCAATAATGTTCTTTCCTTTCTTTGTCCGGCTGTTTGTCCATGGAAACGTTATGAACACTATATACAATTGAATAATTATAATTTCGACACAAGGACGAAGCCTATTGAAATTAGCCATGTACAATGTTTCAGGTAGATCCCATACCAATATCCACTAGGAATGGAATTCTAAGCTCATAAATCTCATATCTGATTGAAATGAGTGACCAGAAAAAAGTACATGCGAAAATGATTTATTTTTCAACAAAACCAAACTTTGTCTACATAAAGTTGGTCAAGCATTCAAAGGTTTGTCGTCAAAATGTTTTTAATATTATTAAACAGTGTCGGCAGAACTTATTAACCATTGAATTAAAAAAAACCTCTAAACACATATGGTGGGAAAATAGCCCGGTTTAAAAATATACAATGCTCAACAAATTCCTGGCAGGAACGCTGCTAGAGCCCAAGGCAGTAAATGATTTGATCCAGAATGAATGACGAAACATATGTTATGGTAGTTTTTTCGCAATCTCCTGGCCAAAAATTGTATGTTGCTAATGCTCGAAGAAATGATAAAGTAAAGTTTAGGACCCAAAAACACTCAAAATTTTCCCAAAAAATTCTTGGCATGTTAAGCAAAACCTAAAAGCGATGCTTCCATTCATAAGATTTTATAATGGGTCCACTTATTTTTTGGCCTGAATTGTCATCAGGTCACTATGAAAAACAAACCATTGAGTGGTACAAGAACAATAATGTGATATTTGTACCAAGAGAATCAAATACTCCAAACTGCCCGAAACTAAGGCCAGTGGAGAGATATTGGTCTCTTGTCAAAAAAGAACTAAAGAACTCAAAAATGGTTACAAAAAGTGTAGTAGAATTTATACAGAGATTGAATAAATTGACAGAAAGCAAGATAAAAACGCTAATTGAAGTGTTTCGGATAAAGGTTAAAAATTTCTTCAATAATGATTAAAACTATAAAAATATTTTTTGTTAACTCTAATAATAATTTCAATCAAATAAAATAAAACTTAAAACTGTAGGTGTAGTGGTTTCGTTTTTATTAACATATATGTATGTTAAGAATTTTTCAAACTCACTTTTTAGAGAATTGACTTGACAGAAATATTGTTGGAGTGGTACTCCATCGCTTAACGTTTAAATTCTGTTCGTCCACTCCCACATTAAAAAAATAAGAAATCGAGAGTTTAACTGTTAAATAGGAATTTCCCTCGATACATCTTCTTTTAGTCAATTATTAAAACGTTTGTGTTGGTTTTAAATTTACTGCTTTCTAAAGTGAGAGATGCGAAATATTTTATATACTTTTATATGAACGTATTAAAATAATAAAGTTAATTTAAAGATAATAATATTTACATGTTTAATTCATCATCGTCGTATTGTTGTTGTTGCTGCGCTGTTTTAAAATACGGAAAATAATTAAATTAAAGAAAACAACAAAAAATTATTTAACTATGAGAATTTTGAAAATAATTGAAACAGTTGTACATTATAACTTGAGGTGTAAAGAACACCAATTCGAGATTCGAAGATAAAATTTCTTTGTCATTAGGACGCAAATAAATTTCAATAATATTTTTTTGTGTTAATGATCATTTTCAAAAAAGACCGAATTTATATATTTAAATTTCGCAGTAATTTGAAGAAAATTTTCAATAAAAACAAAAAAATCTTTAAAACGAAAAAGAAAAAATGGCTCCAAATGAAACATCAGCCTTGTTGAAAAATTATCATTGTGATCATCAACAATATACAAATGATGATTCTAGTAACAATAATGTGATTGTGGGAAATAATCATAATGTTGCAGATGTTAGTGGGTATCATACACTGGACGATAATAATCATGTTGTGTATATCAACAAGGATGCCTCAGAATATGAACCCATATTCTGTATTAATGAGTAATTAATTTTATAAAAAAATTCGAAAATCTGTATTAATTTGCGCCTTATTTTTATAGATATTCCTACGCTTTAACTTTAGATGAATTATTACCCTATAAATTAGATCCATGGTGGCAAAATTTAAGACGCATTTTGTTTTTAACCACTTGGTTGATCGTATTAGTAACTTTTCTAACTGGCTGTCTGTTGGCCTATTTAGAAGCAGGTCTCACTACTTGTAATATGTTAACAACTGCCAACATTGAATTAACTACTTCATCTACTAGTGGTATTTTAGCAGCTGCTGCAACAACAACTTTGCCAACCACCATAGCAAAAATTTTATCAACTGAGTTATTGGGTGGTGGTGGTGTAATAGCACCATGAGCAAGTGTTTTTGACTTGAAGTGAAAAGAAATATCGTATCTGTTATTTCCGGTATCTCCGAGAAATAAATGATTCTATGAAGTTAAGAGAATTGATTTAAGATTAAATAAATTTGAATCTTAAATAGTTAAATGACTTTATTTAAGATTAAATAAATAAATAAATAAATAAATAAATAATTTTAATTGAAAAGGAGAAGTATTAATATTTTTGTGTTATAAAGTTT
This sequence comes from Cochliomyia hominivorax, assembly GCA_004302925.2. Classification (NCBI taxonomy): domain Eukaryota; kingdom Metazoa; phylum Arthropoda; class Insecta; order Diptera; family Calliphoridae; genus Cochliomyia; species Cochliomyia hominivorax. Next base: position 94,500,355 of record PYHX02000467.1, on the reverse strand, counting down.
TAAAACTTTACAAGAAATTTGAACTTCCCTTTAAATATTTAATGAGAAATGTCCTTATTATTTATTTATAAATAGTTAACATTTAAATAATAACAATTAAAAAATACACCTTAATTGAAGTAATTATAAAAAAACACAAAATTAACTCTAAAAATCGCTGTCTGAATCCAAAGCATATATATCATTTTATTTGTTATAAAAGAAAAAAATAATAAATTCTATCGAAAAATTGTTGTCCCATTATAATTGACATTTTATGTCTTTAAGTAATACCACTTGTAAAGATGTTAGCAATGACACATATTGGTTCCAGAACAGCTTTTACACTGAACATTTTTGAACTTTTAACAACGATGAATACCGAATTTCTATATAAAATTATATTAAAATGGATAAATTACTAATTTCGATGAATTTTAAAAGAATGCTTTTGTCAAAACAATGGAAACTAATATCGATGGAAGATCTAAAAAAACTTCTGGACGGACATTTCTGATAGTTTTTCATGAAGATAATAATATTGTTTTATTTATCAAATATTTAACAAATGAGTATAAACTTCATATTAGTACTTCCACAGTAAGAAAACATTTATTGGAAAAAGTAAATCAAACAAAATTGGACTCGTTTATTTCAGTTACATATTGGATATCCACATGTAAGATACTTTGCTGATAAGAAATACCACTTCGATTGGTTTTTCAGCACTAATCGAATTTGGTCAAAGAATAGTTAGCAGCTAATGAGATTAAAATTTTAGATAAATCGATATAGTTCCCGATTTCAAAAGGTAGATTTTGTCCTCAATGCTTAACAATAAAGCAGTAGTTGATTAAATCAGAGCATGAAATTTTACAATCAAAATATTTAATACAAAATATGAAAAGTTTCTAAGGTTTTGCGAATTTGTAAGATAATGTTATTTTTCATTTATTATAACTTCCAAGGAAATGGAATTTACGTTTTTTTGTCTTTTAAAATTATATGAATTAAATGAAACAGTAGATAAAAGATAATGTTTTTATTAATCTTTTTTAAAACACAATGATGAGTACGTACTGAAAAAACATTGTTTTTAAATACTTTCTGAAAATCATAAGTTTCATTTTTGAAACCTTGGGAGAAATATTAAATGTTTCAAAATGAAAAAAGTCCGTACAAAGTGCGAAATTTTATTTATACTTAAATTTAATAAAGTTGTTGTATTTTTTAAATGATATCAATTTTTTTTGAATGAAGGTTCCAATCGAATTACTAAATGTTTATAGGAAAAAAATATATGTCATGTCACTTTCATATAAACTAACAGATTACGTAGAATATTTTGTACTGCTTTCATTTTACTTATCATTCGCAACACTGTGTTCTTGGTACCATATTGTGACCATGAAATAATTTCACTTTTGGATCTGATATTCCAGTTTTTTATTTTTACTCAATATCATTATTGTTAAATGAGAGTAAAGTAAAAAACTATGTTTATATTAATTAAAAAGTAAATAGGAGTCATGTAATATAGAGTTATATATAAATTTATAATAAATATAAATAAACTTAATCCACTGGCTAAAAGATATATTTAAATCAAAACATATCCATTCTCGTATCTTTGAAAAACTTTGGATGTAACCGCTTTACCTTTGCTCTTCTTAAATTAAGTTAAATTTTCAAAATACTATAATAGGTGAAGTGAAGCTTCCAAAGTTTTTTTTTAATAAACAGTTTTCTTACTGTAGAGAACTTATCTGAAATTTAAGTTCTTTCATTACATATTTCAATGGAATAAAGTAATTTTTTACTATAAGGAAAAGCTTTAACTCTGTTTCCTCAGAAGTTAAAACTGCTTAGGTTTCAAATAATACTTTATGTTTCAAAAATTTAGTTGCTGACAGTTGTTAATTTTGGAACTATTTTTTCCACATTTTATAAAAACTTGAATAATTTTTGTTATCATTAGGAATGAAATATAGAAATTTCAATCTAATATTATATTAATCGTTTAAGAATATAAAAAAATCACTTCCTGGTAGTTGTGGAATAAAAGTAAAATTTGAAAATATTTTCATTAAAATAAAACAAAATTTTGCTTTTTATTTATTGTTTTTGTTTCATTCCATTTTATTAATCATATTTTTTTAATCATATTTTTTTGTTTTGTTATACATTTAAATTAATTTTTTTAACAATTTGTTCTTTTTTATTTATTTATTTTTTTATTTTATATTATATTATCTTTCTGATTACCTTATTGTTTTTATATTATTTTTTTAATTATTTTCTTTTTAAAACTACAATACTATAAAGTTTTTCCATGATTTTTTTCTTTTTGGTTTCCTTTGATCACTTACTTAATAATTAATTTAAATTAATAGATTTTTGTTGTTTGTTGTTGTTTATAGTTTATAGTTTGAAATCGTAGAAAATTGTTTAGTAAAAAATTTAAATTAAAAAAAATGATTGGCTAGATTAATAATTTGTTTGTTTGGGTATAATAAGAAAGTTTAGTTTATAAATAGTTAAGATAGTTTTTTTAGTTTCTTGTTAAAAGATTTTATTATTATTTAATATAACACAGTGTGTCCAACTTAATTCTTTTGGAAATAACTTCTGAACCGTGTCACACAGAAAAAAAAAAACACGAAGCAAAATCAATGTTGAATATAGTTGATTTCAGATTGAATATATTTTTTTCATTTTGTTAAAATAAAATGTTTTTACAGTTTTGGTGAAATAATATTGTACATATTAGAATCTTGCGATATAAATATATATAATTATGCAACAATAAATTTAAAAAATTACTTTTCACTAGTAGTAAAATTTCAAGAATATTCTCAAGGAACTGTATTTACTGTGAAACAGTGTTAAATATCCATTTATTTTCTATAAAGCAAAATCACAATTAAAAAAGTTAAATTATTTCCATTTTAAATGATTTTTTGTCTGTGTGGAGGTGTTTCTGAGTCGATTTGAAAAAATCGAATACTTTATATGGTCAGGGGCGTTGTTAGTGACCCGCTAAAGTTGAGCACTTCTCCATCAAATATCAAATAAAATTTGGTGTCGAAAATATATGAATAATTTAAAACATCGATTTTTTTAATAAAATTCAACGAATAACGAATATTATTTGAAATTTCAATATTAATCTGTCCATGATTTACGGAATTAAAAAATTTCCACATTTCCATTTTTTACGGTAATGTCCAAAACCTCTATCCCTATAAATCATTTTTAAAAAATTTGACTTTCAATTGAAATATGATTCTACAATATTTATTTTGACTTGAATATCTCGGAAACTGTAAGAGATAAAACAAAAATGTTTTTTTAGACATTAACAAGAATTACTTATATGCAAAATTTCTTTTCTCTCAATTCATTAATCGATTTATCAACACACCATATGTGGTTAACTTCAGCGGGTAAGTGACTACACACCTAACCACATATGGTATTTGATTTCTCCTAACCAACTCAAAAACGAGTTTGCTCTGCCTATGTGAAATTTCATTAAGATATCTAACGATTCAAGAGTTACAGAGTTATTTCCTAAAAAATCGATTTGGATACACTGTGTAAAAGTTGTAGGAAATAAAATGTTTCTAAATTTGTTCTTTTGGAGAAGGGGGGGGGGGGCAATAATATGTTTTATAAAGAATTTGTATATTGTTATATATAAAAATGTTTATGTAATTGTTTCGTTTTCATTTGTTTAGAATTTTTTTATTAATAATTTTATTAATGTAGTTGTTTCCATTTTACGGTTTACTTTCATTTAGGACGTTTTTAGGTTTTTCTTCTTTCTTTCTTCCTTTATTTTTTCCTTTCCTTTTATATAAATATATTTATTGTTATTAAAAACTTTTTTAACTACTTTAAATTTACTTTAATTAATTATTGTTTTGTTTATTTGTTGTTATAAATACGCCAAAATAAATATTTTTCAAATAGTTTTAGTTAAGATTAATTAAAATATTATTTTTAAAAGAATATATAATATGAAATTCATTATTAAAGTAATTTGTTGTTATTTTATTGAAATTATATTTTTCCTCGGGTTTTTAAATTTTAATGTTTAATGTTTTATAAAGTAAAACATTTTCTTTTTTAATTTTTTAATTATTATTTTAATTATATTAAAGAAATTATAAGTTATAGATAACCTAGAAATCAGAGTATAGCAAAACTCAGAGCAAAGTCTTTATTTCCTAATGATTTTATTTTATAATTTTCATTTGCGAAGGTTAAAAAAATAAAACTATTTTTTGATAAAAATTTGATTATTTTACTCTTGTTTTAGTTAAAAATAAAAAAGAGGATTATTTTTTCAACTCGCTCAAAAATGGTTGAAAAGAAAACAAAAAAATTACTTGCCGCAATACAACTTACTATTTTTGGTTTATATCAAAAAATGCTGTAACAAAAATACACTAAAATTCATACAACAATGCATGTGATATAAATATCTCCTTTTCAGCTTAAAAAATGACAATTTTGGCACACGACTTCAACACAATTTGTGTAAATAATTTATTTTTTGGATTTCGCTCTTTTTTTGATTTTTAACATTTTTTAGAATTAAACTCTTTTCGAAGAGCGATAAAAAATAAAACTCTTAAAAAAAAAAAAAAAAAAAATTGAACTCTTTAAAAGATCCGATCTTCAGAAGAGTAAAAAAAGAGTTGGAAACGTCCCCTGTTAGAAATTGATAATAATTTAAAAACAATATTTGATATTAAATTCTTTGATGGAGAATATTAGCCTTTAACATGACCCTTTCTGAAATATAAAATAATTAATTAAAATAATTTATCAGTTAATTTTAAGTCGAAAAAGTTTAAAAAGATAAAGCAAATGAAGGTTTAAAAATATACAAGGCTCATGAAGTTCCTGACTATTAAAACGTTGATGGAAGTATTTCCGAAAAAAGTTCAAAATTTCATCAGTAGTGATTAAAACTATAAAATAATTTTTGGCAAAATTTAATTAAATAAAATAAATTAAAACGTTTACTGGTTTCGTTTTTATTAATATGTACGTTAAGAATTTTTCGATTTCACTCCTTAATTAATAACGATTTGATTTTTTTCAGTAGTCCACCATGGGAAGAATTGTACATAACGTCTTTTCAAATTAAAAATGAAAATATCTGTGTTCGGTTGAAAATAACATTATTGTTTGTGATAGCATAACGGAAGAGTATTCCATCCGCACTTGTCGAAATTCCCAACATCTGAACAGGTTAAAAGGTCCATTCATTTACACCAAGTCCAATTGCATCTCATAGATTTTATTTCGTTGTAAAGTCAGGTGGGTTTAATGTTGTTAAAAGTTAGGGAACAATTTATGGTCATGAGGCATGAAATCGTTAAGCTAGATGAGATAGGAGATAATTACCGGATTCAGTTTCTCAGATAGACACCTTAACATGGGCAACAGTATTTTCGATAATAATTCCAGTATTAGCATAATTAATTTAATATATATTTATAATATTGTTCCATTTTTTAAGAAGCTAATGTGAAAATGGTAGTAGCCTTCCGAGATTTTCATCAAATATTCATCGGAGCTCAAATTTTAGGTTTAAAATGGATTCAACATGGAAAAAACTGCGAGTAAGAGTTTCCAGCTAAATCCTTTCAGCGGTTTACAAGAAAAATGCAAAAATCCTAAAAATCAGAAAAATCAAATTATTGAGATAAAAAAGTTTTCTTGAAAATCTTAGAAACTAACTTTTTTGATTACTTTTAAAGGTGGAAATCTGTGCTAAACAAATTTGAATTTGATTTTTTATTTTTTGCATTTTCCTCGAAAACCGCTGGCCAAATATAGCTGGAGAACCCTATTCGTAGTTCTTTTGCATGCTAAATCCATTTTTGAACTAGAATTTGAGCTCCGACGAAGATTTTATGAAAATCTCGGAAGGTAACCACCATTTTCACTTTAACTCCCTAAGATATGCAACAACAGTTAACAAATATTAATATACTATTTGTTATTAGGTATATATTTATGGAAAATTTCATTGCCTATTTTAAGGTGTAATAAATTATTTAGGGTAGCTTTCCGAGATTATGATGAAATCTTTATCAGAGCACCTATTTGAGATCAAAAATGGATTCAGGACACAAAAAAATATACGAATAGGGTTTTCCATCAAAATCTGGCCAGCGGCAAAAAAACATAAAATTGAGAAAATTATCAAATTATCTAGACCAAAACACAGTTTGTTAAAAAGAGCAATAATTTTTATGTTCATATATTTAATGTTCCTTACGGTTATCTTGCTAAATCAATTTGAACAATAATTTTTTAATTTCGTAATTTTTAAATTTTTGCATTTTTCTCGTAATCTGCTGCACGTATTTTTTTCCATTCTGAATCCTCCTTTGACCTAGAATTTAAGCCCTGATGAAAATTTCATCATAATCCCGGAAAGCTACCCTAAATAGATTTTATGACACCTTAAGATAGGCAATGATATTTTTCATAATAATTTACCAAACAATTTAATATATTATTTAGTAAATATTATTGCATATCCTAAGGAGTTAACATGAAAATGGTGGTAGCCTTCCGAGATTTCCATGAAATCCTTGTCGGAGCTCAAATTCGTGGTCAAAAATGGATTCAGGACTTAAAAAAAATACGAATAGGGTTTTCCAGCAAAATCTGGCGAGCGGTTTACGAGAAAAATGCAAAAAACATAAAAATAAGGAAAAATTTCAAATTATCTACCCCAAAAAACTGATAGTTAAATAATAGCAATAATTAAATATATTTCTTAATTAGGATTAGGATTAGGCTAAAAACTATACACAATGTTTTTTCATGTCCTAAATCTATTTTTATCTTCGAATGGAACTGTGATGATGGCTTTATTAAAATCACAGAAGGTTATTTTAAATTTTATTATTTGGTATTTTAAGTACTTTTAACAGGTGGAAATCTTTGCTAAATCAATTTGAACAGTAATTTGGGGTTAATCTTAATTTTTACTTTTTTGCATTTTTTTCGTAATCCGCTGGCCATATTATGCTGGAAAACCCTATACGTAGTTTTTTTCCATGCTCAATCCATTTTTGAGCTCGAATTTGAGCTCTGATAAAGATTTCATCATAATCTCGGAAAGCTACCCTAAATTCATTTTATGACACCTTAAGATAGGCAATGATATTTTTTATAATTATTTACCAAACAATTTAATATATTATTTACAATATTTTTGCATATCCTAAGGAGTTAAAGTGAAAATGGTGGTAGCCTTCCGAGATTTCCATGAAATACTTGTCGGAGCTTAAATTCGTGGTCGAAAATGGATTCAGGACACGAAAAAAATACGAATAGGGTTTTCGAGCAAAATCTGGCCAGCGGTTTACGAGAAAAATGCAAAAAACATAAAAAGCAGGAAAATTTTCAAATTGTCTACCCCAAAAGACTGATTGTTAAATAATAGCAATAATTAAATATATTTCTGATTTTTTTTGTTTTTTACATTTATTAGGGAAACCATTGGCCAGATTAGGGTGGAAAACCATACACATGGGTTGTTCATATGCTAAATCTATTTTTATCTTCGAATGGAACTGTGATGATGGCTTTATTAAAATCACAGAAGGTTATTTAAATTTGATTATTTGGTATTTTAATTACTTTTAACCGGTGGAAATCTTTGATAAATCAATTTGAACAATAATTTTTTGAATTATCTTAATTTTAACTTTTTTGCATTTTTTTCGTAATGCGCTGGCCGTATTATGCTGGAAAACCCTATACGTAGTTTTTTTCCATGCTCAATCCATTTTTGAGCTCGAATTTGAGCTCCGATAAAGATTTCAGCATAATCTCGGAAAGCTTCCCTAAATTGATTTTATGACACCTTAAGATAGGCAATGATATTTTTTATAATTATTTACCAAACAATTTAATATATTATTTAAAATATTTTTGCATATCCTAAGGAGTTTAAGTGAAAATGGTGGTAGCCTTCCGAGATTTCCATGAAATACTTGTTGGAGCTTAAATTCGTGGTCGAAAATGGATTCAGGACACGAAAAAAATACGAATAGGGTTTTCGAGCAAAATCTGGCCAGCGGTTTACGAGAAAAATGCAAAAAACATAAAATGCGGGAAAATTTTCAAATTGTCTACCCAAAAAAACTGATTGTTTAATAATAGCAATAATTTAATATATTTCTTAATTAGGATTAGGATTAGGCTAAAAACTATACACAATGGTTTTTCATATGCTAAATCTATATTTATCTTCGAATGGAAGATAAGATTAAATTAACAGAATGTTAATTTAAATATGTTTATTTGGTATTTTAAGTACTTTTAACAGGTGGAAATCTTTGCTAAATCAATTTGAACAGTAATTTGGGGTTAATCTTAATTTTTACTTTTTTGCATTTTTTTCGTAAACCGCTGGCCATATTATGCTGGAAAACCCTATACGTAGTTTTTTTCCATGCTCAATCCATTTTTGAGCTCGAATTTGAGCTCTGATAAAGATTTCATCATAATCTCGGAAAGCTACCCTAAATTCATTTTATGACACCTTAAGATAGGCAATGATATTTTTTATAATTATTTACCAAACAATTTAATATATTATTTACAATATTTTTGCATATCCTAAGGAGCTAAAGTGAAAATGGAGGTAGCCTTCCGAGATTTCCATGAAATACTTGTCGGAGCTCAAATTCGTGGTCGAAAATGGATTCAGGACACGAAAAAAATACGAATAGGGTTTTCGAGCAAAATCTGGCCAGCGGTTTACGAGAAAAATGCAAAAAACATAAAAAGCTGGAAAATTTTCAAATTGTCTACCCCAAAAAACTGATAGTTAAATAATAGCAATAATTAAATATATTTCTGATTTTTTTGTTTTTTACATTTATTAGTGAAACCATTGGCCAGATTAGGGTGGAAAACCATACACATGGGTTTTTCATATGCTGAATCTATTTTTATCTCCGAATGGAACTTTGATGATGGCTTTATTAAAATCATAGAAGGTTATTTTAAATTTTATTATTTGGTATTTTAATAACTTTTAACAGGTGGAAATCTTTGCTAAATCAATTTGAACAGTAATTTGTGGATAATCTTAATTATTACTTTTTTGCATTTTTTTCGTAATCCGCTGGCCATATTATGCTGGAAAACCCTATACGTAGTTTTTTTCCATGCTCAATCCATTTTTGAGCTCGAATTTGAGCTCCGATAAAGATTTCAGCATAATCTCGGAAAGCTTCCCTAAATTGATTTTATGACACCTTAAGATAGGCAATGGTGTTATCCATAACTATTTACCTAATAATTTTTTTATTTTTGGGTATCGTTGCATATCTTAAGAAGTTAAAGTGAAAATGTTGGTAGCATTCGGAGATTTCCATGAAATCGCCGTCGGAGCTCAAATTAATGATTAAAAATTAATTCAGCATGCGAAAAAATACGTATGTAATTTTCTATCAAAATCTGGTCAGCGGTTTACAGTAAAAATGCAAAAAACCTAAATATCAGAAAAATTTCAAATTATCTACAGTAAAAATTAGCAATAATTTACAAAATTTTAAATTTAAGGTTTTTTATAGCTATCTGGGAAACCAATGGCTGGATTAGGCTCATAAAGCCTATACATTGTTTTTTTTACATGAATCCGTTTACGGCCTTCGAATTTAGCTCCGATGAAAATTTCATTGAGATCTCGGAAAGCTACTTGTAATTAATTTGATTTTGTGACACTCTAAAGATCATATTTTTTAAATAAAATAAAAATTCCGTTACGAAAAAAAAAGAAAAAAATAATAATAAAAACTCCATTTTGTTTAATATTTTCTTATAGTTTTTCAAAAGAAAACTAAACATTTTTTATTAAATTAAATTATAATAAAAAATCGTAAATAATAAACATAAATAAATTTTAATAAAACATATTAACATTTTAGCTGTTTTCAACATTATAATATATTATTTTCTTTAGTTTCTTTTCAGGATTTCAAGATTTTTTCCGGAGTTTTAATTTTCTTAAATTTCAAAACATAAAAAATAATAATTTTTTAAACATTTTATTATTGTTTTATTATTAAAAAATATCAATTTCTATTTTTTTAATATTTTTTAACTATATTCTTTAATATTTTGGCTTTAATTTTAATTTTATTATTTAATAACTTTTATATAAATATTTCTTATTTTTTTCATTATTTTTAACCATTAAAAAAATTAATTATACTAAAATCAAAATTTAACAACATTGTTTTTGTTATTTTTATGTTCAAAATATTTCATTTATGTTAATATTTTTTATTTTTTTTCTATTCGTATGTTTATAATTGCTTTAACGATAATTGTTTTTTTTATATATATAAAAAAGAAGATTATTATTTACATTTATTACAAATAAATTACATTAATTATATTTAATAATTGTCATTAATAATATTTAATTTTAGTTAACAATTAAAATAATTTTTATTTAATATTTTTATATATTTGGTGTTTTTAATTTTTTTATTTTTTAATAAAATTCGTTAAAACTCAAAAAATAAAATTTAGCTAATTTCAAAACCTTCCCCTGATTGCCAACTTACATGGGTTGTTTGTTTGATTTAGTATAGAAAAATCAAAAGCATACTTTAGGGTGTTCCCTGGGAAAAAAACCTTTCTATACTAAGCACATTGTAAAAATGTAAAATTTTGATTTCTTTTGTTATTTTTGGCAAAAAATACATTCGAAGAGAAAAAATGAGAATGTTTAATCGACTATGCCGAATCTTCAATACCCTCCACCACAAATGCGTTTGATTTAAATATGTTATGTATCGTACATACATATTCACAGACGTATAAAGTTGAAATATAATACAGAACACTTTAGTGACTTTTTAGTAATAAAAATAGTTATATTTTAAGCTATAACTTCTGAACCGATTTTGATAATTTTTGAAATGGTTATTAAACAAATATAACCTAATATTATGACAAAATGGCATTATATTTTGTGAATTTATTTATTACGAAAGTTCTTCCTTTGCACTTAGAGATTGCCTTAGATATCGGTTTTTACCTTTTAATATACAAAACCGATTTAGTTGATGTTAAAAAGGAAAATTTTTAGGACTATAACCAAAAATCAGGCCAAATTTCATGGAGATTTGTCAATTATTTTGGATGAAAGCGTGCCAACAATGGACAGACATAGCTTAATCGACTCAGACTTTAATGCAAGAATATAAATGAATTATGAAGTCTGAGATGACTCCTTCTTAGAGCTACATACAGAATGGAAAAGTAAATATACCCTCTTCACCACTTTTTGTGGTAAAGAGTATAAAAATTAGTGGAAACGGTAAAATTTTAAGGAAAGCAAACTGAATATTTTTTTAATTATCTTAATAAAAAACTTTAAGCCAATTTTGAACTTTCAGGAAAAAGCTGCTTTTAAGGAAAATTAATTTGGTTCGAAATTGAAGTTATTTTTTGAGATATTTCTAGCACCGTCTCTCATAAAATTATTTTTTGAATAAAAAAAAACAGAAATAATTTTGTTTTTGTTTGGGGGGTTTTAAAAACTTAATTTTATATATTCAAACAATTAAATAATTTATTATTATTATTTTTTTGGTAGTCATGGAAGTTTTTGTTCTCAACAATTTTTGTGTTTCTATTTACACAAACATTTAAATTTTTTAATAATATTTTTAACATTTCCCCTTAAAATATAGTTTAACTTCACTTAAACATTATTATACCCTACACCACCATAAGTGATTGGGGTATTATGCGTTAGTGCTAAATATTGTAAAGCACACCTACCACTTTTAAATATACCGTTCGTCTCAGAATCACTTTCTGAATCAGTAACAATGTGCGTCTGTACTTTCGTCTGTCTGGCTTGACTATCCGTGTTAACCATAGCATGTGTCATTATTTTGGCTCAAGTATGATGAAATTTTAATTTCTCAGAAAATTGGACACAAACTAGTCTGAAAGTAATCTTAAACTATGTGTTGTTAATTATATGAAGATCGACTAATTATTTCTCGTAGGTCCCATATAACCACTCTTCCAAATATAACGTTGGGTCTCCGAAAAATCCATTAAAAACACATAAATCGCACATAATAAAAAACTTTTTTCTTTAGCATAAATTCACAAACAAATTGTACAAGGGTCGTTCAATAAATTTTCGTAGCTTCCATTTATAATCAAAAATGTAGTGTAGGGTATAAATAGTCGAAATTGACCGACTAAAACTTCTTAGTTGTTTTTTTTTTTGTTTTTTTGTTTTTTGAACTTAAAAAGAAAATTATTTAAAATTCTACTTAAATTTATACAGAACGAACATAAAAACATAAAAATTATAAATAAATAAACATATTTTTTTGTTTGTTTTAAAAAATTATCTAAATAACAATGCAGTTCTTGTATGTTAATGTAGTTGTTTTTTTAATTTAGTTAAATTATATAAATTTTTCAAATTTATAATAATTTATATGATTAACAAATTATTAAATAAATTACTATAAACAAAAATTGAATGGCTTTTCTCTTGTTAGATTTAAAACTCTCTCTATTAAGAGTTGTTTTCTTAATTTTAAATTAAAAATTAACAAGTTTTTTTCATTGTGAATTTTTAAATAACATTTTACAATTTCAATTATTGTTCTCTTTCATTTGGTTTTTATAACAGTTAATTGTTGTATAACATTTTTTTTATTATAAAAAATACACAAACACTAGATTCGTTGCTAAATTAGTTTAAATAAAATTAAAATTAATGGCAAGTTTTAAACATTAAGGAGTTTTTCTTATTTCTTTGTAAAGAAAAAATTAAAGAAACAAAATCTAAAATTTAATTTAATTAAAAAAATAAATGATTGGAAAAATTAAAGAAACAAAATCTAAAATTTAATTTAATTAAAAAAATAAATGATTTTTGAAAGACAAGAAACTATAAAATTAGTTAAATTTTTAAATAAAAACTTTTGAGAAAATTTTCTTTTTCTTAACGTTTCCAGAATTTCTATTTAAAAATCAGAAATTCTGAAAAATTCTTATAAAAAGTTTTTTTTTAAGAAATTTTTTAGATTTCGTTTAATATTTTTTGTAAAGAAAAAATATATGGAAATCTTATATTTCTGGTGAAAAAAGAAAAATACAATTATGATTTAATATAAAATTAAGAGTATGGAATTTTACAAATAGAATTATTACAATTTTAACATTTTGAAAAAATTTCGGTAATTTGACAACTTATAAGAAATTTTCGAAAATTGTATAAAAAATTACGAAAATTTCTTATTTTTTCGAAAATTTCTTTATCATAGAAAAAATGTAAAATTCGCTATTTAAGACAATTTTTGAAAATGCGAAATTTACAAAAATTTCATATTTAGACTTTTTTAAAAAGTTTCTTATTTGGGATATTTTTTTCAAAAATTACATAGAGGATGTTTTTGAAAAAATTGCTAAATTCACTATTTAAAATCTACAATGCTGCAGTAACGACACAAATCCAACCGACTCAAATCGTAGTAATGACGCAAATCGGACCGACGTAACTTGAAATTGCAACCACATAAATCAAATTTTTTTAATTCTTAAAAATCGAAACAAATCTAACCGACTCAAATCAAGATCAAAGTGACGCAAATCGGACCGACGCAATTTCAAATTGCAATCACATAAATCGATTTTTTTTCATTTCTTAAAAAGCGACGAAAATTTAAATGACGAAAATCGGACGATGCAAGTCAGGTCTCTAGTTTATAGCAAATATAATAATATAATGTTAATATATAATAGAAGATGATGTCAATTATAAATAATTTCTTTATAAAATATGATTTTTAACAAATTTTTTAAAAATACTTTTATAACAGTTATGACAAATAACTAATTTTATCGTTTCTTGTCTTCTTGATTGAATTTGTTTTATGAACAATAATATTTTTTAAATAAATAATAAAAACAAAAAAAAAAAATTAAGTAAATAAATTAAATAACATTTACATAATTTATACAGGAAAAAAATAAGAAAAATTGAACTTCTTAAAATAAATGACAATTATTTTTTTACAAAGAAAATATATTAAATAATAAATTTCCTTTTGGCTAAAATTTAAATATTACGAAAAAAGTTGTTTTTTTTTTGTTTTAAATATAAAGTTTAAATTCTCTTTTTGGTTTTGGAGTAATAAATATTTGTTGTTTAAACCTATAAATTATTATTAATTATATTTTATTAATACAAATAATATTTTTTTATGTTTTAACAAATCTATAGGTTTTGTTTGTTTTGTATTAAGAATGACAAGATTTAATTTATCTATACACAATTTCATTTTAGATATTACTTTTTTGCAAATAACATTAACAAGGATTTTTTATGAGTATGTTTATAGGGCATTGTTTAGCAACATTTTAAATGTTGCTGTAATTAACTGAACATTTGCAGAGTTCACATTTTGAGTGGATATTCTTTTTTAGAATAATTTTCTTACTTGAGATCTTGAATGACAACATTGTTGAGCAAAATTGTTGTAAAAATGTTAGTATTGATTGATGGAAATCAGTCAATTTTAAATATATTGTTTATGTTAGAAATTTGTGACCTTTAAATAATTTAAATTTAAGGCAAATTGTCACTGCGCTGCAAAAATTAATATGCAAATTTTTGGAATCTTTCAGGAGAGACAAAAAAACAGTATTATTTGGCTATAATTCCATCATTTTAACATATTTTTTTTTAAATCTTTCCATAACGTATAGATTTATGAACGATGTAATGTGTAGTTTGGAAATAAAAAATCCCACCTTATTTTGGAAGATATAAAGAAAAACTACATTTTTCATGGAACAATTTTTACTTCAATAATTTTGCATTATTTCTTGCAAATTGAGTAGTTTTTAAAAATTGTATATTCACCTATATAATATATTCAAAGTTGAGACATAATTTCATTTTCTTGTGAAATTGAAATGTGTGGAAAATCCACTATATAAAACAGAACACTATACACATAATTTATGTGTAAAATGGTTTACATGGGAAATTAAGTTGGAATATCTTTTATTCAGTATCAGTTAAGATTTTGACGAAAAAAAATGTGTAAGAATAGGGCTTTCAAGTGCAATAATAATTATTTTCGAAAATCTTTACATAGGAACTCCTGTCAGCTCAGGGACAAAATGTTTCTCATCTTTATTGCGAATTAATAAAAATTAGATAAAGTTTTAATATTTCATAAAATTCACATAACTCATAAATTGATTTGATCATATTTAGACATATGAAATTTAAATGCTTGATAATAATGAAATGTTTACCAATATTGTTGCAAGTTTATAGCAATATTTAAAAACCAATAAAATTAAATGTTCTCTACAATGTTGATTTGCTGTAGCAACATTTGACCTGTTGCTAAACATTTAAGAAATACCTTGTTATTATAATTTCTTTATTGAATTAGCTGAGTGCTTTCTTATGGGTTTTCGAAATTTTAATTAAATTTAAAAATATATATTATTTCTTTTAGTTTAATTTAGCTTTGCTAATTTATAGATTAATTATTTTTTAGTGTTTTTATGTTTTTGTTTTGGACTTAAGAAAAAATAGTTATATAAAAAAGAAATTTTATTTAGTTGTTTTTTGGTTCTTGTTTTTTGTTTTGTTCTTTTAACTCCAAGTATTTTAGTATTTAGTTTAAAATCTAACATTAAGTAACTCTAAGTAGTAGTAGTTAAATTAAGTTAGCTTGTGTTTTCTAGGTAGATTTTTTCTAATTTTGTTTTGTTTTTTGTTTGTTTGGTTGTATGTAATAGTAGTGAAATGTTTAATATGTTTATATAAAAAAAGTTGTTACAAATAGTAATGCTGTTTTTTTATTATTATTTTTCCTTTGATGTTCATTCGCGTTTTTATCTAATTCTGCTACAGTGTGTGTGTATGTGTTGCCAATGAAGATGACGTAAACTGATGCTGATGTTACAGTAAAGGTTGTTTAGAATCCATGAATAACTCCATATGCTTCCAGTGTGCTTACAAGTAAATAAATGACCCATAAGCTGAACAATATAATACTGCTAACAATTTTTATGTTTTTGGGTCCACCCAATTCGCCGCCAACCTTTTTACTACGTCTCAGCAATAATATTATTATGGCAATTAATGCTTCTGTACAGAAAAGTGTTACAGAAAAGGCAATACTGCAAAAAAGGGGGAAAAAGAAAATTACATACAATTTAATACAAATTTTTATTAATTGAAAATGTTATCTTCAACACACTCAAACAAAATTAAATTAATATTTTTAAAAAGGGGGCGGCAAATACTAGGTTTTACTTACGTTCCCGGTTCTACAGCATAAACGGTGCCCTTTGCTTCATGCACAATGGCAGCTAAAGACCACGCAACACCAATGCCAAGGAAGACATTTACAGCATTACTACCGGTTACATTACCTACACTAGCATCTGCATATTTATCCTGAATGGCAGCTACTTTACTGGCAAATGTATCTGACGGAGGGTTAATTTGACAAAAACAAAAATAGTTAAAATTTTAGACAACTTTAAGTTCATAAACTTTATTACATAATAAAATAATGAAAAAAGGGGGAACATTTTCCTTAAATTCAATATTAAAGTTTTAATTTATAAAATTTTTTTGAATTTATTCTCCCTTTGGATAAACATTTCTTTTTAGGGAAAATTTTCACGAAATTCTCTGTTTGGAAAAAAATTTCTCGAATTTTTTGAATTTATTCTCCGTTTGGATAAACATCTCTCTTTGGAGAAAATTTTCTCGAAATTCTCTCTTTTGAAAAATTTTTGAAATTCTGTCCTAAAAGAAAATTTTATCGAAATTCCGTACTAAGATAAAATTTTCCCGAAATCTGTGCTTTTTCACTTTCTTTAGAGAACAAATTCAAAAATTCTAAAAATCCCCTCTTTAGAAAAATTTTTCATAAAAATATTCATTATTTACATAAAATTTATAATGAAATCATAAAAGTGATTCCAACTTACCTGGTATACTTGTACCCAATGCAACAAAGCAAATGGCAGTGACGGCATCTTTAACACCTAATGTACAACCGAAATATGATGCAATATCACCAATAACGGCAGTGACTACGCCAATGCAAAATATCGATACTACAAAACATAAATAACCGCCGGCAATATCTGGAGAAAAAATAATTTACAAAAAAATGAAATAAATTTAATTAAAATACAAATTTCATATATTTAAATTTTAAATCGTATACTGTTTAACCGTAAACGACAGTAAAACAGGTTGCATGGTGACAATTGTAGTTGATTTTTAGATTAAATCATAATTCTAACAATATATTCATATTTATATTATAATCTAATTGTTATTTAAATAAAATAACGAAAAAATACAAATATAATGATGACACCTGTTGTTAAACAAATAACACGATTCATTGGTTGCCTGACTGACACAATGGGTTGTTGGAAAATGTTACTTTCATTTCATTATTTTAAAGGAGACGATGACTTTGAATAATTTGTTGGGTTAAAAAACAACAGAAAAAACACTTAAAATTTTATTTGCTAAATTTAATAACAGTCACGCTAGAGGCAAAAAATGGATAGATTTTTTTTTGCAGAAAAAGGTAAATTCTACAAAAGAATAGTCAATCAGTCACCCAGCCCTACAAACGTTTTGTTAACAATGCCACAGCAAGGTGACAAGCGAAACTAAAAAAACAAATCTAGAACGAGGTTCAAGGTTTTTACCTTTAATTCAACTCACCCAAGTTGACACCTACACAGAGACACACTTAATTTGCATGAATAATGAAAGTAAAAATTTTATTAAAACAAGTAGGAATTCACACTTTAATTGTAAAGGAAATTGTAGAAAATATAATAAAAAGGATTACTTTCAGAAAACTGCTTTAATTGGGACAGAAGAGATAGAATGCGAATTATAAAACAAGAAATGCAAAAAAGTAATCTACAAGATTGAAATCTAAGAAGGAGTAATAACTTTTAGAAATGGTTAAAGGAGCATAAAAAATGAAAACCTTGAAGAGGAAAATTGTTTTCAATTAACTGTTAATTTAAGGATTTTAATTTAAGTGTTTTTGGAAATTTCGTTAGAAATTTCAAGTTTTTAAGGAAAATACAATAAAATAAATGTTTAATTTTCTGTCATTGCATTTTTTAGGAAAATTCTTTATAAGTACTCTTTTTAGAGAAAATTTAGAGAAATCTTAAGAGAAAAGTTTTTATAAATACTTTCTTTTGAGTAAATTTTTTAATAATTCTCTTTTAAAAGAAAATTTCTCCTTAGGGAAAATTTTTATAAATTCTCTTTCTAAAGAATATTTTTCACTATATTCTCTTTTCAGAGACACTTTTTACTGAATTCTTTCTTAAGAGAAAGTTTTCACTGAATTCCTTCTTTAAAGACAATTTTCAATGAATTATCTCTTTAGAGAAAAATTTCTAGAAATTCTCTCTTTAGAGAAAATTTTCTAGAAATTCTCTCTTTAGAGAAAATTTTCTAGAAATTCTCTCTTTAGAGAAAATTTTCTAGAAATTCTCTCTTTAGAGAAAATTTTCTAGAAATTCTCTCTTTAGAGAAAATTTTCTATAAATTCTCTCTTTAGAGAAAATTTTCTATAAATTCTCTCTTTAGAGAAAATTTTCTATAAATTCTCTCTTTAGAGAAAATTTTCTATAAATTCTCTCTTTAGAGAAAATTTTCTATAAATTCTCTCTTTAGAGAAAATTTTCTATAAATTCTCTCTTTAGAGAAAATTTTCTATAAATTCTCTCTTTAGAGAAAATTTTCTATAAATTCTCTCTTTAGAGAAAATTTTCTATAAATTCTCTCTTTAGAGAAAATTTTCTATAAATTCTCTCTTTAGAGAAAATTTTCTATAAATTCTCTCTTTAGAGAAAATTTTCTATAAATTCTCTCTTTAGAGAAAATTTTCTAAAAATTCTCTCTTTAGAAAAAATTTTCTATAAATTCTCTCTTTAGAGAAAATTTTCTACAAATTCTCTCTTTAGAGAAAATTTTCTACAAATTCTCTCTTTAGAGAAAATTTTCTACAAATTCTCTCTTTAGAGAAAATTTTCTATAAATTCTCTCTTTAGAGAAAATTTTCTATAAATTCTCTCTTTAGAGAAAATTTTCTATAAATTCTCTCTTTAGAGAAAATTTTCTATAAATTCTCTCTTTAGAGAAAATTTTCTATAAATTCTCTCTTTAGAGAAAATTTTCTATAAATTCTCTCTTTAGAGAAAATTTTCTATAAATTCTCTCTTTAGAGAAAATTTTCTATAAATTCTCTCTTTAGAGAAAATTTTCTACAAATTCTCTCTTTAGAGAAAATTTTCTACAAATTCTCTCTTTAGAGAAAATTTTCTACAAATTCTCTCTTTAGAGAAAATTTTCTACAAATTCTCTCTTTAGAAAAAATTATAACATAACTTTTGACAAATAAATAAGATAACATTATAATTAATTTTCTAATAAAAATAAAATTTTGATTAAAATCTCATTTGAAAACCAAAGTTCATATATCTTTCTGTTTGAGTAAATTTTTTATAAGTTTACTCTTTAAAATTAAATAAAACTAAGATTAATAAATAATTATTTTTTTAGATTTTTTCGATCCTATTTTTTTTCCTTCTATTGAATATAGCGACAAGCTTTAAAGTGGCAGTTTAACTTAATGACTTAATTATAAATTCATATTGCACAAGGAAATTGTGAGTGGAAAAAATTGTTTTCCAGAGAAATCTACTTTATTTCAAGTCTTTTATATCGTTTGCAAAGAAAAAAAATAATTTAAAATTCAAATATTCAGTTTTTTCATTATAATCTTTGGTATATTAATCAAGACTTTAATAATTCTGACTACGGAGTATAAAATCAACGGTGATTCATGTTTTGAATGTGTTAGTTGTGTTGCAATAAATTATAATTTCAGTTTGATGTCCTTTTTTCTGTTATATTTTTTTGTGTTTTAAGTATTAAACAATTTCTTTTTCACTTTTTTTGCAATTTTTATTCATTCTAATGAAATTTACCTGTTGGTGGGATGAATGCAAATAAGATTTTCCAGAATAATGTTAAGAAATGCATTACATAATCAAAACAGGATGGTGTTGCAGACACACCCTCCTCACCACCCTCTTCGCCACCATCATCATCGCCTGTGTGAAAAAGGAAAAGTAAAAATGATGGCAAAAATAAATGAAATAAATATTTTTAAGTCAAAAAAGGGGGAAGAGAGAAAAGTATTTAATTTATATGGATATTTTTTTCTTCTTCTTCCATTTTTTTAACTAGATGTGTAATAAACTATTCTTTTATTATTCCTCTTCTGCAACTGTACAGTAGTTGCTGTTGCTGAAATATGCATCACATGACTATAATTTGTTTGTGAATTTTTTATTTATTTTTTTTGTTGCATTTGTAGTTGCAGTTGCAATATTAATGAGCTTTTGAATTTATGCATGTATGAGTGCATATTTCAAAATGAATGAGAGAAAAATTTTGAAAAGAAATATACATATGTATTAGTAGTAATTTTTCTATTTACCAGGATTCACTGTAAGTGCTTCAATAAATTGTTCCTTCCATGAAGATGTACCAATTACTAAAGATGCATTGGCTCTTTGTACCAGTTTGTCTACAGTATTCTGTAATAAAATGGAAAAGAAAAAATATAAAAAATTAAAAAGTGAATTTAACAAAATCGCAATTAAGTTGAATTAATATGAAAATCATGGTACAATTTATCTCTTATAATGTATAATTTTATATATATTTTAAATATTCTTTATACATAAAGTTATTCTCTTTTAGACAAAATATTTATCTATATAAAACTTCTTTTTTTAAGAAAATATTCTTTACAAAGACAACTTTCGATATTTTTTTATTTTCTATAAATTCCTAAACTAGAGAAAATTTTTGATTTCTTTCTTTAGAACAAATTTTTAAAAAATTCCCTCTTGAGAGAAAATTTTCTAAAAATCTCTGTTAAGAGAACATTTTTTAAATGTTCACTCTTTAGAGAATCAAATTCTCTTTTTTAGGGAAATTTTTCTAAAAGCTCTCTCTCTTTAAAGTAAACGAAATTCTATCTTTAGAGAAAATTTTTAAAAAATTCTTTAAAGAAAATTTTCAACAAATTTTTTGAGAAAATTTTCTACAATTTCTTCAGAAAAAACTTTTCAATTAATTCCCTCTAAAAAGAAAAATTTTCTAAAAATTCTCCTTTTAGAGAATTTTTATAAATTCTCTCTTTAAAGAAAAGTTTCTCTAGAGAAAAATTTTTAATAAATTTTCTCAATAGACGAAATTTTCACAAATTCTCTCCATAGATTTTTTTAATTTTCTAAAAATCATCTCTTTAAAGAGAGTTTCTTATAAATTCTATCTTTAGAGAAACGTTTTCAAAAAACTATCTCTTTAGAGAAAAATTTTCTATAAATTCTCTTGCAAGAAAAAAATTCAATAAATGTCTAGAAGATATTTTCAAAAATCCTCTCTTCAGATTTTTTTAATTTAGAGAAAATTTTCTAGGAAATATTTTCTAGAAAACTTCCTTTAAAGAAAAATTTTCCATTTAATTCTCTCTTTAGAAAATTTTCCATTAATTCTCTCTTACGAGAAAATATTTTATAAATTCTCTTTTTAGAAAAAATTTAAAAAATTCTTTAGAACAATTTTTTTATAAACAATTTCTTTTAATTCTCACTTTGAACAAAACTTACTATAAATTCTATCTTTAATGAAAAATTTCTGCAAATTCCCTCTATAGAGATGATTTTCTATAAATTCTCTTTTTCGAGAAAATGTCTATATATTCTTTCTTAGAGAAAACTTTTTATTAATTTTTTTTATTAACAAAAATTTTCTAAAATTTCTCTATTCATAGAAAATGTTTAACCAAACTTTCCCTTCATATAAATTTTCTATAAATTCTCTCTTTATAGAAAAATTACTTTAAATTTTTTCTTTAAAGAAAAATTTCTTTAAATTCTTTCTTTATAGAAAAAATTTCTATAAATTTTCTCTTTAGAGAAAACATTCAATAAGTTTTAACTTTGAAGAAAACTTTCTAGAAATTCTCGCTTAAAAGAAAATTTTATTTAGAGAAAATTTTTATTAAATTCTTTAAATTCTCCCTTTAGAGAAAAATTTCAATAAATTCTAACTTTAGAGAAATTTTTATAAATTCTCCTTAAAGAGAAAATTTTCACTAATTATTTCTTATGAAAAATATTCACCAAATCCTTTCTTTAGGAAAAATTTTGATTAAATTTCCTTCTGATAGGAAATTTTGACTTTCCTTTTGAGGGAAAAATTTGACTGAATTTTATTTTTAGGGTAAATTTTTACCAATTTCTCTCTTTGAAGAGAACATTTTTACTTAAATAGTATAAATGCTGATATATTCTTGTATAATAAATTAACAAAACCTTAATTTAATTAAAAGCAAAATATAAGTTTACATGTCAAATTAAAACAATATATAATTTTTATGCTTATTTGGCACACAAATAAATGAATATCATAAAAATGTAACTAAAACTGAATATATTAGGGTGGTTCACAAAGATTTCTGACAAATTTTCTTGCAATTCCAGAAAATTTTAAATAAAAGTCATAAAATGTAAGTCACTAAAATATTTTCGTGCATATGAAACCATACTTATGTAATGTAATTTGTTACACATGTGTGTGGAAACAATTGTCCGTAAATAATTGAAAGTGTAAAGAAAAATGTTCCTGTTTTTTTGTAGTTCTCAGTACCTAAAATATAATAAAATTGTAATATAAACCAGAAAGAAAAAATAATAAAGAATAAGATGTGTTTAAGTATAAGAACATTTTCACAAGGTAATTTTTGAAGTTTTTACTGATATTACCGGGTATAACCCAGTAAACAATAGAAATTAAAAACTTTATAAAATCAGACAAAAGATACAAGAGCAAAAGTAATTAATAAATAAATTGAAGAATAAATAATAAAAATGATTTTGTTATTATTTGAACCTTTTTATAATCTCCGACATCATTGAAATTACATCGAATTATTGGTCGAAATTATACTTCAGGATAACCCTACTAGGAAACGGTTTCAATAAACTAAAGTTTAATAAAAATTCTTGTTAACCAAAATGTTTATTGGGTTATTTATTACTAAATATATCCTCTGTTCTTGATTTCCTTAAAGTGTAATAAAAACATATGTTACATATTAGCAACATTTTGTACGTATGTATGTGTACATGTGTAAGAAAATACTAAGAGACTTGAAGGAATAAAACGCAAAGAAAATATATATATTTAAATGAAAAATGTCTGTTGTATTGGTCTTGTCAAAATAATAAACAAAAACAAAACTTTCAATTCATTAGAATTGCAATAAAAAAAAACAACAAGGTCAGGAATATGAATAAATTAAGAATACAATAACAGACATTTATTATTTATAAACTTTACAAGTGTTTAATATTATGATCCATAAATATGTTTGTAAACATTGTATCATGTAGTTTATAATCATGTTTGTTTTGTGAAAACAAAATGTTTGTAACACATTTCAATTTGGGTTTCTTTAATTTTAACACTAAGAAGCTACATAGGCCCAACAAGTACCAATTTTTTACACTGTTTTACAATGTAGTTATTAGAAAAGAAAATAAAAAATTTTTCTTTACAGAAAGTTCTAAATTAGATTTTTGAAAAATTCTCTCTTTGGGGAAAATGTTTATTACACTCTTTTCTTAGAGAATATTTTTTCATAAATTTAAAGAAACATTTCCTCAAAACTCTCTTCAGACAAAATTCTTTTTATCAAATTCTCTCTTTGGAAAAATATTTCTCTATTTAAAGAATTTTGTACAAAAGTTTATTTTCTTTTTAAAGAAAACTTTCTACAAGTTTTCACTTTAGAAACGTATTTATATAAAGTATAGATTCTAAAATTTCCCTCTTTAGAGACAAATTTCTAATAAAACACTCCTTAAAGAATTTTTAAAATTATTTCTTTAGAAAGCATTTTCTAAAAAATCTTTCTTTTCTCTTAAGAGAAAATACTATATAAATTCTCCCTTTAGAGAAAATGTTCCAGTAATTCTCTCTTTAGAAAAAAATTTTAAAATATTTTCCTTTTGAAAAAACTAAATAAAAAACTTTTCAGAGAAATCATTTTCTCTTAAAAAATATATATTAATTATTTAAATAGAGAAATTTTGCTATAAATTCTTTTACTAGATACAATTTTGATGAATTCGAAAAAAAATTTTAATTTTTTACTTAATTACATATCTATAGATAATTTTCTCTTCTTAGAGAAAAATTCTATATTTAAAGAAATCCCTAAAAATTTGTACCTGTATAGAAAATGTTTACTTTTTCTCTCATTTTCTTATAGTTATATTACTTAAGGGTTAATATAATTATTTTTAAGAGGTTTTAAGTATAAAAATAAATTACCTAAATTAATGTGAAGTTTTTAGTTTCTTAATTTAAAAGTGTGTTATTTTACACTCTAATATTGAATGAGGGGTTATTTTTCTATATATCACTATAAAAGCTTTTAATTACTATAATTAAAAAAATATATATATACTTTTTTAAATAATTTTGCACTTAACTCCTTAAAATATACAACAGTAATTAAAAAAAACTGTATTAAATATTAAAATATTAAATGAGTACATGTATATTTATTTTACCGTTAACGTGTTTTTGTGTATGTATGTGTTGCACATAATACAAAGATATTAAATGTTAAATAATCTTTTATCTTTAATAATCATTATTATAAGATTATACACATACATACGCATGTATTTGTATATGTGTTTAGTTAAGAGGAGAGCACGTGTCTAAACAACATGATGGCATAAAGATACAAGAAAAAAACCCAACAACATACTCATACATTTTAAACAATATACTCCATTATAAACTAACAACAAATAACTACAGTTAAACTATTGAGTGTCTGTTTAATAATATGAGCATGAGATTTTATTATCTCTAAGATATTGAAAGAGTCAACAGAGGGAGAGAGAGAGACACAAAAACTTTATCATCAAGTGTCATATTCAAACACTAAATAACACATACAAAAAAATTAACTGTATAAACAATATGACATTGTTTAAAATCATCTACTGTTGTATATGTGTGTGCATGTTTATAAACTTATGATAGCAATACATTTAGGAGCAACACAATACAATGACAGCAATAAAACACCAATAATAAACAAAAAAGTGTGTCGGAAATTTTGCTTCATGTTTCATGGCGAAAACAAATTTGCCACAATAACATGTGTTTTTGTCATTAGATTGCACAAAATAAATGTTTTACTTAGATTTAAATTACAGCATTTTTAGAACATAATTTTGGGGAAATTTTTAATTTAAAATAAATATTAAATTTTAATGGGCACTAAAAATTACAAAAATAATATGAAAATAAATTTTGTATAAAAAGTGAATGTGAACATTTTCTTTTGAAAATTTTAAATTAATTGTATTTTTGATTAAAATTATAAGATTGTCATTACTGAATATACAAACATGGTGATAGCAGCAATTTCAATAAATTAAATAATTGATTTAAATAATTATTTATACATTTCACATAAAAAAAAATTAATTCGATCATTTCTTTTCTGTGTACCTTAAACTTTTATTTTTCTTTTTTTCTAATTTATTATTTATTTTTTATTAAATTAAATATGAAATAAAAATGAATTTTTCTATTCTCAAAATATTTTTGCATTAACACTTTCTCCCCAGTTATTTACTTGTTGTTATTGCTTCAGTATTGTTTTTGGTGTATTTTTGTTGTTGTTGAAACTATTTCTGTATTCAGTTAACTTTATAATCTTAAATGTAATTGAGTTTTTGTAAGCATTTAGTTTTAATTTTTCTATAGAGTTTTATTTTGTTGCAACAATTTCTTTTTTGAACACCATTTCTAGAGAAAATTGTGTATATGTAGCGTATGATTTATATATTTTTTGAAATGTTCATCATACTTATGTTAAATTTTTTGTTTACTACAAGTTAAAAAATTATCTCTTTAAAGACAATTCTCTATAAATTTCTCTTTCGATAAAATATCCTAAAAATACATTCATCAGAGACAATTTTCCAGAAATTCTCTCTTTAGATAAAATTTTATAGAAATTCTCTCTTTAGAGAAAATTTTATAGAAATTCTCTCTTTAGAGAAAATTTTATAGAAATTCTCTCTTAAGAGAAAATTTTATAGAAGAGAAAATTTTATTTCTTTAGAGAGAATTTTCTAGAAATTCTCTCTTTAGAGAGAATTTTCTAGAAATTCTCTCTTTAGAGAAAATTTTCTAGAAATTCTCTCTTTATAGAAAATTTTCTAGAAATTCTCTCTTTAGAGAAAATTTTCTAGAAATTCTCTCTTTAGAGAAAATTTTCTACAAATTCTCTCTTTAGAGAAAATTTCCTAGAAATTCTCTCTTTAGAGAAAATTTTCTACAAATTCTCTCTTAAGAGAAAATTTTCTAGAAATTCTCTCTTAAGAGAAAATTTTCTAGAAATTCTCTCTTTAGAGAAAATTTTCTAGAAATTCTCTCTTTAGAGAAAATTTTCTAGAAATTCTCTCTTTAGGGAAAATTTTCTAGAAATTCTCTCTTTAGGGAAAATTTTCTAGAAATTCTCTCTTTAGGGAAAATTTTCTAGAAATTCTCTCTTTAGGAAAATTTTCTAGAAATTCTCTCTTTAGGAAAATTTTCTAGAAATTCTCTCTTTAGAGAAAATTTTCTAGAAATTCTCTCTTTAGAGAAAATTTTCTAGAAATTCTCTCTTTAGAGAAAATTTTCTAGAAATTCTCTCTTTAGAGAAAATTTTCTAGAAATTCTCTCTTTAGAGAAAATTTTCTAGAAATTCTCTCTTTAGAGAAAATTTTCTAGAAATTCTCTCTTTAGAGAAAATTTTCTAGAAATTCTCTCTTTAGAGAAAATTTTCTAGAAATTCTCTCTTTAGAGAAAATTTTCTAGAAATTCTCTCTTTAGAGAAAATTTTCTAGAAATTCTCTCTTTAGAGAAAATTTTCTAGAAATTCTCTCTTTAGAGAAAATTTTCTAGAAATTCTCTCTTTAGAGAAAATTTTCTAGAAATTCTCTCTTTAGAGAAAATTTTCTAGAAATTCTCTCTTTAGAGAAAATTTTCTAGAAATTCTCTCTTTAGAGAAAATTTTCTAGAAATTCTCTCTTTAGAGAAAATTTTCTAGAAATTCTCTCTTTAGAGAAAATTTTCTAGAAATTCTCTCTTTAGAGAAAATTTTCTAGAAATTCTCTCTTTAGAGAAAATTTTCTAGAAATTCTCTACTTAAAGAAAATTTCCTAGAAATTCTTTCTTTAGAGAAAAAATGTTTTTTCTTTCTAGAAATTTTCTCTTTAGAGAAAAATTTCTAGAAATTCTCTCTTTAGAGAAAAATTTCTAGAAATTCTCTCTTTAGAGAAAAATTTCTAGAAATTCTCTCTTTAGAGAAAAATTTCTAGAAATTCTCTCTTTAGAGAAAATTTTTACTAAATTCTCCCCTTTGATGTATATTTTCACTAATTTTGCCCTTTAGAGAAATTTTTTTAAAAATTCACATTTTTCAAACAATTTTCGCTTATTTTTTTTTAATAAATAGGTATTTAAGTCCGAATTTATTATTATTTCTTAAATAATCCTCAATGTAAACGGTGTGTTTAAAAGGTTAACTCCTACTTGTAGTGAAATAAATAAAATTGTCATGAGTACAAAACCGTTTATGTTTATTCTAAGCATAATAGGACGGTTCTAACATATAAATTTATTAAATAAAAAATGCTTATGAAAAGTAATTTAAGAATGGAACTTAAATTTTAATAAAGCGCATTTAATGTAAACTCTTTTCTTAATTTCCATATAAAGATGTACAAGGAAATCTTTCCATGTAAAATCTAGTACCAGTCTAATGTTGTTGTTTTCTCTTGGTTTATTCTCTATACCCATTTGTGTTTTTGTGTGCATTATTATAATGAAAAAAGGAAAGAGGGGAGAAAAAAGTTTAACTCACACACATATGTATGTTTGTAATTTGTTCCTGTCACTTTAAATGCATTCTTTCCCCTTTTAATAATTTTTAGTAGTGGTCTTAGTTTCTAAGACCATTCCGTTTTTTCTTTTTATTCATTTGTTTTGTTTTTGCATGTAAAAGTAACTCATCCGTTTAATTAACTTTTAACTTTTATGCTCTTCAAACTAAATACTGGTGAGTATTTCAATGGTCTGAGTACTTCATTTTTAGTTTTTGTTCTTATGTGTCGTTATTTTAGTTGAAAAAGAGTAATTAACACAACATTCTTTTAGGTGATGTGAAGAGGAAATTAAAGAAAATAAATGTACATCCTTTATATTCGATACATATGTTTGCGCTTATATATAAAAAATAAGAAGTATGATTAATTAAGTCTGAACAATAAGTTTATCAAACGTTAAAATATTCGTATATCTATATGTTTTATTTAGTCAATAATAAATTAAATGTTAAAATATTTATGTAATAGAAACTGCTAGGAATCGATAAATCCTCATGGGATCGGAAGTTTTTTATACCAGCGAAAAAAATATTTATTTTTTCCCAACATGACAAAGGAAATAGGAAAAAGTTAACTTAAAGAAATCTATTTAATATCGTATGATTAATATTAAATTTGTGATTATATTAATCATATGCCATAATATCATAATATTCAATATTTATGAAACCGAGAGGAACATATGGCGTATGATTAATATATTATTTAGAAGAAATTATACGCCTTGAATGGGTTAAACATTGGTTAAAATTTTATAACTTTTCAGGAATTTTTTTAAATATTTGTTTTTGGATGAACAGATAATATGATATTCAAAATATGTATTTATTATGTAGAAATAAGTGGCGTATGATTAATATTCTATTTATATAATTATTTTTATCATGCTTCATACAGAGATTTAGTATCGTTTCTAATAATATATATGTTACTAAGCAACGATAAGAGGTATTTTAAAAATTCTTTCTTTGATGGTTAGATAAATTTAGGAACTTTTATACGTTTTTTAGTTTAATAAAATCAGTACAGAAGTTGTTGAGAAATTAAAGGCTAAACTTAAACTTTTTATTCTTTAAAGTATGAATTAGCTCTATTTATACAAAAGTTATGGAAATATCAAAATAAGATTTCAATGATAATAATTAGAATTGCTAAATACATATTTATGATATAGCAGTTATGAAAATTGTAGGCCGATCCTCGTAAAATTTTGTCTTAATGGTATAATTTTTTTCGACAGAATCTTATAAGTAAAATAAAGTTTATGTATGATTTATTCGTTTATAAGCAGTTGAACTAATCTTGTTGGACTCTACTCTCGTAAAATTTGGAAAAAATATTTGGAGGTATTTTTATATTTCCTGATTTAAACCCATGAAAAAGTAAAAATATATGCTCCTGTTAAATTTCCTAAAAGTGTTTTTAAACTTTGACTTTTTTGAGCTAAAAACCTTATAAGTGAATAACATTTCCAAGGTTTTATTTATTCCTTTTAAAGTAAATTTTGATGGTGATACTTCAGTCAAATTTGTATATATGTGTTTTTATACTTTTGACTTTTATTAGGTAAATATTCTATCCCAGAAAATCTTTATCAAGGGGACTAAAATAATAATTAGAATTCGATTCTATTGATGCCAAACTAAGCAGATTTCGTCAAAATATTTAAAAAACTGTGACTTAAACTTCATCTAAAAATTTTGATTAAAAAGATAAAATCAATTAAAACATGTTGAAAATACTTTTCTTCAAATAGAAAAGTGTTCAACAAATGAGTTCAATATGGACTCAATATATGGGATAAAAGATTACACTTATAGTTTTCTTTTTGTAGTCATATAGTCTTGTGGAAAAAAATCGATAACCCAGTGGGAGAAAATATTACAGTTACACAAGACAACACCTCTAAACGATTATTTTTCTACCAACATAACAGTGTCAATTACCATTACTAATTTCCAAATAATGATAATTTACTTCCAGAAAATAATATAAACAACCTGTTTTTAACGAACTCCACGCCCACAATTATAAATTCTTTCCTGAAATATTTTGGTTATTTAACTTTTACTATTGCATTCCGCTAAAGTTTTGCGAAATAGTTGAAAAATGTGTTATTTTGAACCTTGAAAACCCTTTTTATAAAATGTTTTATTTTTTATATTAGTTTAACAATTTCTTATTAAACTAAATTTTTAATTCACACTTAAATATATTAAAATAAAATTGTATAATTCTACTCACCTTAAATTCTTTACTTTCTTTAATACGCAATTGTGCGCGTACAATATCACCATTTTTGGGACGTCCTAGTAGAGCCATTTTATCTTCTTCCGTCAACTCTTCAGGTGCTTTATTTTCCGCCTCCTGTATAAGTCCTGCCAATTCATCGTCTATTATGTTTTGTAGAAGAGTGTGGGGATGATTGGTTGGTTGAGTAGAAAAAAGTGTTTGTATGTAATTTAATAGAATTTTGGAAATAAAAACACAACACGAATTAAAATAAATTTCTTTTTCGCTTTTTTAACAGAAAACAAAAAATTCATATTGATTTAAATTTTCAAATTGTTGTAGTTTATAAAAAAACTTTTGATCATCAATATAAAAATTTACAATTTACAACCCAAGAAAAAGAAAAACTTATACAAAATTAAAAAATATATTGTTTATAAATCAAAATATAAAAACAGATAAATATTAATATAAAATATAAAAGTTATATACAAAAATACAAATATAAAAAATACAAAAGCAAATATAAATAAACTAAAAAATGCACACATAAATAAATATTTATAAAAAAATACAATAAAATAAAGCACACATACATATTACATATAAAATAAATATAAATAAACAATTAAAAATAAAATAGACACAAACATATAAAAGCAAACCAAAATATATACAAACATGCAAGCAAAATATTTATAAAAAAGGAAATTGTAAGCGAAATTAAAAAAAAAATATGCAAGAAAAAAATGTTTCAAAAAAAGCTAAAAAAGGATTTCGTTGCTTTCTGCGTGAAACATTAAAAAAAATATACAGAAATTCGTTTACAATTGCAGTTTGATTTGTATCTTTTTTTTAACGAAATACAAAATATTTGGTGGTGAAGAATAAAGTTGTTACGGTTGTGTGTTTCTCAATACAATTATCGGTGAAATATTCATATTGCCAAATTGTGACTTAAAGTTATTTGAAAAAGAAAAACTCGATTTGTGCCGTAGTTTTTATCAGTGTATTTAAGTTCAGTTGACATTTATTTCGAATGATGTTTGATATCTTTTATTTATACCCATTTTTATACGATTTCAAAAAAAAAAAAAAAACTCCGACCGCAATAAATGACAAAAAATAAAATTTTCTCTTTAATTATGTATTTCATCTATTATCACATTTGTACACGTCCTACTTCCGAAAACAATTTGAATATCTTTTGTACTTTTAACGATTTTTAATATTAATAAAAGTTTTGTCATTTTCATTATTTTTACAAGCACATGTACTAAAATAAACGTAGTAAAATATTAATATATTCGTCTGAATTTATAAATATTTATGCATCTTTATTTAACAATAAGTTTTTAAAGCAAATTTTAAAAACCATTGTCTAGAAAACATTTTAAATCGATCCTCGTAAAATTTAAATCGGCTTTTTTGTTGGGATAAAACAAACTTGTTTAAAAAATTATCATAATATTCAGGTTTATAAAAAAATTAATCAATTTGAGGAGATATTCGACAGTGCAGGTTATATGAGTGCTATACAAATGCTGGCAAAATTTGGAACCATATTTATAGATTGTATTAGTCATAAAAAAATATTATTACTATACTAACATTTATTTAAGATTTAATCAATTTATAGGAGCTAAGGTCATTTGTGGACCGATCTTGTCATTTCTAACTTTAATAGGTTTGAACCAACAAAGTCATACTACCAAATTAAGAATATTCACCATGTAACATAGACATTGAGGTCGCCTGATTGGTATACCTTAAGAGGGGGGAAACAATATTTTATCTGTACATTATAATCATCTGCAAAAACTCATAATACTCTAACCACCTATTGCAGTGTAGGGTACAAACCAGCTATCGTTGGTTGGGGATTATAAATGTAAAATTAAATACAATGAACTTTTTAAGTTTGATTGAGAATTTATTATACATCTTTTATACTAAGTAGGTCAGTCCCAAATCGTTCCGATAAAATATAAAGCGGGCAAAGTAGATTGTATATAAATTTTTAAAGATTTAAAAAATAGGTAGGATATAGTTAAAAATGTGCCTAAATGTTCAAGTTTTTTTTTGTAACAAAAAAGGTTACATATATGAAGTTGATTTAAAAGAATATCTTGGCTTTGGCTGACTGCCTTAGTTGACTGCTTTACTCAGCGGTTTACACTGAAGGTTTCGCACTACAGCTTCGTTTGACTGTTCCTTATTTTAAGTATAGTGTACTCTAGTTATTAAGAAATTGTATAATTTAAATATTTATAAATACTCGAGAGCCTTTTATATTAGGAGCCGATTACTGCTGATTACCATAGTCTGAACCGGCCAGTATAGGCGCCGTTCATTAGAGCCCAAAATCAGCCAGTATTAAAAACTGAATTTCAGCTGCTTGCAATTTAAAAATATCATTATTGTTATATAAAAGTGCCGATCGAGAGCCTTTAACCAGCCAATATAAGGAGCCGATTAACATAGTCTGAACCGCACAGTATAGGGACTAAATTTCAGCTGCTTGTAATTTATAAATATCATTATTCTAGAGAATTAAAACAATAAAGAATTATTATATTCAACCTCTAAGAAATGATAAAAGTATCGTGTTAACACTTAAGGTTTGTGAAGAGCGTAAATCGTCTTGGACAAGGCTAAGCTATCTAAGCCGACGACAAACCACCATAACATATTACCTTTTAATTAATGTTTACCTTGTATAAATTTTGCAATTTAATTAAATCGTTTCCAAATAAAAATTATTCTCAATTTAATGTCATTTTCTAAATACGTCAAAACCAAATCGAAAAATTTGCTTCCGCTGACATTAACAAAATTAATAAAAATCATTTAATGATTTTTGTCATAAACTATTTTTTGATTGATTGATTTAAATAAACAAATTACGAAGGAATAAAAAAGAAAAACAAACATAAATTTAAAAAAAAAAAAAACTTATTTAAAGGATTTTTACAAATACATATATACAAAAGCCAATTAAAAAAATAAATAAATAAACTAAAATAAAAAATATGTACAATAAAAAAACTTATATAAAATAAAAAATCACACTAACACCAACACATAGAAAATTGTATAATACACATTCTACTTTCAGAGAGATGGAGTATCAAAAAATAGGTTTAGGTATC
Source organism: Cochliomyia hominivorax (assembly GCA_004302925.2). Taxonomy (NCBI): domain Eukaryota; kingdom Metazoa; phylum Arthropoda; class Insecta; order Diptera; family Calliphoridae; genus Cochliomyia; species Cochliomyia hominivorax. The sequence continues at coordinate 94,466,825 of PYHX02000467.1, read as the reverse complement.
AAAAATTGATAGCTGGTGAATGTTTATTTTTTTGATTTGGTGGTATAAAAAATTCAAACAGGATATTTGGAGTTTTTGTTGCTGATTTTCAATTCAAAACTACTTAAAAAATATTATACAAAACTAATATTTACTTACAAAATATTTTGATTATTTATAGTTTTTTTTTTGTTTCATTATTATTGATTTTGAGGTTGGAAAGAATTTTTTTGGTTATTTTGGTTTTTGTTGTTATTATTTTCATTATTTGCACAGATAGATTATTTTATTTGTTGGTTGATTTTTTGTTGGTGATTTGTTTTTGGTTCATTCATTTTTTTCGTTTATAAACAATTTGTTTTAAGGCGTTTTAATTATTATTTTTTTAATTATATTTCAAAAATAGTTTTTTTTTTAATTTTAAAAGCGCGCGTTACACACACATACATAGAAATAAAAGGCGAGGAAAAAAAGAAATATTTATACAATTTACAGTTAAAAAGAGACAAAAATTTGTGATAAAGATGTGACATATTTTTTTGATATTATGTCGTTTTGTAGGTAGAGAGAGAGATAAACATGTTGACAGATTATATTTGTTGAGTATTTTTTTCATAATTTTGATAGATTTATTTATTATTAAATATTTTTATTTTATATATATATTTTTTATTTATTATTTTGTTGTGGTATTTTGATTGACCAAAATCGGTAGTTATTTATTTAAATAAATTTCAAAATAATTGAGTCGCGTTTTTTATTAAAAAGTTCGTGTTTTTATAATTTTAATAATTTTATTTTTTTTTGTTTCATTTTGAAAATAAAAAAATATGGAAATTTTTAAAGTTAATTGTTGGTTATTATTTCTCTTATAACATACAAAAACAAGTAAAAATGTTATAGTCGGTCAAGCCCGACTATGTTGTACCCTACACCACAATGTTGGTTATTAATGGTGTTTATGAAAAATTAACGAATGTACCTCGTATAAATTGATTTCCTGACACTATCATTTATGTGACACTAACATTTATTGAAAAGGATTTTTTCTGGGGGATTATTTCGAAGCTAGAAGACATGATCGTATCCAAGGTGGATGACATGATGGACCGATTCTCTTATAATGTCGATATAATACTGACGTAAGATAAGTAATATGGTAGCTTAATTTAGCATATCGATTTAGAAATTCATTGAAATCTTTTAATATTTAGGACTTCCTGAATATCAAACCGAATACCACCAATTTGTCCTTGAGTCATAAATAAATTAAAAAATTGCGACATGTAGAGTGTTCATTAAGACGGACGAATTATGAGTGGAACGGTATACTTTAAAGTAAGTGTTTCACCATTTTCTCTGTATGTTACAAACATAACACATTATAACCCCAACCACCTATGATGGTGTAGGGTATAAAGAGGTATTACAATACAATAACAAATAATAATAAGAGTATAAGTATAAACAAACAAAAAAGTGAGAGAGAGAGAGAAAGGGGACCACTTAATGGTGGGTTTCATGTTTTTCATATTTTCATGAAAGTTATAAGTGATTATAGGAGAACGATATTTTGAAGGCTGAAAGTTTTGAATGATGAAATTTGAAGTGGTTGATTTATTTGTAGCATTATTTTTGTTAGTTATTATAGCAATATTTAGTCAACAATTAAGCTGCTACATGTGGCAATAGTTTCTATTATTATTTGCAATTAAGTAGTTCTTGTTATTTGAGGAAAATTTGAAAGTAAAAGTTTTGAATGTTTGTTATAAAAGCTACAATTAAAGTTTCCAAATTGTTTTAAAAAAGCTTAAAATTATAGTTGTTCTAAAATTTATTTTCTTTTCTATAATAAATGGTTTTATAAGCTAAAAATTTTTAAACAAGTTTTTTTTCGATCAAGCAGGTCATCAAATATATATTATTCTAAACAAATAATTTTTAAATTTTATTGTTATAAAAATATTGTTTAAGTTTACAATTATTTTAGAAAGTTTGCATAATTCTGAAAAGCTTACAAAAGATTGAGTAATAACGAAATGCAATACTTTAAAAAAATGCGACATAATATGAAATTTGAGGACTTTTGTAAATTTTCCTCCTTAGGAATATTTCAATAAAATTATGAGACGGTAATAAATCCTAACAGGAATCTGTTAAGGTTTGAAAAAATTTAAAAATATTTTTAAACTTAATTGAAAGTTTTTCAAGCTTTCGAACGATTTTAATTAATAATTTTTCTATTTTAAAAATTCGAAAAACAACGAAATTATTTTTTTTTCCAAAATTAAGAAAACATGACTTCGACTTCTTCGAATTTATCAAATATGCTTGAAAGTAGAATTTTGAAATAAATATTTAAATTATATAAAGAAAATAAGGAAATTTTATTTGAACTTATTTAAAATATTTAATATTTTCAATTTTCACCTAAAATTTATTGAAATGAAAATTTTAGTTCAAAATAAAATGGAAAATTGAAGTTAGGAATGATTTTTTTAAGTTTAATTTTAGAGAAAAAACTTTGCTTATATTTAGAATTTTAAAATGTTTGTTCGAAATTTTTTTGGATTTTAATATTTTATAAAATGCAAAATCGGTTTAAGTTTTATTCGCAGTTTAGATTTTTTTTAAATTAAATTTTTGTTTTAATTTTTTTATTTCCATATATATTAATTTCAATATATTTATTAATTTCGAAATTATACTCGAAAAGTTTAGAATATAAATTTTCGATTTTTTTTACCAAAATGTTCGAAAAAAATTGGAATTGAGAATTTCGAAGACTTGAAATAAAATTAGATTTTTTTATTAAAAGAATTCGAAGCAAATTTTTTTCGAACATTTGAAACTTTAAAAATTTTTAAAATCAAATTCTTGAATAACGGAAATTTGGAGATTTTGAACTTTAACATTTACTTAAAAAAATTCAAAAGTTTATGAAATTGAGTTCAATGTTTTTAGAAGTTCTAATTTTAAAACCAAATTATTCTTTAAGTATTTCAATTACAATAATTCGAAAGAAATTCGAAAATTTTTGAAATTCATACTAATAATTCCATCATATTATGTAACATGGAGAAAGTTTGAAGTAACTTTAATCATATAAAAAATAACTAGTTTTAAAAAAATTAACCAACAATTACGAAAGCTTTAAGAATGATTTGAAAAGCTGAGACTAAGAATATTTAGATATATTTTTGTATGTGTGTAAAGCGACGATTTTTTCACGATTGTTAATGTATTCTGAAATAAATATGATTTTTATGGTCGATTTAATTATTATGTATTTTGTAGCAAATTAAGACAAATTTCAATCCAAATCAAGTAAGTTGATATTTTTACAATTACGACGATTTTATAGCTTTTACAACTTTAAATTGCATGTCATAATGATGTGTTATACGCCATTAAGTTTTGGTGGTTTATTCGAGTTTTAGTATTTTTCACTTATGTCATTTTATATTAAAGGCAAGAAGTTAATTTAGCTCACACAGCCGGGAAGATTCCAGGTTTTGTTATTGTTTGTGTTATTTTTTATTTTTTTGTTAATAAATTTCAGTTAAAAAATTAAATTTTAATTAAAAAAAATTCAATTTTTGTTTTAAAATTAAAAAGTAGCATTTTCAAAAATTATTACAATATTTTTGAAAAATAGAAAATTATTGTTAACATTTTCTTTATTTCTAATGATTTTTTTTTATTTTTTTGTTAAAAAGTTAAGTTAACGTTTAAAAGAAAATGTCAAAAAAGCGCAAGGAATTTTGGTTATTTTTTCATTCATTTCATTTTGGAAAAAATATGTGTTTTAGTGCTTTTTTACATAAAAAATAAAAGAAAAACAACTACAGACAATAGAATTAAGCAAAAGAAACAAAAAAAAAAAGACATTAAATTAAAACAAGTTAGAATGCTTTATTCGGCTATGCCGAATCTTCAATACCCTTCACAACAAATGCATGTAAGTAAATACGTTTTGTTTTGTACATACACGCTCACACATACACTCATAGACGCATATAATATATAATCCTGTTCTAATTTGTTGATATCTAATTGTCAGTTTTTCGAAAAATTTTCTCTGTAACTTATAAGTTGCCTTAGATATCAGTCTATATCTTTTGATGTACTTAACTCAGATTTTAAATAGGAAACTTTTAAGGACAATAACAAGTTCTTGTGGATGTGAGCGTGTCTACAGACAGATGGACAGACATATTTAAGTCGACTCAGATTTTGATGCAAGAATATATACACATTATGAGGTGTGAGATGATTCCTTCTTAGCTTTATGCGCGGAATGACAAAGTCAATATACTTCTTTCACCACTTGTAGTGATGGAGGGTATAAAAAATGTTAAAATAAAAAAGTAATAAATAAAAAAATATTTGCATTAAAAAAATCCAAACAATTTTAAATAAAAAGAAAAATAATTAAATGAATTTTTTGTTGTAAACTTAAGCTCTTTTTATTTGTAAGTGCGTTGTTGCTTTTTTGTTTTTTTTTATATTTTTTTATATTTAATGGTGAAACTCACTACGTTTGCCTGTGAAAAATTGCAAAAAATAAAAAAAATAAATACACAAAATATGGATTAATTGATGTTTTTTATTTAATATTAATTTCAGCTTAAATATCTACATACAAATACAAAGACAGTAAAGTACATAAGTAGTAGTAAGTTAAATACGTGTTTACATACAAAAGTGAATAAAGAGAGTTATTAGTGGGAAGTATGTATGTGAGAGGGGGAGAGAGAGCGAGTATTGTGTTCAAAAATATTTATTCACAATACGATTTTATTAAAAATGGGATTTAATTTATTAACAAAGATTTTATTTAATAAATAAATTAGTAACAGAGTCTGAAATTAGTTGATTTAAAAAGGCCGCAAAAATGTTGAATATTTGAATGACAATAAATGATTAAAGAGAGAAAAAATACAAAAATTGAGATGTGAGAAAAAACTGTATATAGAAGAATCAATTAAATTAAAAAGAAAACAATCAATATGAAAATCAGAATACCATTATCGGATCAAATCAATTTTTATTTCAATTTATAAAAATTTAGTAAAAATTTTTATACAATTCGAAATTATTTTAAAAATCTCAAATATAAGTTTAAAAGTTTTCGTAATTCATATATTTTTTTAAAATTTGCTAAATTTTTAGTTTCTAGTGAAATTATAGTTTTAAAAATCTTGAAATAATTTGTTTAATTCGAAATCAAGTCTAAACATTTTCGAAATCTTATACTTGGAAAATTTTATATTTTAAATTAAGATTTAATTTATATTCGAAATTAATTGGGAATGACGTTGAAAACTTCTTAATACATGTTCTATATTAAAACTTTTCAAAGGTCTGCCTTCAAACTGTTTTTAATCTGATTCAATTAAAAGGTCAAGTTAGAAGGCAAATAAGATTCGGTAAGAAAGGAGCCCGATTAACTCAATTCTTACACATTTGGTACGAAAAGTACAAGCTAACGCAGGTTTTAAAACATACAAGTTTTAAAAAAGTTCCTAAAACGAAAGCTGCTAAAAATTTAAAGGCCAAAAACAGAGCACGGAAATTGAAGTCAAATTTTCCTAAAAATATTCATATATAAAATATGAATATAAAATGGATAACGTAACGTATGTTCTGGTAGATTTTTCAAAACTTCCTAGACAAAATTTTTTTTGGACCCAGTCAAAATTTTTCGAAAAGTTCTTTGTATAGCAAGCAATAAGCTTTTGCGACAAAAGAAGCCAACCATTTGTTACAACGTGATCTATAAACACCGAAATTTAATGGAATGTTTACTAAAAGGCTGCTCCATTCATATGACTTCATAATATGTCCACTTATTTTTTGCCACTTGGCATTCTGTCATTATGGTTAATTAGCCCTTGAGTAGAACAAAAAAATAATGTAGTATTTGTTCCAAGAGAGGCAATTAATTACTCCAAACTGCCCGGAGCTTAGGTCAGTGGCCAATGGTGAGAAGATCACAAAAAAGGTGTCCAAAAGTGTGGTAGATTTTAAATGGAGATGACTACCTGTTCGAACAAAAAGATAGATAACACTGAATTTCACAATTATAAAAATTTAAAAATTGAACGCTATTAAAATTTGAACTAAAATTTCTTAAGAAAACTTTTGCATATTTTTAGGATTTATACCATATTAATTATTTCTTTTAATGATCCTTCGATATTGAAATGATTGTTTTCTTTTTTTAAGATCAAAATCATGATGTATATTATATATGTGTTATGATAGGAAAATTGTTTTTTTTTTTGTAAACATCATTTTTTTATCTAATCAAAAAGTAAATAAAAATACATACTTTTAGGAATCAATATAACATTTAAATTCCATTGAAAAAATATAGATTAAAACATATTGGAGCCGATATGAGAGACATAGAAATGATTTTTCATAAAAATTGTCCAGTTACCAACCGAAAACAAAGGTATTAGAGGACAACACCAACCAGTAAGAATAATAAACGTAATAAATGATCACACATTAAGACCAATAATTCAAAATAACAATTTTTAAAGATTTTTTTCAATTGTGTTAACAAATATCATTTGTTTGAGGGTGATATTTTATTGTAACAACTAAAAAAAGTTGGTTGTTATTAAAAATTAAATTTTTCTTTATTTAATATAAATAGAAATGAAGCAATAGAAAATAATTTATAAAATATATTAATAATTTTTAAAATAAACACTAGAGCCCTAATCTGCGTAGTTTTGATTTGTATCGCTTTTTAAGAACAGAAATAATTCGTTTTGCGTCGTTGCAATTTTAAGTTAAGTACGTCCGATTTGCGTCGTTTTGACCCCGATTTACTTCTGTTCGATTTAAATTTTTTCTGCATCGTTTTGGGCATCATTAATAACACTTAACATCAACTGTACGTTAAGTTTTGAAATTGAGTGAAACAAAGAGAATTTCCTTTTCTTTACCCAAATAAGTGGTGCTAAGAACATATGTCGGGTTATGATAAGAATATGGTATGTGATTCGCTAAAGTACATTAAGGACATAAAAATAAGTCAAAGTAAAAAAATATAATAAGATTGGAAAAGGATTTTAATATAAGAAGAACATTTTGAATAGTACCGAAAATAGTAGGAAATAAATAATGAATCGATCATAAGCAATTTCAATAGGTAAAGTTCTTGGCCAAGATAATAGTACGTGCCAAATTTCATTAAGATATCTTCAAAACTTCGACCTGTACTTTGCGAATAGCCTTTGCATGGGCAGCCAGCAGGACGGACATGCCTAAATCGACTTAGAAAATGATTCTGAGTTGAACGGTATACTGAAAAGTGGTGGTAGGGCTATTTCTTCTGCTCATTACAAATATCTGCACAAACGCATAATACCCCCACCATCTATAGGTGTTGAGTATAAAAATAAAGCTCTTTCTATTTACTTCGATCTTCAGCAAATTAATGCATCGTTTAGTAACGTAAATTCTAATGATTTTGAAGCCAGTAACTGTTGGTTGCTGATTACATTTGCGTATCCATTAACGATGCAAGTCGGGGCTCTAGTGTAAGTGATGTACAATATCAATATTAAATTTAGTTAAAATTAAATTTTATTGTTTTTAAAGCATTTTTAGTTTTTAATAAAAAAAATTGTAGTTGCAGATAATAAACAAAAAAGAAGATATATTAAGAATATTTATTATAAGAAACAAAAACCAATATAAAGATCGGTTTTTAATAAAAATATATTTTAATATATATGATTTTTAGAATTATATAATTTAAGTAAAAAAAATATGTAATTATATAATTATATAAGAAACATTTAACCAATTAAATATTGTTGTATTAATTGTATGTTTGTAATGGTAGTAGAAAACATAAAATATGTAGTATATTTATAGGACACAAATATTTGACGACACACACACACACAAACAATTTTTAAAACGAGTTAAAATATGAGAAACTTATAAAAAAGTTTAAAAATGTTGTAAAAAATATTAAAATATTTAGACAGAGAGCGAAATTTAAAGTATTTCAAATATCTGAATGTATATTTGAATTATTAGATTTGTAGAGTTTTACAAAAAATAGTTAAGTATATATGTAGATATATAGATAGATATTGACTGATGTTTACGTACCCAAAAATTTGTTAAAAAATACAAATGCATCCTTTTTATTATTAGATCTATTATCTGTTGAAGGATAAAAAATAAAATGGGAATATTTCTTTTTTTTATGTTGTTTAACGATTTATTGAGTAAAAATAAAGTTAATGAATGATTTTTCTTTTTGTTAAAATTATATAAGAAAAATATGATGAGTTTCCTTAATATTAAATGATCTGATTAATTGGTTTAAAAAATTTATGAAAATTTTATTCTAAACTAAACAAAATTCAAAAATTAAAGGTATTTTTAAGGGGGTTTGATTTGTATTTGTATTTAAAAAGACTATTTAGGAATGAGATTTTCTTACACTTTGAGAAAAGAGTTGAAAAATATGGAAATAGATATGTTGGAAAGTGGTTGGTTTGGTTTTTGGATGTGATTTGTTCGATTTTTGCTTAAAGGATAATGGCTGAAAAATTTGATTCTAATAAGAAAATCCTATTTTGAAAATATTGGTATTTTTTTGTGAAAAAGTATAATTCTCATTTTTAAATTTTTTATCTTCTGCTTACAACTAATGAGCTTGAAAATATGTAATATTTTTCTATAATGACTAGTAAATTGGATTACAAGATCATGGAGATTCTTATTTATAGAAAAATGTTTGGTAAAGATCGTAAAAATTGTATTATTAATTTACATAATTTTTAAGTTTCTGCTTAAATTCATCCAGTTGAAAAGCTTTGAAAATACAATTTATTGCTTAATGGCTTTCAACTATAAGCAATCTTTCGACCACCGATATGTATTTCCGTGAAAAGAGCAAATATTGTAATAATAGTGAAAGTTCAATTTTACGAGAACATTTTGAAGCTTTGGTCATTGATAGCAATTATTATCAAGTTAACTGATGCATAAAGCTACAGTAAACACGGAAATAATAGAGAAAAAAATAATGAGCACAATCTGAAATTATCTTAATATAACGAAAGAAGTGATATATTATTTGAGACATTTGATTGAAAAATTTTATGAATTTAAATTTTTTAAGATTTAAAAAAACTTATTTAATCAAATTCTTTTAAACTATTACATTTTTAAGAATTTTTAAATGTTTAAATTTTTTACTGCATTTTAATTTTATATTTTACTTTATTTTTTAAATATTTTAAAATTTTAAAAATTTAAATTCAAAATTGTTTTTACAAAATATTAACTTTTTATTATTCACTTTTAATTTAATTACTAAAAATTTAAAAAAAAAATATTAATTATTCTTTTTCAATTTTTCAAAGTAAAAATATGTTTTTTATTTTTAAAATTTTTTAAAATTATTTCTTTTTAATTTTTCTTCTTAAATGAAGAAAAAAGTGATAAAATTTTTAAATTCAAAATTAATATTTTTTATTTTTTAATTAATTTTTTTGGACAATTTTTTAAAACTTTAATATTTTATAGATTTTTTTTTAAATTTTAAAATTTAATTTTTTAAATGTGTATAATATTTTAAATGTGTATAAGTTAAAATATCGGAAATTTATGATAATACAAATATTTAAAATATTTCATAAAATTTTAATGAATAGTACAGAAAAATGATACGTATTTTTACACAGTCAATCACGGAGTGGTCTTGTTCAGTACCATTGGCTACTCTGGAAAGAATAAGAGTTCTTTGTAAGAAAAGAAGGTTTGTCACTTCTACATGAACTTTCCTTTGAAAGTATTCAATGGTACTAATTGACTGATTAAATATACGCACCATTTCTAACATTTTAAATTTCTGTCAACTCGCACTACTTCAGTTCACTTTCGCATATTTATGAGATTTAATTATGAGAGTAAACCTTTATGAAAGCTTGATTTCAGAACTTAAAAATAATTTATAATTGCAGCCAATATCATGTTATAACAAATCCAAACCAGTTACCAGAAAATATTTTTTATTTGTGTAAGAAATAGCAGAAGGAAATTTTGTTGCTATTTTTGCTCTTTTTTTCTAAAAAGGAAAAAGCTAAACATGCAATTTTATTTCCATTATTATTTACAAGAAATAGAATCTAAAATATAAAATTATGCTAATATTTCATAACGAAATAAAATCAAATTAGCATTAGCAATTATTCTTCTATAAGAGTGAAATGTTTATTATGGAAATTCTTTTATTGACAAACTAAACTAAAATTGATGTTTTAATGCTAAATGGAATGAGTGATGGGATGAGAGAAAGATATGAGAGGATTTTGTTATGAGAATGAATTAAGGTTTTTTTTGCTCACTTCTAGGTTATTTAATTATTTAAATATAACTTTAAACTTATTGCAAATATGGATTATTTACTTTAAAAGCTTGAAGAAAAAAAGGGAATTAAAATTTTGATTTTATTTACTTCAAAACTAAACTACTTCAACTAGAAAATAATGATAATAAAGGAAAGGTAAAATAAACCAAAAGAAAATTTTTATAATTTTTTTTAACATTTTTATACAAAAATAAGAACTTTAAACTTTATTTGTTTAAAAAAATTAAAATACACAATTCTTTAGGGATGCCAAATGGGACTGGTTTTTTTAATCCCGGAATTTTGAATTTTAAAAATCAAATCACGGAGATGACGGGATTTTTCGGGGTTTAAATAAAAAATATTCTTCTATTTGTTAAGAGATGAGACTTAACATTTATTAAAATTTTATTGAAATTTTGTGTTTTTCATGTAAAAATAAAATTTTAAAAAAATTATTTTTTACTGTTTGAAAAATCGAACACCGAAACAAAATGGATTATTTATTTAATTATTTTAAATGGTATTAAGTTTCGTATACTTATGACAATAAAATAAACTTAAAATTATAATAATATTCGGGATTTCTCACAAAATTCATTAATAAGTCCCGAAAAAATTCTGCGATTAAATTTTTTAAAATCCCGGGTTTTAAGATTTCTTATGGGATTGGCATCCCTACAATAAATCAAAATTTTCGTTAGGATTTTTTGCCTCTTCAAGGGGGGGAGGGTCTATAAAAATTAAAATGTCTCTAAAGCTAAGGCATTTTTACGGGGGCTTTAGGGGAGGGTCAATACAATAACAAGTGTTCTTAAATAATTTTGGGGGGGGGGGCAAAGACAAGGTGTTAATAAAATCACATACAAATATAAAACTAAATATTTTGAATTTTATTTTTTGATTTGCACACACAATGACATCAATATATAAAACACACACTAATAAAAACTAATAAAATTAAAGAAAAAATATAATAAAATAATATTTTTTTGTTTTATATAGACAAAGAAAATATTTTAAGTTTAGAAAGAAACAATAAATATAAAGAACTAAGAACTACACGGATCCATACAAATCCATTCAAATTCATTTCAAAAATGACTAAAAAACTAAGGCGGCTTTTTATATTCTAAATTTTTTTCTTCTTCTCACAACTTTTATAATTTATTACTAAAAAAATACTTTATTTTTTTATGACAAAAAGAAAAATTCTTTGTAGTTTTTGTTATTTTTGTGGTGTGAAACTTTTTGTGGAATGTGTTAGAAAGAAACTAAAACTAATTTGTTGTTTTGAAAATTCAGATGAAATAAAAAACAAAATTTTTATAAAATTTATCATAAACAAATTAACTAATTAAATAAAGATTAATAAATTAAAAAATATATGAAAAAATACAAAAGAAAAAATATTTAAATAATAAAATTAAATAAAAATACATTTTTTTCGAAATTGGAATACTAAAGGAAATAAATCAATCACTAAACTAATGCTAAAACTAATACAACAAAATTAACACAAAAAAAGGATAATAAAAAAGTAATTAAACACAAATTCCATTTAGTTGCACTTTTTTGTTCACTCTTTTTCTTTTTTCTTTTCGATTTTTTTTTTTTCCAAAATTTGATTAAACTTTTTAATCGCAATTTTGGGTAAAATTTTGAAAATAGTAGTGGTATTCAAATGTGATTGTGTTTTAATGAAATTTAATATTTTTTCATAGGAAAAATTGTGAATGGAATATTTTTTTAAATTAAGTTTTAAATAATATTGTTCATAAAGACATTGTGTCAACAAAACATTTATCTATAAAAGGGAAATGTTGCTTTTTCTAAAAAAGATGTTTTTCTTTTATTATTATATGACCGTTTTAATCGAAAACAATGATACGTAAATCTGATATTTATAAAATAATATGATTATCCGAACATTATTCGGTTTTAGTAGATTTCTAGATCTATGTTTAGTAGTCCAGCTTAAAACTTTTCCTACACTCCCCATCTATCCATTAGTCCAGTAAAATGCTCTTTGAGAATGTAATTGAAAATAAATCTTAATACTCTCATAGTTCTTCAGATAATCGATAATTATTTGCTATGTATGGGTGCTATCTCTCTCCCTAATACTATACGTCTTATATTTAGTCCAGTTTAACAATATTTTAAGAAGTGATTTGGACCAAATGATAAAACTTTCACTTTGCTGATTCAATACGTAAGATTGAAAAAAGTACAAATTTTATTGGACTGGGGACCATGTTAAAAGTAAAATTTTATTATGTCTCGTAAAGCATTTTTATATTGTTTGGAAGGGAAATTTCTTGAATAATAAAATTATTACAAATAAAGTTTTTGAACTAAATTTTTTGATAGACTTTTCAAAAAATCTTGATTTTTATTTTTGGGGAAACTTTTATGGAAAAATTTTTGTTTGTATTTGACTTTAATTAAAATCCACGTACATAAAGGTATTGATATGAAATTTGAGTATAATATGGACTAAATTCTGCTTAACATATGAATACATACAGATTCTTAACTTTTAATTCCAAAATACAAAAAAATTAAAACTTTTTGTCACTTAATTTATCGTGATTTCGTTATATGACGTTTGGTCCTTAGAGGATTTTGGATTTAAATTTCAACATATTAAAAATTCCGCTTATTGAGAGATACCACTCACATGTGCCCTATTCCAAGATAATTTGAGCAATCTATTAAAAATTCCGCTTAAAAGAGAAATTTTCGCTTTATTAGTCTCTAATATGTGATATTTGACGTTTCGTTTGTAAGAGGGATTCTGCTCCCGATTGTCTTATCCGAAATATTTTTACTAAAGGCAATATCAGGTAACCAAATTTAATAAAAATTTAAAAAGCCATTTGGTCATAATCATTGTACCAAACTTCCAGTTTTAGGAGGTTATTTCAGATATCGAACTTTAACTTTATTTCTACCGAACCGATTTTGCCGGTTTTAAATAGGAACAGGAAGACAGAGAAATGGACAGAGGAACAAAGCTAAAACGACTCAGATTTTTATTTCCTACGAGAATATATATTCTTTATGGGGTTTTAAATGATTCCACCTGACATTACACATAAAATGACAAACCTATTATACCCTCATGATAACTTGGTGTATAAAAATTGATTAATATTTTACTTAAATCATAAATATCTCCTAAATCATAAGATTTACTTAACATTGTTTTGAATAGAGTTATAAGGACTTACTATATGCAAATATTTCTTCCGTCAAATCATAAAAACATTTTTGGAAATTTCTTTCTGAAATACATCCGAAGTTTCAAAATAATTAAAAAGCCTTTGGGTATAACTATGCGCAGGACAAGTTTTTCGTTCCTGACCGTTTTCGTTCGATATGATAGAAGTCTATTTCTAGATTTTTGGAACTGTTTACAAAAGTTCACCTCGGAAGTTATCAAGATATTGCAAACCTTAAATTTACTTTAGCCAAATATTTGCTTGGAGCTAAAGATGAAGAAAATTAGAAAAAAAGTGTGAAAAACTACTTATTCACACAAGCTATTTTAAAGTCGTTTGCAGTATCTATTATTATTTCATTGAGAAATTCCCTTATTGTGCGACTTTTCGAAAATTCACTGTCGTTGCATATAAAACTTTCTAAGCGAGTTTTTTAACTTTTACTCCTCTTTTAGTGAGCGGATAAAAAATTTTGTGGATTATGCTCCCGATCCGAATTTAAATCAAATCAATATAAAAATGTTAATCCAAAAACAAAATATATACACATTTTTTATATTCTTAACCGATCTTAAAAAAAGAAGATAATCTGAAAATTAAGATTTTTATCAGATTTCTCTGTACCTTGTTAAGGCACTAGAAATTAATTAAATTCAAATGATATAAATTTATTAACAAATAAATTATTCCTTTAATAGCTGAAAATGAAATAGAGGTTTCTATTTAAATCCTATTAAAATAATTTCATTTTAATCCTTTTACAAAAAATAAGAGGAGGAAAATCACATTAACTAAAATTCATTTTCTTATTAATTCCCTTTGCCTCAAGAAAACAAAAATGAACAACATTTCCTTTTAATGTCTTTTACACTTTAACACAATGTCTTGGTTAATGAACAAAATTTCATTAAAATGAGATTAAAATCTAAATGCGTGATTTTTTTTTTGGTCTCAATATTTTAAAAGCATTTAACAGCAACATTTTTTCCATAAAATCTCATTTATGACAACAATTTCGCTTCTTTTTATTAATTCTTTTTAAGGGTTTCTCGATTTTTTGTTTTAAAATTTAGCGAGCGCCAAGATATTGAAGTTATAATAATAAAAAATGAATGTTTAATAAAAAATTTAATTTTTACTGAAATTCATGGTAGATACTAAATTGAGAGAGAGAGAGAAAAGAAAGAAAAAAGAAAAAACGAATAAAAAAGATAATAGCCAAGGTAAGAAATGAAAAGAAAAGTAAAAAAAAGAAGAAAGAGAAAATGTGATGAAATATACAAATTTAATAATAAGAATAATAATTATAAATTGTTTTTTTATTGCATTTTATAATTATAATCATAACTTTTTTTCAATGGTTAACTTTATTTTTGGAAGACTAAATAATATGAAGAAAAAGCAAGAGCTTAAAGAAAAAGGACAAGCACCTTTAATATGAAAAAACTCTATTTTGATTTTCTTATCAATTATTATTTAACCTCAAGCCGATATTTTTCTTTTATACTTTTTTTTTGGTCCTAAAGTAAATAAAAAATAATATAACGAGGATAAAAACGAAACAAAAAAGTAGTAAGAGGAGAAGATTTGTATGTATATGTTTAAGGGGCCTTAATAACTAAAAAACTGGAGTATACTTTTGGGGATAAATAAATAATATTATGATAGATTTTCAATTGGTTTATTATTGAAAAAATAATATTAATGATAAATAAGAATATGGAAGTTAAGGAAATGAGTTTGTTTTTGTGGTGAATGAAGGTTAATGCAGGATTAAAATAAATAATCATGTTTGTGGTTGAAATGTTAATGTTTATATGTATGTAAGGTAGAGTAATTGAGTAATATTTGCAGGTTTATCCTATTTCCTTCTTTTTTATCATAAAACTTTTTTCACCTAATTTCAATAACTTATTATTTTAATTTGATATAATTTATACTTATTAAAAAAGAAATGCTTAAATATTAAGCTAAAGGATATGGAATAATTATAAGCTTACCTGGAGCCATAATGGGTTCACCAATGTTGACATAGAAGAGAACATCCTTTTCATAACTGCCTTCCTCAATTATACCCAATGTTATAATTTTTCTGAAAAATAAAGAGATTAACAAAAATTTATTAATATGAAATGGATGACAAAACATAAGTACATTCTTAGATTACATTTTTAACGATCCAGATTGGGCCTAATAAAACTGGCCAAAATATCAAAGACCTAACGACAGGGATATCGGTAGAATTAAAATATTTATATGTATCCAGGTTAAGTTATGATCCATTTATTTTTTGTTTTAGTTTTGTTGTTTCCAACCAAAAGTAAAGTCAATGTTTTTAATGAGAGACAACTTAACGGTACTTTTTTAAAGTAAACAAGATTTTCTTAGTCTTTTGCGTGTCTTATTATTATTAATACTTTAGAGACTGATAAACTTAAGTGCGTTTATAGGAAAGGAATTTTTACTATAATTTAAGTTTTTTAGTCTTTTATTACATCACATAAAAGCCCATAAAGTTCTCAATCAAAAATTTGTTAATTCGAACCTTAAGAAAAAGCAATATCTGAAATATCTTTGTATCTTAGTAAAATAAAATATATTTAAAAAGTCTAATGGTCAAAAATCTAAATATCTCTTCAACTATTACTATTTTTCGTAGAATTAAGTACAATTTATTTACATAAAAATCATTAAAAACGGTTCAGATATAAGGGTTTTGAGCCAGTTTAAATGTATTTATGATCCGAGAGAATCTATGGAGCAGCTCCTATTAGGTTCACAAAGTTCTAACATAAAACAGAATCTTGCCTATACCTTCATTTTCACTACGTAAATTTTAAGCAGGACTAGTAAATGGGATGGAATAGATTTATTTCTATTTACTTAAACCCACATCATCATAGGTGGTTAGCGTTTTATGAGTTTGTGCTGATGTTTGTAACATATAGAAAAATTCCACTTTAAAGTGGAACTAAAATCTCTTTCTTATTCTATTTAACGATGTATGTTCTTCTGGTTGTCCATGTAAACGGATAGATAGAGATATTTTGATGTATTAATACGTCTTACTACTTTAGACAAAGCCTGATAAAAAATCTGATAAAAATCATTTAACTGACAGATATTAAATATTTTTATTAAATATGACACTAATTAGTTTTGTATCAGTCAAAATCACCATGCCAAATTTCAAGAAAATCTAAGCTCCCACATAGATCCACTTTAAATTCATAGGTCTCAAACCTGTTCATACTGTGATGGTCTGTGTAACTAGAAAACACCCTACCAAAATTATCGGTCTATAGTTTTCAATAGCTCTCATATTACCTTCTTCCGAAAATCAGTCAATCAGTAAGTATGATGAACGTATATTTGGTAATGTTATGGGGTATTATATAGTCGATCTTAACCGATTATAACATACTTATGAAACACTCTATTAAAGTTAATATATGCATTTAAAGAATTTCCAGAATCAGAAAAAAATCTACTTAAAGTTTAATATTATTTTAATAAAAAAAATATTCAATTATTCAAGATTAAATAAAAATTCTCTTTAAAAAATATCAATTGCAAATATTTCAGATTTATAAATTATATTAATTAATAACATTTCGAAACCAATAAAACGGAATAATAAAAACAGAAATTCTCTTTAATAAATAATTCTGTATTTCATATGATGAAAATACTGATGAAAACATTTCATTGATTTATGAGTGTGATTTTTTTCATTTCCTAGAAAATATTTATATATATTTTTTGAAAATATTCGATATAAAAATTTCACATCATCAAAGTCATGTATAAGTAATATGAAATGAAATAAACCGATATTTAAATGAATCAAATGAAAAAAATTATAATGAAATAAAAATGTTTATATCAACACACCATCATCATCATTATAAACATCATCATGAGGATGTTATTTAAAAATGTATTATTTAATAAATGAAGAAAAATTTAATTAAAAAAATATAATCGCCTAAAAGATGCTCGGCTACTCAGAATACATACAGTACCGAACAAAACTATTGGCACAGCAAACATTTTATGTTTTATCGTAATTTTTCTGTCATAATAACCAAATTAAAGGAGATAAAACCGTTAACATTGAATACAAAAAATAAATGCACGAAACGTACTTTAAATAGAATAAATTGTTAAAAACATCATCAATTTGCCGATCAAAAATAATATTGCACCTGCATAATCAGGACAAGTCATATGCTCAGATAGCTCAAATAATAAAACGAAGTCGTTTCACTTTTAGAAGCATAGTGAATTGTTTTAAAGGATAGTTAAGCTTCGAAAGTTTGAATTGAACCGAACGACCTAAAGTTTTAAATCCCGCGAAAGTTCCCAAATTGTCCGAAAAATTAAACACAATCCCAAAAAGGCATCTACCGAAATTACAGCTAAAGACCAACAGGAATATAACAAAAATAATTACTCCATTACTGGTGAGTGCAGTACGAAGCTGATTATTATGCTCGAGTTGCTTTTAAGCGTTTTTAGCTAATACATTTTGGAATCAGGTGCTTTTCCTCGATAAAAGCAAATTTAATATATTTCGTAATGATGGCCAAATTAGCATGTTTGAAAGAATATGAATATGGCTAAAGTAGTGTAACGGTGTTGGGCTGTATGTCATCTGAGGGTGTCGTTGAGCTGGTTTCCATAGAAGAAATTATGGATAAAATGGTTTATTTAAATATTTTAAAAGAAAAAGTTAAATTTACAACAAGTTTCATATTTCAACAAGACAACACAAACCACAACAAGACAACATAGACCTAAATTCATTTGACATTTGTGGAAAGAATTGGACAAATGGGTCAAAAAATGACCTATTTCAAATAAATGTTTGAAGATCACATTTAAGGCGTTAAAGAAAGAATGCATAAACATCTGGGAGGAAGTTACAAGAAATTAAGTCCATTCAATGCTTAAGCGTTCGGCTTGCCCTTTTAGTACTAAAAGATTACATAAATATAGTGTGAAAAAATTTTTAAACGGCTTAAAGTTGGGAATACAGAAAAATACACTTGCCATGCTAATAGTTTTGTTCGCGACTGTATATGATATTGTTTGGATTTTTAATTTAAATTTTTTCGCTCATATTTTAAAGCGATCAATTTTTTGTTTGTATGTTCATATATTTATTTCATTACGATTCATAATTTATAAAGCTCTTTTTTATTATTTATTAATGTTGCAAAATGCAACACACTTATTCGAAAAAAAACTCTATTGCACACATACACACACATATACTCTCTCATGTAAATTGTATCATTATTTATTTGGGAAAATGAAAAAAAATATATTTATATGAAAACCTCTAGCACTCTGTTAAAGAAAAATCAAATAGACCATGTTAAAACTGAAGGAAAATAAAACAACAAAAATAACAAAACAAACAAACATTTATATGCAACAACAACAACAATAACAAAAAAGCGAACTACAAATTTGTTTTGGCTGCCAGCCAAAATTAAAGCAGACATGTTAGAGGAAAAATACATACAAGTACACACAACAAGCACAACACACAAAAACATACTTTATCGAAACAACAACAACAAAATAGTGTAGAACAGAAAAAAAATGTTGTTGCATTTGTATTTATTTTTTTATGAGTTGCGCATGTTGAGTTGACGTTTTTTGTCTAGATTGCATTATGAATGACAGGGGCGTCAGTATGATTGGTTATGAGTAGGAGAGTTAAGAGGAAAACAATATATTGACCTTTAAAAACTACACATAAATAAAGTTCAAATTTATATAATAGTGATTGACATTTTTGCCTTTATCTTAATAAGGAATTATATAGTCAGTTGATACCGACTATATAATTCTATACTTCAGGTCGTAGAAGCTGTTCTAACTATTTGTATTTGTTCAACACACACATATGTAAAATATTTACATTTATTTAAATGTCACAAATCCATTTGATGTGACTTTCGTAAATGGGAATTATATGAGAGTACCGATTCACCTAATTTTGCTACAATATTTTCAAGTTTTCTATATCTTAAACAAACGAAATGTTATGCATTTTAAAGTGATTCCCGAAAATCTAAATACAAATATATTGGGAGCAAATTTGTATTTGAATATTGAAGGGCTTGTACTTGGACCAAATAATTACACGTACCAAAATTTATCGCTATATATCATATATTGCTGTACAATATTAGTCGACACATAAATCTGAAAAACTGTATACTTAAAAGAGATAGTAAGCCAATATTGTCAGGCCGTCTTTAACATTATACTCTACCACATATGATCTTATTGAGTTTTGTTATTTTGATATACGAATTGGATTGAGGTTAATGAAATTTAATATCTCAATGTAAATGTAACAGTGATTTGGCAAGATGATCAGAACATTATTTTGCTTAATGACTGGGTTATCAATTAGGATAATTTTTTCGAACTTAGATCTCGTCTTGTCATCTCTCAAGTAAGACGGAATTGAAACAAAGTAAAACAAATGAAAAGTTGAGATTGTATTAAGTCGTTAGTAAAAAAATAAAGAAGAATTAAAAAAGTAAAAGCTTTTTTCGTGTTTATCGTCACCATTGGACAAATTTAATGTAGTGATATTGGCTTAACGAGAGCTCTATTATGTTCTTTGGTTATTTTGAATTCGATATCAATTTCTATCATTTAATTATTTTAATTTGTGTTTGAGGTCGAGGTAAATTTGTTACGCTTAGTTTCAGTAATAATTCATACTATTAACTTGTTATATGACCAGATCTAAGAAATAATTAAATCGATTGATTGTAGTATATATAATAGCTTTTATGAGATGATTTCTTAAAGATGTTAAACGCGAATGACAAAATTTATATATATCTTCATCACTTGTGGTGTAAAGTGTAACAAAACTTTAGGAAATAATTATGTTCCTTATATTTGTGTTGTTTAACATGATTACAGTTGATTTGTTGATTTGGATAACTATACGCTGCCAGATGATCAGGGTGTTAATGGCTGGTCTTTTTAATTTGATCATCCAGAATATATAGATTGTTTTTTTAATTCGCCATCAATCCATTTATTTTTTTAATTCAATTAAGCAAAAATTGAAAATCTTTTCTTTTTATTTTCGAGCTCTCATAATTGGATTTTTTTTGACTTAGATAATTTAACTTTTTCAATTACGATTTTACTTCATAGGTAAAAAAATGTTAATTTAACATTGTTTTACAGTGAATACAATTCCTTGGAATATTCCTGAAATTTTAAACTTGATAATGTTTAATTTAAACTAAATAAAAAATAATTTATGTAATCTCAAATCAACTTTGTTCAACGTTGATTTTGATTCAAGTTTTTTTGTTTCTATTTTTAGTAATGGATGCTGTGTGTAATGTATACTATGATACCCTCCCTTTTATTACCATTAAATGAATATTATTTTTTTCAATTACTGTGTGTACGTTTTGCCATTTTCTTGATTTTATATCAAAATAACTTATCGTCGATTATGAAGAAGCGTATCAACTCATATTTGTATGTTTTGGAGAAGGGGGTGGTGAATGATCGAACCTTAAGGAATTATATTCGTTACTTCTTAATGAAGGTCTTTTCAAATTGCTTCCTTAAATCGAGTATGGTATCAAATTTCCCCTTTCTTATTCGACGCTTTTAAACGCTTTTTATTTTAAGCACTTTAAATCTGAAAAAAAACCTTCGCTTGTTTGTTAATGAAAGTTTTTTTTTATTTTTTTTCTATTAGTTCATAGTTTTGAAGTATTTTTATATTGTTTTTTAAAAATCGTTTTATTTAATACCAACACGGTATCGATAATGTTAGAAAATTTTGATTCATTCCAAAAAGGACTTAAAACTGCATCACTTTAGCTTAAATAAAGTTCGCTTTCATGTGATAAGAATATAAATGATGAAAATAAGTAGAAAAATTGAAACGTGTGTGTATGCTGTTTAATGAATTTCTAAGGAAATTTTTGGTACAAAAACTCTATCGTAATTAGAAGACAAGGTCAAAAGTGATGAGAAATAAATAGAGTAAAATTTAAGCTGAATTGTGTTTTTAACAAACATTTTTAAAAAATATGAATTTTTGACAAAAATATACATTTTGATAAAAAAATATGCATTTTTAACAAAAATATGAATTTTTGACGAAAATATGAATTTTTGACATAAAAAATATGAATTTTTGATAAAAATTTGAATTTCTGACAAAAATATGACTTTTTGATAAAAATTTGAATTTTTGACAAAAATATGACTTTTTGATAAAAATTTGAATTTTTGACAAAAATTTTAATTTTTGACAAATAAATGAATTTTTGACAAAAATTTGAATTTTTGACAAAAATTTGAATTTTTGACAAAATTTTGAATTTTTGACAAAAATTTGAATTTTTGACAAAAATTTGAATTTTTGACAAAAATTTGAATTTTTGACAAATAAATGAATTTTTGACAAAAATATGAATTTTTGATAAAAATTTGAATTTTTGACAAAAATATGCATTTTTGATAAAAATATTTATTTTTGTCAATATTTGGATTTATTTTGTAAAAATAAGTATTTAGGAAAAAAATAAAAAATTTTGTCACAAATATGAAAATAATTTTTTGAAGCAAATATATGCATTTTTAGCAAAAATATGCAGTTTAGAAAAAAAATCTGAAAAATATAAATTTTTAATAAAAATTATCTTTCTTGAAAAATTAAGCAATTTTGGACAAATATATACAATTTAAAAAAAATCTTTATTTCACAAAAATAGACATTTTTAATAAAAAATAAGCATTTTTGACAAAAGTATAAATTTTTTGTCAAAATATTAACAAATATATATTTTTGTAATCTAATCAAAAGTTATATAGAATTGAATTGCAGTTTTCAAAATTATTTAAGAAAAATTCACAAAAATTATTTAAAAATTAGTTGGGGTTGAAGTATAAGTTTTCATAAAAATTCTGTATATGTAGCAATATATATCAAATAATCCCACGTAAAAATTGAAATAAATATCTTCTATTTATTTTTACAAAAAAACAAAAACTTAACAAGAAATCTGTAATGTAAGAAATTAATGCGTACAAAATATGTAATTTTTTCTTGTAACAAAAAATTCATCATAAAATCATCTCATACACAATAAATAATTTCAAATAAATATTGAGATTTATATATAAATATATTACGATATTTTACAATAAATTTTGCATTTGTAATTGTATTTGTGAAAATGTGTGTGAGGGTATGTGTGTCTAAATATTCAATATAAATCTATGACTTTTATTCAAAAATTTATTTATAGTTTATTTGTTGTGTCAACTAATAAATTTGATCACAGTTGGCTTGTGTTCATATGAATGTGTAAGTACATGAACATGTATATGTGTGTGTCTATGTAATTTTGTGGCTGTGTACTTTTTAAATATGACATCAAGTATTTTCATCATATTTTTTTATGATTTAATAAAATCGAAAAATAGAAAAAATATTATTAAATAAATTATTATTAATAAATATCAAAATATAAATAAATATTGAATAATAATAATAATAATAATAATAATAATAATGACAATAATGTGTGGTAATCCATTTAATATATTTCAATAAATATGTATTAATGTGTTGGGGTTTTTCTTATTATTGAATTTAATTTAATTAAATAAGAATATTAAAAATCTAATGGTGGATAAATAAAATGTTAAGTATTTAGAGATTTGTGGTCAAAATTGATAGAATTTGAAAGATGGAAATGGTTTCATAAATTTAAATTTTTGGAAGGCTGTTTTATAAGAATTCTATATTATATTTAGATTAAAAATATTTGAAAGTTAGTTTTTCATTTTTCTTCAAATTAATAATTTCTGATATTTATGATATGATTTGAGTGACAAAAAAATGATATCATATATAAAAAAAACTAATTTGTGCAATTTGGAACTATAACAAAATTCACGATAAACATTAATCAATCTTCCACTGGTCAGTTGATTTCAGTTCAATCAGGTTGAGCTTAATTTTCCAAAGCAGTTCACAAACCGGCAACAAATAAAGTTTTTTTTTTTTAACACGGATTTACAACATCTCAAGTAAGTCTACTAAACTTTTGACAGCCAAAAAGTTGGGTGAAAATAATTATAATTATGGGCGTAGCATGCTGTTAAAGACAAATTTTTATATTAAACTATAAATTATATAAAATTTTTTAAATTTGAACAGAAGAAAATTATCATTAAAAAAATGACAACTGACCAATTTATTTCTCGATATATTTGTAGAATAATAGACGTTTAGAAAAGGTGCCTTCTGTCAACTTGACTATGTTATTGATTTTTCAAGTATTCTATTTTATTAAAATTTTAATATTAAGAGTTATAGAACTTCTGGGAATCAAAATAGATTAAATTTATTTTAGGAGCAGATGAAAACTATACGTATACACTTTTCCATATATCTTTTTAACCATTTTTTGACGAATCCTGTTTAAATAAAGGTACTCAAAAAATGGTACTCTTAAAGTGTACATTTTTCTAATGACAGAAATGGATAAATGACAAATCCATTTCTTTAAAATTTTACATAGATCAAATCACAAGCTTCCATAGTTTAAATTTAAAAAATACTTCTAAGCAATTTGGCAAATAATCTTAACTGAAAAATCTCGTCCATAATTGACCGTAGCTTTCTTATCAGACTCTCTTCTGTAAATGACTTTAAATCTCACAAATATTAATTGATTTATAAAATTTATAAAACTATAAAACTCAGTTTCAATATTGGTTAGGATCGGTCCATAAATTCTTATATTTCCTATATAAGACCCATAGTGAAATATTATATACAAGGCTTTAATTTATTTTCCTAAACTGAACTGACATAGATTATTTTTAAAATGATAATAAGCTAAATATAAGTTTTATGCAAAAAAAGCTTGAATTTAGAGACTGTCTCTACATTTTAAATTATTAAAATAAAAATATATAAATACAAAAAAAAATAATAATACTATATTTCACTATATTTCCAGAAATTTTAACGGGTTGCAGACTAGGAGAAAATTTTAATTAAAGAAGCTATATAAATTTAAATAAAGCAATAACTCGAAATTAATGTCGTGCATTTTGGTGAGATACCTTTATTTCTGATGTCAATAACATTATACTACCAAAATCGAAATCTTAATTATTAAACAGAAAACCTCAAAAGTTCAAAATTCTCTATTAAACATGACATAAACATATGTTCTCATTCCTTTAAATCACTGTCTGTGATTTAATTTTTTTGTCTAAAAAAAGCACACAAATTTCTAAAAATAAACAAACCGTCTCTCAATCAATTAGTTGTTAATAGATATTTTCGTTGTTGACATCTTTCATTATTTCAATGTCCACATTTTACCAGACTTAATGTTAAAATTAGTTAAATTTTTTTATATCTATTTTTTTGTTGTTGTTAGAAAATTGTCTGTGTAAAAATTAGTTTCATGTCATTATTTTTTGTGGGTGTGTGTGTGTGTGGGAATGATTGAGGTTGACAGTTGTAATTTTCTCATAGAATGGAAAACTTATTACCGATTTTTTGATTCTTCGAAAATAATATGAATTTAACGAAAACAAGTAAGAATGTATAGTCGATCAAGCTCGACTATTTTGTACACTACACCACATCGTCAGTTAAAAATTTTGGTTACGAGGAATTAATAAACGACCCTCGTATAATTTGATTTTCTGAGTGTATAGTACATTATTGTGACACTAAGATTTATGTTAAATTTATAAGTTTTAAAATGAATTTTTCTTGGGAGGATTATATGGGGGTCACAAGAAATTATGAATCGATTCTCTTATAATTTTGCAAATCGATTTTAAATTATATTTATCTCAATTTGACCAATTATTACGATACGTACTTTTGTATATGTGAGATTTTTGCACTATGTGAAATAATTAACCAACCCTCGCATAATTTGGCACATCGTTTTAGAAAAATATAAGACTTGTGCCAAATTTCGTTTAAATCACTGTGTATTTAGGACTTTTATGTCCTTATAATCTCGTTCCAAGAAAAACATATGAGAGGAACCTGAAATATTGGACCTAACATGGCCAATTACATAAGGATTAGTCCTTAGGTCAATACAATGCTATGTACCAAATTTTTTCACGATATTTAAAAAATTGCGACCTGTAGACTGTTCATAACGTTTAAATTAATTCAGAAAGTGATTCTGAGTTGAAAGGAATACTTAAAGGTGGGTGTAACACCATTTTTTCTTCATGCTACATACATCAGCACAAACTCATAATACCTTAACCACCTTTGATGGTGTAGGGTGTAAAAAGGGAATCAGCACCATAAATTTGAACAAATTTTGAACTAGAAAAAGTTTGAAAAAAATTTAATAAATTTCATAATTTCCTTTTTATTAACTTTATTTAAAAGGTCATTTATTTGTAAAATTTGCTTCTTTTCCATTATTTATGGAGAATAATGGAAATTCCTTAAGAAATTTCCTTTTGTATAAAAAAATATATATAAATTCTTTTTAAAGAATAATATAAGATCTAAGAAAAATGAGATAAAATTGTGATTTATATTTGTGATTATTATGGTAACATTATCATTAATTATAAAACAAAAACGTTTACGTTGTACTTTACAGTTTTTTTGAGGGGAGAAGAAAAGAAATGATAATTTTTAGTAATTAAGGTGTAAAATACAGATATATATATATGTGAGTGTGTATATAAGTGCATGAAAGTTGAACACGAAAGTATTTCATGAAATATATGAAATACAGTACATGCCAAAAGTTTATGTAGGTTTTTCTTTGTAACTTTTACCTTTGTAAAATATGTCAGTTAACAAATTTATTGTCAAAAAATTAATATAATGTTAATCAATCAGATTAACTGTTCCAATGAAACCTTTTCCAATGTTATTAAAGAGTACCGCAAGAATTTGTCCGTTAAAAGAAGTAATGTTCCGAATCCTATTTCTAAAGTAAAAAATAGAAAGCCTTTTCAAAACATCTCTTAACACAATGGGTAGGAATGCAGCCCGATTATCTCGGAGCTCGTACTATTTGGTATGAAAAATATCATACAAGGTTAACAAGTTCCTGATAGGATCTTTGCTAAAAATTACGAGGACAAAAACTGAGTAAGAAAATTGAAGAAATTTTTTTAAAAATATATATTCTTGCTGCATAACGGATAACGAAACGTATGTTCTGGCAGATTTTTCGCGATTTCCTGATCAAAAATTTTATGTTACTGAATCTCAAGAAAATTTTGAAGGCGTTTAAACCCAAAAGCACTCAAAATGTCCCAATAATTCTTGACAAGTAGTATTCGATGTTTTCATTCATAAGACTTTATAATGTAAACAAGCCCTTGAGTGGTACAAGAACAACAATGTTGTATTTGTACCAAGAGAGGCAAATCCTTCAAACTGCTCTGAGCTAAGTGATATTGGGCTCTGGTTAAGAGAAATGAAGAGCACAGAAAAGGTGCCCAAAAGTGTAGTATATATCAAACAAAGATAAACTACCTGTTCGAGTAAAGCGACAGAAAGCACAAACATTAATGTAAGTTTTCGCCGAAAAAGTTTTAAAATTTCATCACTTGTGATTAAAATTATAAAAATGTATTCTTTTTTCGTAAATTTTAATAATAATTTTAATAAAAATAATAATAATAATAATAATATTTGTAAGTTTAGTGGTATTATTAACATATATGTATGTTAATAATTTTTTGATCACATTTCTTATTTTTTTTTTTTTTTTTGATTTTCAATTATGATTATTATCAAAAAATATTACCATGTTAAATATTCATTTAATAGACTTTTGTAGTTTACTGTTAAAAGTTATAACGCCTTAATATCAATGTTCTATTCGTTCATGTTTTTGGAAAATAATTTATTTTTTTTTATTTTTCTTTAACAATTAAATTCTAATTTCTTAAATAAATTCGAAAGTACAAGAGTCTAAACATAGTTTTTAGTATAAGTAATAAATGCTCACGTGTTAAATTTAATAAAGAAATCTTATCGATAAAAATAATATTTTTTTTTTAAATTTTGGTCTGTGATAGTAAAATTTTATTAAACGATTAAAATACAAAAATAGATTTGATATAATAAAGAAAAAATAAAATTTGTAGAATTTTAATATTTAAACAAAACGAAGATTTTAACAACTGAAAAAAAGGAAATTTAAAGCTACCAAAATTTAATGAACGAACCTCGTATAAGTTTATTTTCAAATTCATACTTAAGAGTGCAGAATATTATTGTGTTACTTTCGTTTATGTGGGATTAATAAGTGTTAAAAGAGTTTTTCTGGTGACGTTTTATGGGAGCGAAATATATGTAATTTTGTAAATCTCTTATTACTTATATTTATTTTAATTTGAATATTTCTTATTTTAATACCAACGTAATTTTTGGTAACAATTTGTTAAGCATCAATCAGAAATAATAAATAATGTCCCGATCTTCGATTAATTTGACACATCATTTCGTTACAATCTTCTGATATTTAGCTTGAGCTTTAAATCCCATTCCGAGAGGAACATTTGTAAGGAATCTAGAAAAAAATGGACCAATCTCATTGTTCTTAAAACAAAATAGTCACACCTGCCAAGTTTCATCAAGATATCTCTAAAAGTGTGAAATGCATTTTGTTCACAAAGTTGATATGGACAGCCAGCCAGACGGACGGACATTGTTTAAACGACTCATAACTGATTCTGATCAAACGTTATACTTAAAATCAATATCTTTTCTACAAACTTCTGTACAAATAAAAGAAATCAGCTGAAATGTATACATGAAGATCATATTCATATATATTGAAAAGTAGCTTTTGCCCGTTGCATTTTCCTGCATAAACATTCTCCTCAGTCCAAGATCTCAAAATAAATTTCACAAATCACAACGTGTATTTCAAAGATTTTATGCAAATTATTCGCTATTTAATGAAAATGTTTGACAATTTTTCTATTTTGAAAATAAGAAATTCTCTTCAAAGAAAATTCTGAAAAAAAAATATTTGATGAAAACCAAAATATTCTCAATTAAGAGAATTTGATTGTAAAAATATTCTATTCAAGAGAAATATGATTGAAAAAAATCTAAAGATCAAACCATTTTTATCATTTAAAATTCTTTAAAGAAAATTTGATCACATAAAAAACAGAATTAAGAGACAGAGACGTCATAAATTCTAAATTATATCAGATTAAAAATTTTTGAAGAAAACAATTCAAATTTAGATTAAGAGGGAAAATATCATCAATTATTTACAATTAACTTGATACTTTAATAAAATGTTTCTTAATTCAAGACATCGAGAGAGATTTGATCTTCAATTTTCTTCAAAGAGAAAAAAATGTATCAAAAATTTTAACAAAAAGTTAATGCAAAACTTTTACATATATTTCTTTTGGAAATAGAAATATACAACGGATCGGTAAAAGAATTCTTTTGTTGTTTTGAATTTCTCGGGAAAATAAGAGAAAGAGTCGACTATCTAATAAATAATTTTTTTCCTGTGTCAGAGAGAACAATATAAGTTTTTTAGATCTTAATCTTATATAACAGATAAAATTTGCTATCAGTTTTCTAGAATTTTTTTAAACAATTCAGTTATCAACTAAAATTTAAAAATCAACAGAAAATATATGTTATCGTCAAATAATACGCCGTAATATATATCATGGTTTATTTTAATTATAAATTTTTTGTAAAATTGGAAAAAGAACTTTAATACTGTTTAATAATTAAACTCATTTTAAATCAAGCAGAACACTACATAAGACAACAATATATTTATGTACGATTGCACATTTTCAAGCCATCACCCAAACATGAGGCATAACCCATAATATGAGGAATAACATTTTGTTCATAAACGCCAGTTAATAAATGAGACCAAGGACCAGAGGCGTAAACAGGAACATCATCACCACCATGAGTTTCATACTCCAAAGGCATGGTTGAGGGGAATTGATCGTAAATGTCACCAGTTATAACAGTTGTAGGATCAATACGATGACCATTTTTGTTATCAAACGACTTTTCATAACTGGGACCATTAGCATAACTCAAAGTCATGTAGGGAATATTATCTTCAGGATTAGCGGGAGTGCGTCCAAAGATATCATTGGCACGATACTAAAAAATGGAATTAATTTAAATCAAACATATATAAAATAAGAATCCCTGTTACCAACTTACAGGATAACCACTGTATGAGAAGGAATGAGAATGATCTGCTGTTACTACAATTAGTGTATCTTCTTCATTGGTCAATTCTTTTGCTGCAGCTATAGCTTTACTAAATTCTATTGTCTCATCCAAAGCAATTCTAGCCATAGTAGAATGATGAGCCAAATCAATACGTCCACCTTCGATGAAAATGAAATAACCATTTTTATTTCTTGACAAAAATTCGATAGCTTTACGGGTCATTTCTTCCAAAGTGGGTTGATTGGTAGTTTCATTTGTTTCCAAATGATATAACATATGATCGTCTTGATATAAACCAAATACACGATCATATTGTGATAAATTTGCGGACAAAAGCTCATCTCTAGTTTCAACATACAGATTTTTAGAACTTTGTTTTTTATATTCTTCAACCAAGTTAAGGCCATCCTTACGTCTGCCATTTTTATATTGAGATGAGTCGATGAAATTGCGTTTACCACCACCCATAACAAAATCCAGTTTGCTGCCGATTTCTCCTTTGATTAATTGATAAGCAATATCATCCACGCCAGAGTTTATGCCACAATTAACATTAACTTCTTGATCATTTTCCCAGTCACGATGGGCTATATGAGCATAAACACCACCAGGAGAGGCATGAGTTATACGTGTGGTGGTTACAACACCGGTACTTTTTCCTGCATCTTGAGCCCATTTAGCAATGGAATAAACCCAATTATTGCGATCCTTACCAGCTTGACAATCACCCATGTCTACATTACCGTTAACACCCAAAGTCCCTTCTTGGGCCTTAACACCACTTAAATAGGCGGTGGAAGTACAAGCTGAATCGGGCACAATCTTGTCTACGGCATAAGTTTTAGCCAGTCCTGTGTAGGGGAAATCATTAAATGATAGTTGTTGTTCCTCTCCACCCAAAAGATTTCTAGCTGCTGCTACGGTGGTCAAACCCATACCATCTCCCAAAAACATGATCACATTTTTGGCTTGATTTTTATTAGGTTTAGCATTCAATTGTTTTGCCACAAATTTTTGGCCAATATTTATCCAATATCCACTATTCTCTTCACCATTTAAAGCACGTTTGTATTTTTCGGGAATTTCTGGCAAATCTGGATGCATAATACGATCCCGACATTCTTCATCATTACGATCACAACGAGGCAAAGCTGTTGCGCAGCGTATAGCTAAGAGAGCAACGATCGCGTAAACTAGCGTACTACTCTTCGATAACATGTTTTCTCGAACTGACCATAAGATCAACTAATTTCATTTCTAATAAAAAACACTTGAAACATATTTGATTTGAAGAAAAGAAATAATCAGTGATCATAAAATATAAATCCTTCATGTGATTAGATTAAATCGATTTTTATTAATTTCACTTGGGCTCGAGATATTTTAGAACAAAAGACTGTTTGCGATAACACTATAAATAATCAATATATTGTTAAATTTGCACAAATATTAGGGAGACTGTTATTTTAAAGATTATATTTTGGGATTTCAAGAAAATCGACAATTTTTAGATAAAATCGTCCATATGTTTTTTATTTAGACAAAACTTTGACAATTTATTCAAAAAGTTTCAATCTTAAGAAGATTTTTTTAATAAATTTTCCATTTATAGACTTTTTTCTCTGTTTAGATCTATAGAGCAATTTTTCTATAAATTCTCTTTCTAGAGAAAATTTTCTCTTTAGAGGAAACTGTCACTAAATTCTCTTTTTAGCAAAAAATGATCACTAAATTCGTTGTTTAAAAAACATGTCATTAAGTTCTCCCTTTAGAAAAATTTTCAATAAATTCTGCCTTAAGAGAAAATTTAACTAAATTCTCTCTTAAGAGAAAATTTAACTAAATTCTCTCTTAAGAGAAAATTTAACTAAATTCTCTCTTTAGAGAAAATTTAACTAAATTCTCTCTTTAGAGAAAATTTAAATTAATTCTCTCTCTTCAAAGAAAATTTGACTAAATTCTCTCTATAGAGAAAATTAAACTAACTTCTCTTTTTAGAGAAAATTTCATTAAATTCTATATTTAGAAAAAAATCACTAAATTCCCTCTTAAAAGAAAATTTTATAAAATTCTTCCTTTAGAGAAATTTTTTGAGAATATTCTCTCTTTACAAAATTTTTCTATAAATTCTCTCTTCAAATAAAATTTTCGATAAATTCGCTTTTTAGATAAAATTTCTCTCTTTATATAAAAATTATGAAAAATGTATAAAGTTTGTAACATATCGAATTTTTTTATTAATATTTCGGTCTATCAAACTATATAAAGATTTCTTAGAATTTATTTAATAATATTGAATAATATTTCCTCATTTCGAAGGAGACGTCCAACCACATTAATCGAAATGAACATGAGCTTAGCAACAAAAGCAACTAATAAACCAGATGAAATAAAGAAATAAAATAAAAGTCACTGGAAATAAAATAAGAAAACAACTTTTAATTACAAATTAAAAGCAACAAGCCAACACTTTTTATTATTTTCCACTTTCTCGCTCTGTCCTCCCGCTCCGTTAACACTTAATACAATTGTAATTATAGTTAATTTAGCTTCAATAACTATAGAAATCATTTACTAAAAAGACCATGAATATAAAAATATTTAAAAGTTTAAAGACTTTTCTTTATTTAAACATTAATGAAAGAAACAACTTTAACTTTTAGAAGAAAAAAAATACGAAAAAAAAAAGAAATGGGACGATTGTTACATAAAAAACACGAATTATAAAACGAAGGTGTAGGACAGTCACGTTAAGCTTTATTTCAAGCAACAAAAAATGAGAAAAGTATTGAAACTTAAGGCGCCTAATTTAAAATTCATCAACTTAATGGGCGGTTGATTTAACATAGATTTTTCCTTTCCCTGTTTATTTTTTTTGCCAACACTTTTCGTTGGTTTTCAATATATTCATTATGTGTGTGTGTATGAGTGCATATAATGACTTGTTGGGAGTTTTTCTCTTATGTTTTCGTTTAAAAAAATTTGCATTTTTACCATTTAATTTTCTTAAAACTGGTATCGAATAGAGAAGAAGGGAAAAAATATTGCACGCAAACTTTGTTTTCGGTACTTGAATTCATTCATTTCACTTTTCTTTACAGAAATCAAGTCAACAAAATAAGGTTAAGGCAACATTAAGAGTTCTCCGTTTTGTTTTTAGTGTGGACGTTACATGTATTAACATATCGTGGACAAAAATACAAATGACAAGAAATATATAGACTATATTCCTTAAGTTATTATTTTCAAGAGATTCTAGAGAATTTTTCCATATATCTTTTGAAAAAATATTTTTTAGAGAAACATTTTTTAAAAATTCTTATTTAAAGAATATTTAAAAAGAATCTTCTTTTGGGGAAAAATTCAATAAATTTTACAATTTTTTTCCGAGAAAATTTTTGAAAAAATCTCTTTTTAGATACTTTTTTCGAAAATTTCTTTTTCAGAGAAAATTTTTGAAGTTGAAAAATTTTACTTTAAGAGAAAATTAAAAAAGAGAATTTTCTTGAAAATTTCTCTAATTAAATAAAATTAATTATTTTTTTCCTCTGAAGAAAAATCGTCTATGAATGTTTTCTTTAAAAATTTTTTTATAAAATTATCTCTGAAGAGAAAATTTTCTATGAATTATCTCTGAAGAGAAAATTTTCTATGAATTATCTCTGAAGAGAAAATTTTCTATAAATTATCTCTGAAGAGAAAATTTTCTAAAAATTATCTCAGAAGAGAAACTTTTCTAAAAATTATCTCTGAAGAGAAAATTTTCTATGAATTATCTCTGAAGAGAAAATTTTCTATGAATTATCTCTGAAGAGAAAATTTTCTATGAATTATCTCTGAAGAGAAAATTTTCTATAAATTATCTCTGAAGAGAAAATTTTCTATGAATTATCTCTGAAGAGAAAATTTTCTATAAATTATCTCTGAAGAGAAAATTTTCTAAAAATTATCTCTGAAGAGAAAATTTTCTAAAAATTATCTCTGAAGAGAAAATTTTCTAAAAATTATCTCTGAAGAGAAAATTTTCTAAAAATTATCTCTGAAGAGAAACTTTTCTAAAAATTATCTCTGAAGAGAAAATTTTCTAAAAATTATCTCTGAAGAGAAAATTTTCTAAAAATTATCTCTGAAGAGAAAATTTTCTAAAAATTATCTCTGAAGAGAAAATTTTCTAAAAATTATCTCTGAAGAGAAAATTTTCTAAAAATTATCTCTGAAGAGAAAATTTTCTAAAAATATCTCTGAAGAGAAAATTTTCTAAAAAATATCTCTGAAGAGAAAATTTTCTAAAAATTATCTCTGAAGAGAAATTTTTCTAAAAAATATCTCTGAAGATAAAATTTTTTATAAATTATTTCTTAAGGAAAATTTTCTTTAAATTATCTCTTAAGAGAAAATTTTCTTTAAATTATCTCTTAAGAGAAAATTTTCTTTAAATTATCTCTTAAGAGAAAATTTTCTTTAAATTATCTCTTAAGAGAAAATTTTCTTTAAATTATCTCTTAAGAGAAAATTTTCTTTAAATTATCTCTTAAGAGAAAATTTTCTTTAAATTATCTCTTAAGAGAAAATTTTCTATAAATTATCTCTTAAGAGAAAATTTTCTATAAATTATCTCTTAAGAGAAAATTTTCTATAAATTATCTCTTAAGAGAAAATTTTCTATAAATTATCTCTTAAGAGAAAATTTTCTATAAATTATCTCTTAAGAGAAAATTTTCTATAAATTATCTCTTAAGAGAAAATTTTCTATAAATTATCTCTTAAGAGAAAATTTTCTATAAATTATCTCTTAAGAGAAAATTTTCTATAAATTATCTCTTAAGAGAAAATTTTCTATAAATTATCTCTTAAGAGAAAATTTTCTATAAATTATCTCTTAAGAGAAAATTTTCTATAAATTATCTCTTAAGAGAAAAATTTCTATAAATTATCTCTTAAGAGAAAAATTTCACTTAATTATTTTTTTAAGAAAAATTTAACTTAATCTCTGTTTAGAAAAAATTTTCTATAAACTTTTTTCTTTGATAGAATTTTTTAGAAAGATTTGTAATAAATTCTCTTATTAAAGAATATATTTTTATAAAAATTCCTATTTATGGCAATTTCGGAAAAAAAAATCTCCATTCATTAAAAATTCATTATATTTTACCTTTTTCTTTTACACTGTGTATCTTTTAGAAATCCTTTTATAGCCTTCTTCTATTATATTAGTTTCTAAAGTTGTTTTTAAACTAATGACCACTACTAGTGCAGCAACAAAAACAAAAAAACAACAAATAACACACATCAACTTAATACTACTTCTACTAACATTATAGCCATCAAGTTTACAACAACTAAGTTTATAACTTAAATTGAGGTTTTATAAACATACCCCAGATTTTTATTATTACAACATTTTTTGGATTTTTTTCTAGATAAGAAAAAAGAAAAAAAATGAAGAGAAAAATAGTTCAAATTCTCTTTAAAGCTTTTAAAGTAATAATAAAAATGTGCTTTAAATTCACAATCCCTTTAAATGGTGTATAATTGGTTGAAGTCATTCTGTAATTATTTTAATTAAGTAAGAAACAATTAAAATTTGTTTTAATATTAATTAGTAGGAGTTTTAAAAAATTTCGATATTAAAGACGTTTAGTTTCCTCCTTTTGCAATTTGTAAATTGTTTGATGAATTTTTTTGCATGTTTAAATATTATACATTAAATGACTTTATAATCTTGTTACTATTGTTATGAAAGAAAATGCTGGAAGCCATTTATCATAAGAGTTTGTTATCTTCTAGTGGTAACTACTGGATTCAGGTGAAAAATATTTTGGAAGAAATCAAAGACTAAACATATTTAACACTCCAACCTTGAAAATTACGTAGTGTCAATAACATGAGAATGAGTCAGGACCATCTAAATTATTTTTTTCGTTACAAAAAATTACCTTTTTCACTCCTCTGCCCATTTTATGTATTTTCTGGCGAATTTTAGATGATTTTCTTTATGTTGTTTTTTGGGCATTGACTTACACTTTGGTTCTACTATTTCCTGTTTTCGTCGCTTCGCTAAATGTGAGAAACGTGTTTGGAAGTCTCAGGAAGATTTAGTTTGTTATACGTTTCTAATGTTGTGTTAAACTGTCTTTTTGTTAATTTTGTAACTCTCTTAGAGGGTTTCCGAACACCACAATTCTGTCCCTTTTTAAATAAATTATACATTCGATACGTTTAACTTTACGACCAGTTTCTCTATTGCAACATCCTCGCTCATGAAAAAATTAAATTGGATCTCTTCTTGATCGGACAGAAAGTTATTCTTATGAAATTTACGAATGAAATAAGAAAATTCTTGAGGAATTGCCATTAAAAACATATATTTATTTATAAAATACAGAAATTTATATGTTATTTTCAAATTTGCGTTTATAGAAATATTCCACATATAACAATGAAAATTTTATCGTATGAATAAATGAACAAGACTAAGAAAAAATTTTGTTTAATTAAAAAAGTATTGTTAAGTTGACTCTCACTAAAAAATTTCAAAATTACTTTTGGATGTAAGAAATTACATAGTCGGTCAAGCCCGTCTATATAATTCCCTACACCATTGTTGGTTCTCAATGAGTGCTACAAAAAATTTATGAAAGGTCCTTGTATAATTTGTTTTTTTATTTATTCTAAAGTTTGCTATCGATTATGATACTTAAATTTACGTAAAATATGCGTTTTTAAAAGATGTTTTTCTGGAGGGCTATATGGAAGAAAAAATTATTGACGACCCTCGTATAGGAAAAGGATTTATTTTTGTTTATATTTATATTAATTTTTCGAAATATTGTTACTCACGTAAATGTGAGATTTATGCGTTTCCAAATGACATTTGAATGGGGGTTGTATGGGACCTGAGGGATATAATAAATAGATCACTCTATAATTTAACATATCGCTTTTGAATATTATAGGACTTAGTTTAACAAAATGGCCCATAATAATACTACGTATTAAATTTCATTAAGGTTTTTCAAAATTACGAGCTGTACGTTGTTCTTCGGTTGGGATGACGAGTGCTAACGAGAGTACGTCGCAGGCGGACCTTGATGTGATATTAAATCTGCTGCCATTAGAGTAGTACGTGAAGGGAGTAGCGTCAAAGGGTCTCTTTAGGCTGAGTGAGATAGGGTTTGGTCCCTACGACCAATTTCGGCGATTCTCCAGATGTGGTAATACCAGGAAAGGACGAGGTCCCTGGTGCACAGAAGACTTTGAAGGGACATTTGCTCAAATCGCAGCTTGTCTGGAGATGCAAGTGACAACTTGGTAGCCTCATGTCCGGCTATAATGTAGGAGTGTGTTCGGCACCCGGCCATTGCAATGTTCCTGGCAACAGATATTGCAGACGATCTTGGTCTCTTCTTTGATGAGACTTCAGGCTCAAGTGAACCATGTATAACGTCTGACTGTAGAGTTGCTAGGACCTTATGACCACAGTAACCCTAGAGGTACAGACATCATCACTGACATAGAGCACAAGGAGCTGAGAATCTTGATAGGAATCTTAACGGGTCAAGGGTCGTTTAAACGATGGTTGCATTTTTGGAATAGGGATATCCCCGAATTATGAAGGATGTGTGGCGAGACAGAGGAGCATATTTTGTACCAGTGTCCAAGTATGTAGTCCACTAGACAGAGGTGGTTAGGTACTCGTTACTTTGAGCATGGTTAAAGATGGGATGGTCTGATAGGATTCGTGAATAGCATTGAATGGCTAGAAGGATTCCTATAACGGATGTATTTCTTTAGATATCTATTTCATGATCCAATTCCTTACTGTCTTTATTCTTCTTTTTTGTTTCTATTTTATTATAGCTTATAGGATTTTGAAGGAATCACAATGGACAATAAGAGTGATCAAGTGGCGGTGTTACGATATCCCGTTTTTTAAGGATCTTAACACCTTCCCTTCCTAACCTAACCTTCTCTCACTTCTTAAACTTTCTTTCATTTTAAATATTTCCTTCTCTTGACATAAACTTAGTTGCTCTAGATGTTTCTACGAATTTTTATTATTTTTAGCCTAAATTGTAAAATTGTATATGAAATTTATTAATTTGTGTATGAATTAGTAGTAGTAGTAGTTGTTGTTGTTTAAGTTATTGCGTGTTGCAAGTTTAATCTAGTTATTTTCAGTTGAACAAGTCACTGAGTGTATGTGAGTGTTTGTGTGCGTGCTTTAAGAATATGTAAATATTACATGTGTTTTAAACACATACACACATGCAAAATAAAAGCAATTTTTAATTAATTTTATATTAAATATATAATTAACTTTGTACATGACCAAAATATCCTTTTCTTTAAAATTTCCTTTTATTTTCAATTTTCTTAAAATTTACTTTGGCATACAACTCTTCAAAGAGTAAAAACAAAAATAATAATAAATAATTATGCAAACACATGCACAATAATAAAGAAAGGATTTAATTATAAATAATTTACATAATTTGCATATTAAAATTAATTAAAATGCATTTTGGCAAACAATTAAAAATTTAAATATTTTTAAGGCATAAAAAATAAAAGTTATTTTTGAGTTTATTAATTAAATTTTATATTTAAAATTAATTTTCCTTTAGTTCATGTTAGTATGGCTCCTGGGTAGTTATTTTCTTTATAAGAACTTTATGGTCAAGATGTAATTATTTAAATAAAAGAACCATTTCTTGGAAAGTGCACAGATTATTTATAGCAACAACTAACATTTTTTTTTAATTTAGATATGTACTGATGAATTCAATTTTTCTAACCCTCACCAGCGTGGGTGGTTGGTATATTATGTGTTTGTGCTGATTTGATTTGTAACAGAAAAATGCGGTTAAGTGTATGTTCGACTCAGAATTATTTTCTGAGTCGATGTAACGATGTCCGTCTGGCCGACTGGACAGTCTACAGGTCGCAATTTTTGAGATATCTTGATGAAATCTGGCACATTTTTGTGGCTAACGACGAAGCCTATAGGAATTTGTCATATTCGGTCCATTATTTCAGGTACTTTCCATACAAAAGTCTTCTTGGTATGAGGTGTTAAGCTCAAACAATTCTAAAAGAAAAGAACATTGAAACTGTGTACAAAATTATACAAAAATCGGTCCATTATTTCTCATAGTTCCCATACAACGCTCCCTTACATTACTTTGTAGGGCATACATCTTATGTATACGTTGGTATTGTAACAAAAATTGGTCAAATTACAATAAATATAAGCAAAATCAATGTACGAAGTTATAAGAGGGTCCATATTTTCCATATTTTCTTCCATCTCCCATAGAAAAGAAATATTTTCAAATGTATAAATTTTGGTGGTTGTAATGTTAAAGTTTGGGCAGAATTTTCTGCAATTGGAAAATTTAAAACTTGTGTTGTTTCAACAGAATTTTTAAAGAATTTATGAAAGATGATATTTTCTCTTTTGCTCGAAAAGTTAATTTA
Organism: Cochliomyia hominivorax; assembly: GCA_004302925.2. Lineage (NCBI taxonomy): Eukaryota > Metazoa > Arthropoda > Insecta > Diptera > Calliphoridae > Cochliomyia > Cochliomyia hominivorax. The sequence continues at coordinate 94,427,464 of PYHX02000467.1, read as the reverse complement.
AATAGTTGTCAAAAACCGTGGTAAAACTAAAATTAAAACAAGTTTGGGAGAAAGTTCTTCTTAAACAGTTAGTGGAATCAATGCCAGATCATATTCTTAAGGCAATCCACAGCAAAGGCTCATCAACCCATAATTAATAATGCTATAACGACTGATAAACATATAGGAAATACCACTGAAAATAGCAGTTAGACTCTAAAATTAAGCTAAAAAAGTTAAATTAATACGAATAGAGTTTTTAGTTTTCAAAAGTTTTAATAAAATCTTAGTAGATTTAATAAAAATATCATTTGCTCACTCAATATTTTCTTGCTTAATTTTTCTAATTTTTAGAAAAAAAAGATATGTGCATTTATAGGAATATGCGCCAGTGTATGAGGGGTCTAACACCTGTTATCGTAAGAGATTCTATTAAGACGTTGCTTATTATTTCCAAATATATGAATCATAGTAAATTTGGGTACTTTCGGGACTGGATAAATTATGTTCTTATCCATTCGCAAAAAATAATGCAAAAATATTGAACTAAAAATTCTTAAAATATTGACAAAAGTTTTTTTTGTTCGATTTTTTTATTTTGTCTCAGATGTTGATCAATAATTTCATTGTGAATGGACTAATTTCGCTGCTTAGGATAATACCAAATGATCTGGTTAAATTTTATTGAATTTGTGACCGTAGGGAATGACTTCCAACTAAATTGACTAAATTGATTGATTGATTTTCATATGATACATGCGCTTTGAATGATTCCTTTTTGGCGTTAAACCCACTTATGAATATTTATTCGAATATTTATATAAAACAGTTAAGTGAATCTCAACTGAAACGATTGATAATTTTCAATGAATTTTTTGTTATAAATTTATAAAAAATAACAACTTACTCTTAAAGCAAAATTTTGACTTACCTAAAAAGAGAAGAGAAGAATAAAAATATTTATTAGAAAAATCGTAAAAATAAAAAATTAAAAAATCATATAAATTTAAATTCAACAAATTTTTGATAATTAAATAGTATTTTTTCAAAACCAAAAATAAGGGTATAATTTACAAAATTTAGAAAATTTTATTTAAAAATCTATATTAAATTGTGAATAAATATATATATGACTATTTTCTTATAAAATTCCTTTAATATATAATTTTATTTAATTGAAAAATAAAATTCACTCTTTTATTTAAAATTCAAATAAAATCGAATATTTGCAAAAATATTAATCATACGCTCCGTTGGTTGTCTTTTCTTATTTTTTCTTTGAAAAATAAAAAAGCAAAAAAAAAAAGGATCAAAAATCATTGTATGCTTTTAGGCTTTTATACAATGTGAAAGACAGATTTATTAAAATTACATAGGAATTTTTCAAAATAAGAATAATACGACATTTTAAATTATATTTACACATACATTCATACTAAAGTCATTATTAAGATATATGGATATGTGTCAGAAAAAAAAAAAAAAAAACAAAAAAAGAAAAAGATTATTTTATAAAACAAATAAAATACAAATTTTGATTAAACTTTGATATTAAAGGTAAATGATTTTTTTTCAAGATTTTTACTAAAGAGTAAAAATTATTTTATTCGAGTCAACAAAATGAATTCAATTCAAATTAATTTATAAACAGTAAGATCGAAAAATTCTTAACATACATATATGTTTATAAAAACGAAACCACTAAATTTACAGTTTTAATATTTTTATTTGATTGAAATTATAATTACAATTTACAAAATAATATTATAGAAGTTGTACTCACTAGTGAAGAATTCTGAACCTTTTTCGGAAAATTTCATTAACGTTTCTTTAGCATTTTCTGTCACTTTGCTCGAATAGGTAGTCAATGTCAGTTAAAAATCTATCACATTTTTTGTGCTCTACAATTGTCTTTTAACAAGAACAATATCTCTCCATTGATCTTAGCTCTGGACAGTTTTGAGAATTTGCCTCTCTTGATATAACTACCACATTATTGTTCTTGTACCACTCAAGGGCTTGTTAATTATAGTGACAGTATTCCAAGTCAGGACAAAAATATGAGGACAAATTATGAAGCATTTTTATTGGAAGCAGCATTTTTCCTTGGCGTACATTTTTTGTATTTATAGAGCCTGTTGTTATAAACGACAAGGCTGCTGCATATTTCTTACCATATCAAGGACTTTTGGGGAAATTTTTACTGCTTTTGGGTGCTAAACGTTTCTTTCACATTGCCTCGATCTTCGTCAACATAAAATTTTTGACCTGGATTTAACGAAAAATGAGCTTTAACTTTTCGCACCAAATAGTGCAATCTTTGAGCTAACCGGACTGCTTTCCTAGCGGTTGTGTTGAGAGCTCTTTTGATAATCCTTTTTATTTTGTGACTTCATGTGAAACATTCATTCTACCTGAAAAGGGGTTTCTATCAACGCACAAGTTTTCTCGGTATTGTTTAATAACATTGGAGATAGTTCGACGACCAACTTTTGACTCTTTTGGCTCTTTTTCCTGGTCACTCACTTTAAATCAGGTATGTTAAACATTAAACACGATAACTAACATGTAATATCGCCGGCCGAATCTTCAATACCTCCCAAAGCCTGTGAGTAATATGTTATCGTACATACTAACCCACACATACACTCACATTATATTTAAGTTATCTTAAATATAACACAGAAACACTTAATGAGACAGAAAATTAGTTATATTTTTAGCTATAACATTTTTCAACTGAACCGATTTTGATTATGATTGAAATAGTGATGAAAGATGGAGGTAACTTTTCAGTACTATAACAAATACTCAGTCCAAATTTGATTGAGCTCTGTTAATTATTACGAATGTGAGCGTGCCAACAACAGGCAGACAGGCTGTCATAGCTTAATCGAATCAGATTTTATATATACATTATGTGGTCTGAGGTTGATTTCTTTTTTTGGAATGACAAAGTAAATATACCCTCTTCACCATTTGTGGTGGCGGATGTTATAATGAAAAAGGTGTGTCTGGATCCCACTCATTATATTTCCAAAAACATTGGATCAACAAATGGGTCCAAGGCTTATGTTTATCTATAAAAAAGTTATCATTAGGCTCCTTCGTTCTTAAGCTTCATTAAAAATAAATAAGATTTAAATAAAATATGTTTTTTGTTTATTTAATTTAGTTAAAAGATTTTTTTCTCTTCTTTGTTTATTTTATTTTCTCACTAAATCTTTTCGTCTTTTATGATCTTCTTTAACCGGTTTTTATGGTTATTTTTTTTATCAAATTTTATTGTTTCGCATAAATTTTCCAACACTATTTATATCTCTTTTGTTTTATGAACACTATAATAATTTAATTTCGGATTTATTTAAGTTTATTTTTTTATACAAAAACAAGAAAACAATGAAAGTAGAACGGATAAACCACTTTAACCACAATTTCATTTGAAAGTGTAAAAGAACCGTGAACAGTGTAAATAAATTTAATTTTGGTTAGTTTTTCATTGTTCTCTCAATTGATTTTGTAATAAAATATAAACGTTTTCTAAAGTGAGTAAAATACAAATTTTATTGGCATTTTTTCAGGTTTATCTTCATACATAAATATTTTGGGTTATTTATTTAAAAGAGCATAAAATATAGGATGCCAGTATAAAAAGTATTAAAATTATTGATAATCTCAAATCTATCTCATATCCAAATTTTGTTGTTAAATATATAAAAACCTCTTTTAATGTTCATTTCGTTGAAAGAAAATGCAATTTCATTAACATTTTATCAGATTAGGAATATTGATTTTTTCAGTTTGTTATCTTATTCATTCAATACAGAGACTTTAATTTATATAAAAATTTTCTAAAGATAAAAATCCTAAAAAAGATCAAAATCCCAGAAAGAGTGGAAAAATATTTTTTTGAGTAAAGTTGAAAAGTGGCGTTAATATGATTTTAACCAACAATTTCCCTTAAAAATATAACAACAGTCTTTGGTATCCTTTACTCAGTTCAAAACTAGTTAAGGAGTGAGTTCGAAAAAATTTTCATTAAAAATTTTAACGCTATTTTTGATAAAGTTACCTTTGTAAAACATGTCAGATAGCAGATGTAATATAAAAAATGAATATATTGGTAATCTGATTAAAATGAATGACCAGAAAAAAGTTGGTTTTAAAATTATTTAATAGAAAACCCAACTTTTCCTATAAAAAGTGGGCCAAGCATTCAGAGGTCTGCCGTCAAACTGTTTCCAATGTAAACAGTGCCGCTGGAACTTGTGCTATAACAGAAAACCTAATGCAGGTAGAATGAATACAGTTCATATGATGCTTCCAAAGTAAAAAAAGAAAATAGAAGGCATTTCCAAAAGAGATCCCAACACATCCGGTAGGAAAGCAGCCCGGTAAGGCCAGTTATTGGACTATTTGGTTAGAAAAGATTAAGTTTCTGTCTGAGCATGGAAATTGAAGTCAATTCAAGTTTTCTCAAAGATACTTAATATATTCTTACTTTAAATATTTTATCTGAATAATGGAGGACGAAGCGTATGTTTTGGCAAATATGCGACAAAGAAGTCAATCTTTTGTTACAACGGGCTCTATAAAAACCGCAACTTTCATCAAGAAATGTTCATTAATAAGACTTTATAAAGTGTTCACTTATTTTTGGCCTAAGTACAGGAACAATAATCTGGCATTTTTTTAATAGAGGCAAATCGTCCAAAACTGCCGAGCTAGGCAAGGGACATAAGTCTCTTGTTATAAGAGAATTGAAAAGCACAAAAAAGGTGTCCAAAAACTCTGTAGATTTTAAACGGACATAGACTACTTGTTCGAGAAAAAACACAAATATTAAAATAAATAGAAGGGTTTTCGAAAAAGGTTTCAAATTTCATTACTAATGGGCCTTATGGCTCCTCTTAGTGACCAACTTATTTAGTTTCACATTTTGGTGCCGATTCAAATTAAAAAAAAAATAACATAACAATAGTTTTAGTTCAAAATAAAGAGTTTTATCGTTAACGACCTCGAAAAAGAAGATGATTCAAAAATGAAGATTTTACTTAAATTTTTTCCTGTACCTCAAAATTTATATTTCTAGTCGTTTTACTGAAAAAAATAGTTTATTTCCAAACACTCACAAACATCATATATGTTTTGTTTAAAGTGTTTTTTTAAACAGGAAAAGGATTTAAATGAAAATAGAGTGAAAGAGCGAAAAAACAAAACCAACACAACCACATTTTCAGTGTAACCACAAAAGACAAAAAACAAATACACATACACAAACATGACCAGTAAAACATTTAGTGCAAAAATTATAATAATAAAACCCAACAAACAACCAACAACAACAACAATAGAGAACAATACTCTGGCAACTGTAAATGTATTATTGGGAGTTACGAAAGACTAAAATTAAGTTGTAAAGTGGGAAAGGGCAAGTGAATTTACATTAGAGTGAAAAATATAAAATAAATATAAACAAGTGAAAGAGCACAATTTATAACAGTTAAAATAGAGTATATTACACATTGTGTTTGTACAATTGCACAGTGGGACATAGTGGTTGATTTTATATAAAAATATAGATTATATTCGACATAAAACAATTCTAATTAATGAGAATTCTTATTTCTTTTCTGATTTTCTTAAAGTTTATTGGTGACCTTTAAAGTTGTGGCCAACTTTGTATGTGAAAATTATCTAAAAATATACTTTGTATATAGACAGATCTAGTATATTTCTACAAACAATATGCTTACATTTGGAGATAATTTCTCAAAGTTTTGGAGATACTCAAAGGAAAGAGCATTTTCAAGTTTTTAAATTGTCTTTACATTTTTGCTGAATAAAACGAATTTTAGTTTTGTTAACAAAACTGCTGTCCAAACATAAACCACTGCTATTAATGTTTTACATCCAAACATCGTTTAATCTCAAATCATGAGTCAGGACCCTCTAAATTCGTTAGAGAAAAGTTATCCTTTTCTCTTCCTTTGTCTATTTCATGTGTTTTCAAAACTGTCTTTTTGTTAATGTTGTTTTCTCTGAAAGGTTTCCGAACACTAAAATGTTGTTCATTCTTAAAAAAACCTTTATTTTTTTCGGATGAAAACAACAAAAATGAAAGGAAAATAAAATGTGTTTAAAGAAATATCCATCAGTGTGCATGCTTGAAATCTAACCTTATTTAACGAAATGCCCACTAAAATTTATTAAATAAATCAAAGTTTTAGTTTTCTTATAGTTTTGTGAGTGTGGCAACTCTAAAAAACATGTGGAGAGTTTGAAATTAAAAAAAATCTACTAGAAATTAGTTTTTAACTAAACAAAAGAACCTGAAGGTTTGAGATAAGTAGTTGAGTAAGTTTTATTATAATTTTTGTTGTTGTTCACATACTACGAAAAAAATAAAACTATAAAAAATGATGAAATTATGCAAATTTTTTAAACAAACATTTTTTTATATTTTGTTTTTGTTTCTCTTTCAAGCTGTTAGAGTTTTTGCCAAAAAAGAACAAAATCTCCTCGAAAGTTGTGGTTATAATTTTCCATTAGTCATATGAAATGAATAATGAACCCCACATTTGTCACTCAGGGTTGTAAGTGAAACAAAAATCATGTTAAATTTACTCTTCAGTCTTGTATTCATGTTGTTGTTGTTGTTGTTTTTTACAATTATAATCTAAACTTAAACACAAATTTAATTTTCTCAATTTTGAGAGTGTATAGTTTTTCTTTAAAAAAACATGTGTGTTTGTATGTGTGTGAGTAAGTTTTTGACGCTTGAATAAATTTCATTGCAAATGCAAATTTGCTGCAATATTTTTTGCTGTTGTTGTTTTTCCTGTGTTCGACCATATTTATTTCAATTTGAAAAATTTGTTTAAAAAAATCAGTATAAAAATGGGAACTGGACGTAAAACTCAAAGTGACTGTAACACATGTGTTCCAACTAGTTGACCTCTTTATCCTTCCTTAGACCTTTTGTGCAAGTTTGAAAGCAAGTATTGGACTATTTTTCTTTCTTTCATTCTCTCATGTTGTTTAAAAATTCACTTTAGATTGGTAATCGAGTTGTAGTAACAGATTGTGCAATTGAATACATAAGTTCATATTCATTTGTTCACACAAGCACATACACAAACACACATCTTTAAACTAACAATAAGTAATTGAATTTCTTACATAAATATGTATGTGTGTGTGTATATATTTATGTATGAAATAGAGAATTATTTTAAAGAATTGATAACTTTAATTTGTAAAGGGGAGAGAGTATAAAAACTTATTTATTTAGCAATTTATTCTATATTAATTAATTTAAGATAAAATATGGACGTGAGTTTAGCATTTTTATAACCTCCACCACCACGAGTTGTGAAGAGGGTATATAAACTTTGTCATTCCGTGCGTAACGCTTGCAAAAAACAAAATCTTAACCGATTAAGCTATGTCCGTCTGCCTGTTACTCGCTCACTTACATTTTCAATAATTCAGCATATTAGAAAATATGCACCGATATCTGAAGCAACCTATAAGTTTAAGCGAAGAACTTTCGTAAAATTTTCAATTATTTTGGAAAATTAGAATGAAATTTTGCGTTGATATTAACTCTCTCTTTTTCTCTCTCTCTCTCTCTCTCTCTCTCTGTTGTAAGATGAGGTTTTGACTTATAACAGATTTTTCGAACATATAGCCGACGTGTGTGAGTATATAATCAAAACTCTTCTTCGAAATAAATGAAAGTATTGTATTGGACACCGCAGTCCCCGGACTTGAATACCATAAGATTTTCTTCGTTATTTTGAAAAGATAAGTTGAAATAGGTTCTAATTCAGTTAGAGTTTTGTTCTTGTCCAATACATATGCAGTCCTAGATCAGTTTTAGTTTAGGTTCTGGTTCTGGTTCTGGTTCTGGTTCAGTTTTAGTTCAGTTCTAGGTCATTTCAAGTTCAGTTCTAGTAGTTCTACTTCAGTCCTAGTTCTGTTCTAGTTTAGTTCTGCTTCATTTCTAGTTCTCGTTTAGTTCTAGCTCAGTTCTAGTTCAGTTCTAGTTCAGTTTTTGTTCGGTTCTAGTTCAGTTCTAGTTAATTTCCAGTTTAGTTCTAGTCCCGTTCTAGTTCAGTTCTAGTTTAGTTCTAGTTTAGTTCTAGTTCAGTTCTAGTTCAGTTCTAGTTTAGTTCTAGTTAAGTTCCAGTTCAGTTCTAGTTCAGTTCTAGTTTAGTTCTAGTTCAGTTCTAGTTTAGTTCTAGTTAAGTTCCAGTTCAGTTCTAGTTCAGTTCTTGTTCAGTTCTAGTTCAGTTCAGTTCTGTTCTAGTTCTAGTTCAGTTCTAATTCTGTTCAAGTTCAGTTCTAGTTAAATTCTAACAACTATCTCAGTTCTAGTTCAGTGCTACTTCACTTCTAGTTCAATTCTAATTCTGTTCAAGTTCAGTTCTAGTTAAATTCTAACAACTAAATCAGTTCGAGTTCAGTTCCACTTCACTTCTAGTTCAGTTTCAGTTCTAATTCAATTCTAATTCTGTTCAAGTTCAGTTCTAGTTAAGGTTTATTTATGAAATAGTGAACAAAAAAATTTTTATTAGTCGATTTGAAGATATGTTCTCTTCAAATCGACTATGAGTTCCTGCTAAGGAAAAGTTGATTAGGTTCCTCACAATACTGTTTACATCTAATTTTATATTTACAACAAGAGATACTCCTCTAATAAAAACAAATGTTATTTACATAAACAAGAATATATTTGTATTCTATTTAACTTAAGTAAATGTAAATTTATAATTTCTTTCTTTTACACAAATGTAAAAAAAATGTATTCTACTGAGGTTTATCTTCTTCTTTGGAAAAATATTATATTTGTAGGTGTTAAATTGTTAGTGGTCAAGTTTTAAATAATGTAAATAATTTACTTCATTTCTTGGTTTTCTTTTGCAACAAATAGGTCTTAAGAGTAAAATTACCATAATTTGTAGCAACGGTTGGCAAAACGGCTCTAAAGACATTTGTTTTATTAAGTACAATATCATGTTGTTGGGATGTAAACTTAAAAAATAACAAGGAGTAAAAAAAACACTTTAAAATTTAATTTTATTCATTTTCAAAAATATATAGTTTCAAAGCTTCCTTTTCATAAAACTTATTAAGTTTGCTACAAAAAACGATTGTTTACTTAAATTTTTCTGGGGATATATATTTTTTTTTTGATACAACCATCATGGTCATCATAACTGATGATTATGATTTATTGCTTTGTATGCGTTTTTCTTTTATTCTTCCGTTTTTCGTTGTCCTTTATTATTTGTTCTTTTCACATTTTATTTGCTTTTTTGTATAACATTTTCAATTCCTTTTTGTGTAATAGTATGTGTGTTTTCCATATGTATTTATTTGGTTTATTTTGTGACATTTTTAACGGAAATTAGAAAATTTCTATAGAACAAAAAAAAAAATGGAATTTTTCTGTTTAATTCAATAGAATAAAATGGTGGCGCATATTGTGTTGGCATTAAATTAAATATTCTATAGAAAATTTTGATTGAAATTGTATATTTTCAGAGAAATGTTCTCTCTTTATATTTCATATTCATTTTTCTGTTTTTAATTAACAATGAAATCTCCCGAACGTATGATTGATATTTAATTAAAATTGCTTATACGTTCTAGGTCGATGATAAAAAAGAAAAATAAATATTAAAAGAAATTATAGTTAAGTTTTTTTTTTTTAATCAAATTCGATTTTTGAATTTGTAATTATCAAGAAACAATATTTTAAAACAAAATAATAGAAGTTTTTATACCACATATTTTTCGATTTTGTGTGAAATCTTAACACAAATTTTGAAGTTTACTTAAACAGAACTTTTGACAATTTAAAAGGGCTTAATGAAATTATACTATTAGAAAGACTGAAATATATCTGCAGTTCCCGTTCTGTTCAAATTTTGTTCAAGTTCAATTCAAGTTCAGTTCAATTTCAGTTCAAGTTCAGTTCAAGTTCAATTCAAGTTCAGTTCAAATTCAGTTCAAGTTGAGTTCAAGTTCAGTTCAAGTTCAGTTCATGTTCAGTTCAATTTCAGTTCAAATCAAGTTCAGTTCGAGTTCAGTTCAAGTTCAGTTCAAGTTCAATTCAAGTTCAGTTCAAATTCAGTTCAAATTCAGTTAAAGTTCAGTTCAATTTCAGTTCAAATTCAGTTCAAGTTCAATTCAAGTTCAGTTCAAATTCAGTTCAAGTTCAGTTCTAGTTCAGTTCTAGTTCAAGATATCTTTAAAATTGCGACCTGCATTATGTTCACAAAGTTTACAGGCGGACGAACATCGTAACATCGACTAGGAAAGTGATTAATGGTGATAATTCCTTAACACCTATAGATATGTAGCCTATAAAAAGCTGAACATTGTAGAGTGTTAAGCAAATTACTTCATTAAATATTAATCATACGTTTGGTTGGTTTCTTCGTTAATTAAGAACAGATTAACAAGTATGAAATTTTATTAAAGATTTTTGTTTAAAATTCATAAAAATTTAAGAAATATTTATTTAATTATTATTTTTTTTATATAAAAGCAAAAAAAGAAAATTCCTTGTTTATAACAATAAAACGGAAATATTAAACAACGGAAACATAAAAATATTTTAAAGAACAAAGTTATTCATATATACATATAAGTTTTTTGTTATATTTCTTTAGAATATCAAAGAAAATTTAAGTATATAATTTTTAGTGTAAATATTTTCTTAGAGAAGTTTTATTAAATAATTTTATATTTATTTTTTTAAAATCGATAATAACCTCAATAATTGTTTTTAATAAATAAAAAAATAACAAAAAATATTATTTAATTTAACAATTTTCATAAATATTTTATTTGTACTTATGGTTTTCATTATTGGGTTGGATAACAAGTATTTCTGAAGTTGATTGTGAATTTTCTTATATCGAATTAAATCTTATAAACTTTAAGGTATTCAAAGATTCGTAATGTTTGAGCAATAATCAATTGTTGGGTACGTCAATGTGTTGAAATTGTTTCTTCCAGATGTCGCTGGTATTTTTTATCTGACCCAATATTTATGACTTGGCATTGTAAATGGTAGAATGTCTTAATCATTGTGAGCATCAATAAAACCATAAATTATTATTCATAATTAACGAGAATTATAAGGGTATAAATAAATAAGAAGCAAATAAAAAACCAAAAAAATATACAGAAAAACAAGTCATTGCTATCGATCATCTTTATTGTCATCATCGTCAAAGTATTGTTGGACAAACAAACCCAAAGAGATAAACAATATTTAAAGTTGTATTTTATGGCATTTCAAAAGGATAACACTAGGCTACTAACATTCAAATTTACTACTTGATTAAGTACACAATTAAATGTTAAAAATATTAATCATACGCCACACAGTGTGTTCAAATCAATTTTTTGGGGATGACTGCTGCAACTTTTGAACTGTCAGGGATATTTTAATGGGATTTTACACATTTAAAGCTGAGATGTAGTCAAGGTCACTTGAAGGAGTACAAACCCCAATCTGATCAGAGGTGTACTTGGTGAGTCTTCAAATTTGGTCACCTCGGGTATCTTCACTTTTTGTAAATCTGATTTTTTTAGATTAGATTAATTTAAAAACTAGGTTTCCTGTCGTAAAATATAGCTAATAATAATGTATGAAACATTTAAAGCAAATTCCAAAATTTCTTCTATCAAAATTCATAAAATAATTTTGGCAATTTTAAAATAAATATAGTCAGTGGTGGCCAACTTTAAAGGCTCACCAACTTCGCCCCGGACTATATTGGAGTATGCACTCTTCCAAGTGAAGTCAAAAACTTCTCAGCTCTAAACGTGTGAAATTGTATTAAGATTTCTATAACGTTACAAAAGTTATAGAATTATTTTAAAAAACTCGATTTGGAGTTACTATTAATCATACGCCACCTTGACTGTAAATGGAATAATAAATATTTTAAGACATAATTAAAAATAATGTAAATCGACAATAAACAAATAAGCAATAATATAACTTCTTATTTAGAATTGCTTGCAAAACTCCTCCGTAAAAAATAATAAATATCTTGTTATCCTGTGTCATTACACAATAGACCATTATGTAAAGAACATTGTGTGTGTGTGTGTAATAAAAGAGTATTAAATATAATACGATACGCTTGTATTGAAATTGTTGTTGTTATTGTTCTGTTTCAGTTTTGGTTTTCCGGTTGTGCAACACTTTACTGTGCCACATATTCAATTTAATACAACAAGAAGGAAGTGAATAAAGGATTTAATCGGTTGAAATGAAAAAGAGTTTTTTGTTAAGAAAATAACAAAATAAAATCGATGTAAATGCAATTTGTTTGTGTCATGAAATATAAAGGAAAAGGAGAAAAGGTTTTACAATTCTGTTATTTTCTTAATATTTACACACACATACATACACAATTAAGCAATCAATTGTACTTTTAGGCATAAAGGATAAACATTAGGGGTACACAAAATTTAAAAAAAAAAATAGAAGATTAATAAAAGTATAGATTTGACATGAAAGGGACCTTGGAAGGTTAAGATTTAGTTCTTATTTTTATATAATTAATTTTAATTATCTGTAATAATTAAATGTTGAAAGTGTATCCATTTTGATTATCAAATAATCAATATTTAGGAAAATTTTTTTATATAAGAGTTTTGTTTATTCTGCAATAAAAATTTTATTTACTCTAAAAGTGTATAAAATAAATAAATTAAAGTAGTAAATAAAAATGTATATAATTGAGTTTTATTTGTCATAAATAAAAATTACACAGTTACTTTCTTAAAATCCTGTAATTAAAGGGAATTTTGTAATGGAGTAGAACGACAATAATGGAGTTTTTATTAAATATTCGTATGTAGACTTTTTTTAATATTTTTTTTCTTCTTGAAAAAAATATACTTTTTTCTGTCAATATTATTTTTACATGAAATGCAATAAATCGATGAAGTCAGATGACGTAAGATAAAGGATGATGTCTGTTAAATAAATAATGTTCTTTATAAAAATCAAAAAACGATTTGGTTTATTGTTTCAATAGGAGAGGAGGAATTAAAATTTCAACATTTCGTGAAAATATTTAAAATTAAGTGTGATTGAATCTTTTTTTATCATTAAGAGTATTTGATTGACCTTTGCTACAGAGTGTTAAGAATATCTTAATGATATTTTAGATCTTATATAACATTATTAAACATATGACTGCTTTCGTTGAAATAATCACCTGGCATTTTACGTCTAGTATTAAATATTTTTTAATAACGATAATTCCAGTTCGAAAATTTGAGAAGTTAACAATAAAAGTGAAATTTTGATCAAAATTTTTTGCCTTAATCTCATCCGGATTTGATTTACACCAATTAACGTTATAAACCAATGAAAAATAATTATTAAATTAAAAAAGTGTGAATAAATGTTGCAACGTTTTTGGAAAAACTCACAAAAAATTAAATTTTTATCCAAACTTCACGTTAATATAACTTTTAAAAGACACCGTATATTTATAGGGTTATTGCATCTATATATTTTTGATTTTGTAGGAAATCTGGAACATTTTTACAAAAAAAATTAATTTAATATAAAAACTATTTACTTTAATTAAACAAAAACAAAAAAATTTAAAAATCATTAAAAAAATTAATGTTGGCGAATCTTAAAAAAATCCATAAACGCGATGTGGTCAATTTTGGTGGGTCACCCACTCCCGACATCATACTCCCGACAATATAGAGATCTGATCTCCTCCAATGCAACTCAAAAGCTCAGCTCTATCAATTTGATTTTTTGAAGTTGTTGGTACCGGTTCAAAGTTAACAGAATTATTTATAAAAAAAATAATTTCGAAACACTGTGCGAACTTGAGATCTTACTTGAATGTGTAAATTCCAATACAGAGAATATCTTTACTATACAACATTTGTAAATAATATGAAGAGAACTCACATATGCTAAGTCGCTAAAGAGCCTGTTTTTAGAAATTTGCTTCCATGCAGCAAAATTATATCACTTTTCAATAACTGATAATCATTCTGAGACAGTTTTACATCCTTTTTTAATAACTTGTATAACTTTTGAATTTTTATAAATATTTCTATAAAATGTATTATGGTATTTGTTACGGTATCGGAACCGTACAACTATCTTAGAAGTTACAGGACCTTGATGTTTAAATAATTTATTAGCTCTTTGCTTAGGAAGATCTATAGTTGATTCTTTCTTGACGTTATACAAGAAACTATAACGTTTCTCTACTTGTGGTTTTCAAGTGAATTATGACTGTGTGAACTTTTTTATAAAAAAAATCAAATTTAATTTTCTGTTAAAGTTTTTCAAATAAAATATAAAAACAATCCATTTTTTAGTTTTTCAGTTTATTTACATAAAAATTTATAAAATTATTAACAAAAATTTTTATTCAACTTTTTATTTATATTTTTTTCATCAGTATTAAAATAATAAATTGAGATTTAATTGCATTTAAAGTATATTTTATTTACTTTTATTTAATTTTATTATTTTTAGTATTTTATTTTCATTTGAAATTAATTTGGTGTAATTTATATTTATTACATACATTTTACAAAAAAAAAAATAATAAAATAAATAAATGACTCCCTGGGGTGTTCAGAAAAAAAAAATAGAAAAAAAAAAACAGAGGAAAAAAACAACATAAATACAAATAAAAAATAGTAAACAAACTTAAAGTTGAGTTAAAAAGTAATTCTTTTGAATACCCTACAGTTTTCTAGGTAGTCGTAGACATCACATCATCGACATTAGGAGTATTGTTGAGAGAAAACGAAAAATCTGTGTTCCACCAAGTGTATCATAGGAAGACAGTTAAGACTTTTCTTGCGTACCAGAAATTGTCTCCCAACGACAGCAAAATCGGTAGTAAATTTATTATATGGAATGCATTTAATCACTTTACCGAAACAAGGAGTATCGTCTAGAAGTGGGTAAGTATGTTCCTATGTCCCTTTTGTGTATCGTGAAGGGCAATAGGTTACATCCTAGTCAGGAGCTTAGTGAAAATAATGTCGTATGACTAATTCGAGACAGTCACCAAAGACTACTGGGTTAAAAAGAAAATTATGTTTACATAAATACATCAAAGTGTACAAAAAATACTATTTATTATTTTCGCTTCATTAATGTTTACCTACAATTATCATTGTATTAATTTTTCTTAATACAAAAGAAAATATAATTTACACTATTTTGTTTTTATTACATTAAACATAATGTCCAGTCTAATAATGTTTTTCTCAAATATCTATTAGATACATTAAATAAATGTTACATTTCATTCCAATCAAAATACATATTGACATAAAATAACATAATAGAAATAATGAATGGCAAAAGAACCACAAAGAAATAAAAAGAAACAAGAGAAAAAGTGTGTACAAAAACAAGTAAGAATGTTTTATACGGCTATGCCGAATCTTCTATACCCTTCATCACAAATGCGTGTGAAGTAAATACGTAACGTTTCATGCATAAATACTCAGAAACGTATCCAGAACTATGTTACTAGAGGTTGCCTCATATATAAGTCTATATCATTTAATATACTGAACCGATTTTGCTGGTTTTACAAAAGAAAGTTTTCAGGACTATAACAATTACTCGGGTCAAATTTCATTGAGCTCTGTAAATTATTGTGGATGTGGGCGAGCAAAAGAGGCAGATTTTAATTTGATGCAAGAATATTTCAACTAAGCGTTACATACAGAATGACAAATTTAATATACCCTGCTCACCACTTGTGATGGCGGATGGTATAAAAAAGAAACGTAATGAAATTAATTACCATTATGTGTCATTATCAATCAATATGTGTACAATTTAAAAAATTAAATATAAATCTGTACACTCGTACACATATACACAATGTAGCAACAAATAGACATAAATTAAATAAATTACTTTTTTCTTAATTGTTTTTGTTGTTTTTATTTTCTTCACATTGACTTCGATACCTTTATATAATGTTGAGAATTGAAATGATGTTTTTATACCCTACAAAAGCGTAGGTGATTGGGGTATTATGCGTTTCTGCTGATATTTGTAACATGCAGAAAATATGGTGTTACCGCCACCTTAGAGTATACCGTTCGAGTCGGAATAATTTTCTGAGTCGATTTTATGATGTCCGTCCGTTGGTATTGTAATAATAACTGGTTAATTTAAGATAAATATAAGCAAAAATCTATGTGAAAAATTATACGAGCGTCGGTCCATAATTTCTTCTAGCTCTCATATAACCCTGCAGCAAAATTAATCAAAACGCAGAAATTTCACAAATGTTAGTCTCAAAGTTAAGAATAAATCAGAAAATTAAATTATACGAGGCTCTAATATTACTATTTATAGTCAATATTGTGGTGGTAGGGTATTACATAGTCGGCCTTTACCGACGACTTGTTTCTTATTCATGTTGAAAATTTTATTTCAACATTTCATTTTCAATAAAAAACAAATCAAATAAAAGAATAAAAAAAATATTGAAACATTAAAACAAAAACTGATTGATATTTCTGTCGATACGATTAGTTATTTAAACAATCGATTATAATGTATATTTTATGAAAAAAAAAGATGTGGCAACAGTGAATGATAAAATTCGAATTTGAAGTTTATGAAAATTAATTTGAAATAAAACATAAAAGAATTTAATTTTTTTCCGTTTTGTGTCAGTTTTTCCTATTAATTAACTTTATTTTCAACGAAAACAATTCGGTGAAATAGAAATTCAAAAATTTTTAAAAGGTAAACAAATAAAAATATACAGTGGGCAAATCGATTTTTGGAAATAAATCTCTTACTTTTGCTTGACTAGATGGATTTGCATGAAATTTGACATAATATACTGATGCATATTCCTATAAACACATATATTTTTCTTTTCTGTTTTTGTTTTTTAATGAGAGTCAACTTAACGGTGCTTTTTTAAAGATCTTCTTAGTCTTCTTAAAATAATCGATAAATTTCATAACGTTTAAAGACGCCTAAGTAAACTTTTCTGTCCGATTAGTAAAAATCTAAATTAAATTTTTTCAATGATCCAAGATGTTCTAAAAAATAAACCGTTCCGAAAGTATGGTTCGTTATTTATTTAAGAAGAGACAGAATTTTGGTATTCGTAAATCATACAAGGTAAATACAAAATTAACAAAAGAAAAAAAAATGATTACTGTTGTTAAACATGACTCAGTCCGTAACAAATTGAATTCTACACAAATAAAGAACAAGTGAAATCTTGACGTGACTTTCAAACACGATACTGACTTGAAGTAATTTTATTGGCATGATTTGAGATCAAATGATATTCGGATACCAAAAGGTAATTTCGGCGTTGGAAAGGTTATGGAAAAGTAATTTCAGCGTTATGGTTATGGTTTAAGGAACACAGCATACCATTGTTACATTGGCCGCCTTGCCATCTAGACTTAAGGCCAATGGGGAACGTAGTGGAATACATGGTCCGTAAAGTTTATTTAAATAATGCTCAAACTTGAAAATAATGAATTCAACAGAGCAAAATGAAGCAAGTTTTGGAGGAAATTGATTTTAATCTTATTTAAAAATTTGTTAAAAAATTTCGAGGTAAACCACCCATTAATGCTATAGAGACTGATATATTTAAAATCGTTTACTGGAAAATTCCATTAAAAATGGAAATTAAATCTTAAATTTAAGGTTAAAAACATAATGATATACAATTAAAGTTTTTATTAGAAACAAATTGTTTGTCCACTAAATATTTTCCTGTTTAATTTCTTCTTAATCTTTTAAATAATGATGATGTTTTTATAAGAATATGCACTAGTGTAGTATGAAAATTTTAAGTAAAATAAAAAATTTATATTTCCGTACAATTTTTAATACAAAATTATAGTTCTGTTGAATCGAATTTGCGGAGTAAATTTTAAAATTTGATCCATAATTAACCATTTATGATACACATTTTTCCTGCTTAATAGATTTTGCACATTTTATTTTATCCTCCACTGTATTTTTTATGTAAAGTTTTTTTTGTTATCAAATTGTTTTGATTTGTATTTATTACAAGACCGTTATTAACAACTCATATTGTGGCAAATTATAATTAATTGTAATAGATTTATTTTGATACTTGTCAGTTGAATATGACTATATTTGAGTGTAAATTATATTCTATTTAATTTAATGATACTTTTTCATATGTTAACACTTATTTATTTAAAAATAATATTTATAAATAATAAAGTTAATTATTGGGCATACAAGTTAGTTATTATCGGTATTTCATAACTATAACATATGTATGATGTCAACAATATGAGAGAGGAGTTAACAATTATCAATATAATTCCGAAATCGATTGATCCCAAAGTATAAACACATATTTTTTCAATCTCTAGAAAAATATCGAATTTAGTTCCCTGGAAAGTCTTTTAGTTATGGCAAACAATAACAAAATTTCAGAATAATATCTTTTGCAATGCTGAAAATATTTGAAGCTGAGGAATTGAAAATCAGAACAACTTGAAAACAAGTCAAGACTCTATATCTCGGATATCTATAAAGGACAATCAGGTTTTATATGAATTAAAGCTGTCATAAATAAAATGGTTGAAACTTTACAAAACCACACAAATCAATATTTAAAGCGAATATGCACGATGAGAACAGAAGTGGGCCAAGGTCGGAAAATATTACAATATACTAGATCTTTAGGATGGAAGTAGTTCGACGACTAGATGACCGAGTGGTGACCCTACTCTAGTCAATCTGTTCACAAAAATATTTACAGGGTTATCGAAATAAACCCATAAACAGCTTAATTATAGGTTGGAGGATCTCGTCATTGCGTTAAGAGATATTTGAAGATGAAAAATTGAAAAACAATTTAATTTTTATTTTATTTTATTGGGAGTCATTTTACAAGACATTTAAATATATTTGGGAAGAAAATTTATATTTTTTTGAATAGAAGCAAGGAAGAATAAAAGAATATTCTGTTTAAAGGAATGACGCTTAAGCTTTACAAAACCAAAGAGTTGACCTTATTCTCGCTAGTAATTCGACAATATTGTTGATGTTGTCGGAGTAAGCTTTCAACCAGATTAATTACAGGTTGGAATATCTCGCCATATAAAAGCTGCTGAAATTGGATTATGTGATCACAAGAGATCTTATCATAGATAATAGAGAGTAATTCATAAAACTCAATAGAACCAGATTATATTTTTCACAAGAAAACGCCTTAAGTAAATGAGAATTTTTCACTTCATACTATATTTTTTCCGCAAATGCCAAAATGCCTTGATTTGAATACATTTTGCTTGAAAATAGGGTATCACAAATATTCATTCTTTATCTCCAAACTCAAGAATTTTTTTTGGAGTGGAATTTGTTTGCAACAAGAATGATGGTTAAAAGATATTGGCTAAATAAAGGCCAGTATTTTAAATAATTTATCAACCCATTTTGTTGCATTGGTCATAAGTTGTGAATCGTCTAAAATAAGTGAGTTTTAAAATCATTTCTTTTACGATATTCGAAATAAGATTTCCAGAATTTTATTAATTTTAATGTTATCAAACATATTTTTTCTATATTAAAACTAATAAAATAAATAATATTCATTTACAAAATTGTGTAATTAATTGTCGAAAAATATATTCCTTTTTCCATAAAACATCATTAATTAAATACACCCTCATGTAACAATGTTAATATTGATGTGTTAATCAATATTATTATCAAAAACTAATAATGGCACCCCCCCCCCCTACACACAGACCTCAAATTCCCCGACCAAAGTATTTTTTTTTTTGTTTTGCTACAAACAAAAACCAAAGTATAAAGAATAAAATTATATATAAAAGAAATCATTATCGTCATTATTATGGAAAACAAGAAAAATATTATTATTGATGAGCGAGCAAAAAAAATAATAATAATAATTCAAATACACACAAGTTAATTGTGAATTAAAGAGAAAAAAGAAAAGGAAATAAACAAAAAAGTGAAAGAAAGTAAATAAAAGTCAATAATGTCACAGACTTATTCTCCTTATTAAGAAAAAATAGCAGACAGTCTGGCTGAATAAATGCACAAAAATGACGGGCAGTCAATCATTCAGCCAGAATGATTGTGGGTGGATACAAAAATCAAAAAGAATATGAAAAAGTAAAAAAATATGAAAATAAATATAGAAAAGTAATTTCTGAATGAAATTAACTACAATTTAAAGCTGCAATAAAAGTCGAAAAGTTTATATGAAGTCGATCGTTGTTTGCAAAATTATCTTTCTGATTGAAATTAAAAAGAAGTCAAAATGACTTAAATAAGTAATCTAGTTTTAAAACTTGAATAAATGAAACTGTTCAAAATGACTTTGAACTTAAAAACGTATATAAATCCAAAATCTCTGCAATAACGACTGCGATAAAAAAATCTTAACACACGTTCATTAAAAGTTTAAACTTTTTTTATTTTGTTAATCTTTTTTTACTCTTCATAAGATCGGATCTTTCAATAGGTTAATTTATTTAAAAAACGAGTTTTATTTTTTATCGCTCTTCAAAGAGAGTTTAATTGTAAAAAACGATTTAAATCAAAAATGATAAAAAATAAAAAAAGCGAAATAAAAAAAAAAAAAAAGTTTAAAAATGAACACAAATTATTTTGAAGTCATATGTAGCAGTTAAAAAGGAATGTTTGTATTTTTACAACCTCTGTGTGGATACATGTGATAAATGGATGTTTACTTTTGTTGTATGAGTTTTTTTGTATATTTTTCTTAATGCATTTTTTTAATATCGAACAATAAAAGTAAGTTTATTGCAGCAAGAACATTGTTTGTGTTGTTAATAAACAAAGAAATAATGATAAAAATTTTAATCCAAAAAAAAGAGTTTGTTTTTTAATCTTCTTCTTAATTCGACTAAAAATTAAGATCATTTGAGAATAAAGATTTTGCTCCGAGTTTTTCTTTTCTTCGATATCAAAGAATGTATCCAAAAAGGCTGCATCCCATTCAAAAACTTTATAATGTGTCCACTTATTTTAGACCTGATACAAATCCTCAAAACTGCATAGAGCTAAGGCCAGTGAAGAGACACTGGACTCTTGTAAAAAATGAATAGAAGAGTGCAAAAAGGTGGTAGATTTTAAAGGTGTCCAGTGACAAAGTGACAGAAAAAAACTATAAAAACGTTAATGGAAGTGTTTCCGAAAACGATCCATTTTTTCTAAATTGTAGTAATAATTTCCATCAAATGAAAACAAGATTAAAACTGTAAGTTAGTGATTTCGTTGCTATTAACATGTCTGTTAATAATTTTTCAATCTCACTCCTTAATAAGTTAAAACCTCACGCAGGATCAAGGGGCTATAATCATATTTTTTAAATAAAAATATTTCATAAAAACCATTTTACAATATTTTTTTATTTCTGTATTTATTACATTTTTCCTCTTATGGATTTTACTACACAAAAGGTAATAACATCTACTTACATTTCGCATAAAATGTTATGATACATAATAAAGATTGCAATAGTGTTGGTTGCATTGATTACATTCCAGTTTCAAATAAGGCGGAGAAAAAAGCACAATGAATTGAAGTGTAAAAGAAAATATGAGTATAAAAATATGTTTTCTTTTTTTTTGTAGAGCTTTTTGAGGAGATAATAAGTTTATTTGTTCTTTTCTGACATTTTCATGATAACTAAAAGAATAGTGTTTGTATGTGTTTGAGTGTAAAAATTATGAAAAAAATGTTATAATAAATCATAATGAAAATAATGTTTAAATGACTTTTGAAGAGAAGTGTAAAAGAATAATGAAAGACTTATCAATTCTGTCAAGTTCTCTTCATGCACTTGAGATGTTTTGAGTAGCAAAATGTTTATTTAAGGGTAAACTTGATTACATAAATAACCATATTCGATAAGATGTCAAGTAGTAAATAAGGAATATTATGAGATATTTGACTTTAAACTATAATTAGGGTAGATAAGTTATGTGCATTGTTTAAGAATGGACTTTGGGACAATCTTCATTGACAATTAATATTTTTTAAATATATTTGATCCAGGTGAATTTTAGCCTTAATTTTTAGGAGTTTCTTTTATAAAATAATGTTTCTACCATCAAAATTATTTAGTTTTAAATTTATATATTTTTCCAAAGTAACATTAATGTGATGTTATAATTTTCAAGTGGTTTATTTTCGTTAAATTATTAGTTTTTAATTATTTCGAATCAAATATTTAGAATATTTGAGAAAGTTTGATTGTCTATGTTATAAAAACTTATGTTTTTCTCTTCATTTGAAAAAAACACCTACAATTGGTGATAATCAATACAATATTATCTAAAATATTGTATTTCCTTAAAAATGTCGTTCTGGAATGGGATTTTAAGCTCACAAAACGTAAAATGGAAATTTGCACCAAAATTTTAATTTTTTCGATAATAAAAAAAATAAAAAATAAAAATTTAAGACTTAAAAAAGTTTATGTTTTTTGCTTTAAATTGCAAAAATTTAAATCTTCACATGGAATTGAAATTTTTACTAAAAATTTAAGTAGAACCGAATTTGCAAATTTAATTTTTTCGATAAAAAATAAAAATTTAAAACTTAAAAAATTTTATTTTTTCGCTTTAAATTGAGATTTCTCGCCAAAAATTTAAATTTTACTTAAAAATTTAAATCTTCACTTGGAATTGAAATTTTTTTTAAACTTAAAATTTAAGTTTTCACTTTGAATTGAAATTTTTAATACAAAATGAGAATTTTTAATAAATAATGACAATTTTCACTAAAAATTTACACTTTTCACTAAAAATTTACAATTTTCACTAAAAATTTACAATTTTCACTAAAAGTTTACAATTTTCACTAAAAATTTACAATTTTCACTAAAAATTTACAATTTTCAGTAAAAAATTACAATTTTCAGTAAAAATTTAAAATTTTCACAAAAAATTGAGATTTTTTTTTAAATTTAGAATTTTCACTAAAAATTTAAAAAGTCGGAATTTTTACTGAAAATTGACAAAATGGTGTTTTTAACTAAAAATTTAAATTTTTTAACTTCAGCTATTAGAAATTTTAATTTCTAGTTAATTTTGTTTAAAAACTAAAACTTCAATTTTCTTTACTAAAAGTCCGATAAGTTATATCGGATCTTATGAAGCAGCTTTTAGTGAAAGTTAATCTTTAAATTATAAAATTTATTATTAGATGAAATCATAGAACTATCCAAGAAGTGGCCAAATGTGATAGAAACAATGTTAATAATCCAATTGAAAAAGTAACCAAAAATTGTGAATTATAAAAAATTTTAAAATCCAATAATAAACTCCCTCTTAAAAAAGTTATAAAAAATCTTTCAGATAAAAAACTTGAAACAAAATCATCGTTGAACGTAGTTGATTTGAGATTGACTTAAATTGGTTTTATTAAAATTTTTTAAACGCTTTTAGGTTCGGAGTGAAATAATATTGTACAAATTAGAATCCTTCGATAATTTTTAAAAATTAAGTTTTAATAGTAAAATTTAAAGAAATAAAATTATGAAATAAACTTAATTTATTTTGAAACAATGTTGATTTACGATTTTTATCTAAAGTCAAAAAATCACAACTGCAAAAATTAATTAAACTTCATTATGTATAGAAAAGTAATTTAACGCTGTTTTACAATAAATCCACTTTGTTGTAAAATTTTTAAAATTAATATCAAAAGATTCTAATATAAATGTCCACATTCATTACTACAAACTGAAAAAAAACTTTTAATTTAAATTAAATGAATAAAATTAACATTGTCTTAAATCAACTATAATCAATGTTGATTTTACGTCGAATTATTTTCTGTATGTAGAATTGGCTAATTTATATTTTCTTATTTTAGGCTCTAAAATAAATTTAAATGTAAAAAAAACTTACGATTTTACAGCAAAGAATATGAAAAAAGTTAACTTACCTAAAAAGAAAAAAGTAATAAAAATATTAGATTAGTAAAGTCTGTGAGGAGAAAAAGACATATTTTAAAAATGAGATTAGAATGTATTTTTTTAAATTTTACTAAATAATATTTTTGAATAAAACATATTTTACTAATTTGCAGTCCCTGAATTTTATTTTTCTCAAAACAATCCATAAATATATAAAATAGGATGTGTATGTATGTATTTATGTATGTATGTACGTATGTACTCTAAAGCGGGCCAAATTTGATACAGTTTTAAAAAAATGATGCAAATATATCCGAAAGTAAAACCGGATGCAAAAGATCAGATAGGACTAAGGGAAGGGGTATCCCCCATACATAGCAAATATTGATTATTGAAATATAAGAACCAATATTTTGAAATTGGGTTCCAATCACTTTCTAAAGTAACAGTTTTACTGGGAAAAATGTAGGATTGATAAAATCAGGGGCAGAAATAACCTCCATACAAAGTAAATATTGACTATCGAATATCTAAGGAACTACCTTCAGCGGGAATTTTCAAATTGGAAGCATTTAATTTTGTTTTAATAAATCTAGGACTGAGGGAAATTTTTGTGCAGCAAAGCGCACCGGCTAAAAACTAATAAATAATAAAAGTTGTTAATTCAATTTTAATCTTAAATAAAAAATTGAAATTTTAAATAAAAAAAGAACTAATTTTTTTCTGAAAACTTTATAAATTTCGTTCACATTTTTCCAAAAATAAAATTCTAAATCTCTATTTTCTGGTTAAAATAATTTTACAAAATTTAATCTTGAATTAAATTTAATTTCCATAGAATTTATAGTTAAATTTTGGAAATGACGTGAATTATTAAAGTTGTTATATACCAACTCAACAAAAATACGCAATAAAAAAATATTTAAGAATAATTTTCTTTGAAACAATAAAATGAAAAATAAAATAAAAAATAAAAAAATCTAAAGTAAAGAATATAATTAAATACTTAAAAGTATAAAATAAAGAGAGAGAGATTTTAATTAAATACACTTCTTCCGTTGAAATGTGCAAAATTATCGTGCGAATAATTTACTAAACAAATAAAAAAACAGAGAAAAGTTTTGAAAATGTAAAGAAAATTCATTAGAAAATGAGAAAATATTTTTTTCTAAAAAAAAAAAAAACATGAGGGCAATTAAATGAAAAGAATTGGAAAAATATAATGAATGAATGAATAAACACAATTAGATAATTGAGAAATGTCTGACTGACTCATATATTCGAAAAAAGTTTAACACTAAATTTACCAAGGAAGTCATTTTGATTGCTTTTTATTTAAATCAGAAAAATAGTTATGATAACAATGATCCAATTTAGTTATTCATTCTTAATTTTATTATAGAAAAATTAGAATTATTTTTTTGAGATAAATTCACATACCGCAAAAGCAGTCATTTTGACTTTGGATTCTCAATGATCAAAATATTTTGAATTGAAAAAGTGTATTACAAATTCAGTTAGGCTTCTATAAAATAATTGTTACAACCTGTTTTCTTTTCTTTTCCCATCACCGCAGTGGTTTCAAAATGAAATTTCGAAAATAGTTCTGTAATTAAAATAATTCTGTAAAAAATTAAATTATATGGTAACAGCACAGACATTTTTTATTGATTTAGAGTACTACTGGCAGCCAGCTGGTCAAGGAGATAGTGACATCTCTTGATTTTTTAAGTCGCCCAAAATTAATGTTATCTAAATGGTAAATAAGAAATTCTTCTTAATCTGAAACTATTTTTTATAGTTTCAGAGATATTTCTTATCTTTCTCAACTTTGCGGTCTCACTATGGTCAATATTTTTAAAAATGTTTGTTAGATCCCTTTATAAATTATAAAAAATGTTTGCAAATATTTTTAAAATCTATCAATTCGTTAAAAAGTTATATGAAACTGAAGATACAAACTTTTTAAGAAATTTTATATTTTTTTTCCAAAAAGGTGGCCACATTTCTTGTTCCGAACTTAATATTGTTTGATTGTTGTCTAAAGAAATCGCAATGGAGATATTTTTTAAGTAAACTCGGATAAACATGCGGCATTAATCTTGCTCACAGGTCTTATCTAAAATAGGTAGATTTTTGAAAAAAAAAAAAAAAAATAAAAATACAAATCAACAAAGCCGAAGATATCCTTAAATTATCCTTGATATTTACCACTATATATTTCATTATATGAAATAGGAAATATTGTTATTTCTTTCAAAGAACAAAAAGGATGTGAATTTTTTTCCTATTTCATGAAACTCTGCCATATTATGACAATTCTTAAAGTTGTTCTAGACAAATTTTTAAATATTCTTATGAAAAGTTTATACCTTTGAACTAATATCTAACCCAAACCTTGCTTTTCTAGTCAAATTAAGTTATTGTCAACTGAAAATGATGTAAAAAAGGGACATTATTTACTTAGGTCTTTTATTTCCCTGATCTCATTATAATAAATTATCCAAATACGTTTTAGAGAAATAAGAACCACAAAGGCAAATTTTACGAGGGTTGGTCCCAAATTGGTGTTGAATGCTCAGTTCAAAGGCTGACAAACTTTTTGTAAACAAAAAAGTAATCAATTCTAAATTATCTTAATTATTTAGCTGAATATGTAAAGTAAACACTGGAAAAACTGTTTTCAGTAAATGTCCCTTATAATGACACGATATTCATTTATATTAAAGAGCTTATTTTTTTTAACACGTTGTATCCAAAACAAGATTTTGGCTTTTTTCAACAAACAATTCAAATCAATTCAATATCATTTTAAATTTTATTAAATTTTTAATAAAAAATTTAATTTTTTTGTAAAATGACAAAAATATGTTATTTCATGATTTTTATGAAATATAGTCATAATATAAAATTCCACTATCTTGTTCTTTTCAAATTATTAATCCTCATATGCTAAAGTTTTCTCCGATAGCAAATACTGTTATAAAAGTTGTATACCTTCGCCTAAAATCAAAGTTAATTGAAGCTTCCTCTATTCAAACTTTGATAATTTCCTTACAATTGTAAGGAAAGTGTTACAAAGAAAAGAAATAAATACTAAGGAAATAGCGAAACAGAATCGGTCCATAATTAGAGTTGTATAAATAATAGTTTGTTAATATATTACTTTGTAGTAAATTTGAGTGCTTTTGGACAATATAGGCAGTTTACATAAATAGTTGGCCTTTCTAGTGTTAAACTTAAATTATAAAAAAAAAGAATTTGGTTTTAATTTTGGATTTTTTTACTCTATTTTCGCCGTAAAATAAATAAATATTTTTTAAAATAAAATTTTTATTTCATATAATTTGTTTTACTTTAATTAATATTTTTTTAAGAGAAAACTAAATTTTGTTAGGCAAAATAGTATTTCGACTATATTTGTCTTTTTATACGTTTCTAATCATAAAAGTAAATAAAAATTTAAAAGCTTTTAATTGAATTTTTTTTCACTGAACTTTTCCAACATCGAAAAAAGAATTTCTTTTTTATAAAACTAATTGAGGTTTTTTAATAAATAACAAGTAAAAGTGATATATTCGGTTATGATGAATCTTCAATACCCTCCACTATATATACTTACATATACTCTAACAGACTTATACAAAATATAAAAGTTTTTTCTTAAATATAACACAAAACACTTAATGAGTCATAAAATTAGTTAAATATTTGGCTATAACTTTTTTTACTGAACCGATTTGGAATGGTAATGAAGTACATATACTCAATATTATGGCAAAATTTTTATTCTAATTTGATGATTTTTAATTGACAATTTTAAGAATGATTTTTGCTTGTACTTGTCTCAGAAATCGGTATATATCTTTTAATTAACTTAACCAATTTTGCTGGTTTTAAAAAGGAAACTTAACAGGACAAAAACAAATACTCAGGCCAAATCTCATGAAGCTCTGTTCATTATTGTGCATGTAAGCGTACTAACAACAGACAGACGGACATAGCTAAATCGACCTAGATTTTGATTTGATGCAAGAATACGATTCCGTCTTAGCGTTACACACGGAATGACAAAGTTAATGTACCCTTTCTCCCACTTGCGGTGGTGTAGGGTATAAAAATTAAAATACAAAAAATGCATTTTTTTGCTAAAATCAAAAACTAATAAATTAATTAATAAATTGTTTTAAATTGTATAAATTAGTATTCCAGACTGTAGTTTATTTGTTGGCTAAACAATTTAAAACATATTTTTTTTTGCTTCATTATTAAAATAATTGCCCCCGTGTTGTGCTAATAATTTGGTAGTTAATTTTATTTAAATGTTTATTATTTTTAATATAATGGAAATTGAAAATTGAAATTTTCAATATGTTCGAATAATATAATAATAATAAAAATAATAATGTGTATTAAAATAAGCATTAAATTTTCCCGATGACGATAATATCAGGTAATGAAAATTTGAATATTGAAATTAAAAAAATTGCTTTTGTATTAAATTTTAGGAAAATAATTTGTTTAGTTATTTTCTTTTTTTGTATAAAAGATTTTAAAAATTATGAACGTATGAGTAATACGATATTGTTTTATAAAATATATATTAATCATACGTCATGGAGTGTGTTTAATATAATATTATAGAAAAATAATATTATACATCTGTCAAAATGACAAATAAATATTGAATGAATTTTTTTAAATACTGCATAACAAACAATTATTTAAATTTTGAATAAAAAATAAAAAATAATTAAATTTAGAAAATATTTATTTAATTGAAATCATAATAAAACAAATAAATTAATAAAATAAAACAAATATTTTGAAACTAATATTCATAATAAACTGAATTCTTATTTAAATACTTTTTAATTTTATTTTAACACTAGAAATACTGACATTTTGTATGTACCCAAATGACCCAAAAGCGGTTAAAATGTCTTTTTTATAAAACAAGAAACAAAGTGGGTTTTTGGAAATTATATAGTCAATCGTGGGCCACAATTTGATAACCTAGCCCAATTAGTAGCCCAACCCATGTAGAATTTTGGTTCGGTGATTTCTATTTATCACGATATTATCAGGATTCAAATATTTATGTGTAATTTGTGGAGTTTTAAGTAAAATGTCGCAGTGGGTTTCATATAGGATCTATGCGAAATTATAGATCGATCGTCGTAAAATTTATACATCTCAATCATAATTTCCCATTTTCACCATAATAATTTTTATTTTGAAGATTTATGAGCTTTAAGTGATCTTCCAGATAATTTCCACCGCATAAAGATTGGAATAACTTGTTCTAGTGATATACAAGATTTTATACAAAAAAAATTCCACAATTCAGTAACAAAAGTAGTTTGACTTACTAAATTGTTTCAGGAAGTCAAAGTGACTACTTTGGGCTATAACAGAACTGTATATATCTGAAATGAAAGCAAGGAAACTCCTTAATATATTCTGTAAAATGTCATCAAATTCTAAGAAATTTCGATGTTGAATACATACTTTTTTTCAAATAAAATTAAATAGAAGTCAAAATGACTTGCTTAGGCAATTTAGTGTTAAAGCTCTTTTTCTTTGCCATAAAATATTTAGTCATTTATCTAAAAGATTTAAATATTTACGTATGAGTAATATTATGATATTTTGCGTAACAAATATCAATAATACGTCAGTGTGTGTTAAATAGTCAAATATAAATATTTATCAGCTTATGATAAATAGAAGATTTTATACTTATGCAAATGTTTAATGAAATAAAAATATATATTTTTTCTAACATAATTTTAATTAAAATTTAAAAGTATTTAATATATTCAATATTTATTGTAAGTTTCTTAAAACAAATAAAAATTATTTGTTTAGTTACTTAAAGCCAAAAATATTTACGTATGAGTGCTAATATTTTTTTTTCAAATTAAATAAATATTAATCATACGTCAGAGTAGGTGTTTAACGAAAACATCAAATAAACATTAATTTATGACAAACAAATACAGCAGAGAAATTTCTTAAAAAGAATTAATAATAAATAAACAATTGAAATACATGAATAAATTTTGGACATATCGCTTATTTGCTGCAAGATCGTGATAATTCAAAAAATCAATTTTTTCCAATAGACGTATTTTTAATATATTGACAGAAACATATTTCTCGAAATTCATTAATGAAAACTGTGACTTTATATTTGGATTTGGATAGATTTACATGGCGCCGTTATATAGAAACCAGGAGTCCACATATTAGGGTAAAATCCGTCAGTCTACATTGGGTAAATATATAACCATCGTTCTAAATTTGTTTTAAAACCAAAACTGACATATCGTATAAAATTATGGCGAACGGCTTGAAAAACGAATATTTACATTATAAAGATAAGATTATATTGACTATAACTGGAGCATAAATGACAAAATCAATAGAGACTTGGATATTCCGTTTGTAAAGGAAGAGTTTGGAAATGTATATGAGAGATATATAACAAAGATATGGACTCATTCCAATACACTTACCAAATCTCTTACAGAAAGTTTCAAGGCTTAAATAGGCAATGGAAAGTCTTCTACATTTTTCTTCGAGGCCCCAAAAAAGAGTCAGTTTCTATTAACAAATAAAGATATAAAGATTCAGGCATCAGCACTTTTTTGAAGTATTGTATTCAAAATCTTCCTTTCAAAATGCCAACGAAGTTCTTTATGCGACTCCAGTAATAATTCTGTACCTAGAATTTGCTTCCACTTGAATTCCTTATGAACTTTATCCAACTTCGATGAATGCTCTGGACCATCGTCGTGCTAAAATACCCATTAAAGTGGTATTACTCAGCTCAGTGTAAAAACAAATGCATCAAGGCATCTTTAAAAAAGCCCTATTTTATCACACAATTTTACATTTTTTGGAAGGAAATTGAACCAAGTTAATTTTTTTTTGGATTTGGATCGGATTTGAAATTATGATGCTTGAAATTCTTTTTTTTTAAGACAAACACTAAAACCTCCACCCTTTCTTTTTTGAAAATGTAACGTAAAATATCTGTTTTCAATAATGCCACGCCCACAAATACATATATTCTGATGAAAATTTTTTGAAGCAAATATCTTATTTCATAATTGTATTAACATCCTTCAGGGTGACTATGCGATTATGTTGCATACCTCGAAATTCATTTGGATAAATTTACAGGCGCAGTCATATAGAAACATTAATACATATATTTTGATCAACATTTTCAGTTGTCTTAAATTCATTATATAAAATATTCGGTAACCAGTATTAAAGAAAATGACTTAGGCTTGATGAAATCACTTTCTTAACCATTCGAACTCTAGGTTCATCACTTTGGGGTAAAGGATTTTTTCGATGTTATTCTTTATTCTTATTTTTTCGAGTTTACAGTATTAAAGCGATCACCTTAACATGTCATATATAATTGTCTTCTTATTCCTTTATTTTTTTACCTTAAGCGCCATTCAATTCATTTCCATAATTTTTTTAGGCATCATTTCATAATTTCCGAAAATCGCTTCGAAATTAAATATTTATTTGTATTTATTTCCTTTTTTTTGATTTTGATTTTCTAAACGTTAATTTCAATAAAGACTTCATCAATCAATCAAAAAAAGATTTTCGTGTAAATAAAAACAAAAAATTTAAAAAATAGAATAACGTCATGAATATAATAATTCTCATAAAACATGGTCAAATTTGCCTAAAAAGCAGTCAAATAGAAATAATATTTATTAGAAGACAAGAAAAAAATATTTAAACTCCCAAATTAAAGCCTAAAAGAATGAAGAAGAGGAAAAAATCCTTTCAAGAGAATTTTATACTTTTTCCAAAAAAAAAAAAAAACAAGAAACATTAAATGATGTCATGGATGAAAATAAAAGAGAATATAGAATAA
The DNA here is from genome assembly GCA_004302925.2 of Cochliomyia hominivorax. Taxonomy (NCBI): domain Eukaryota; kingdom Metazoa; phylum Arthropoda; class Insecta; order Diptera; family Calliphoridae; genus Cochliomyia; species Cochliomyia hominivorax. The sequence continues at coordinate 94,395,577 of PYHX02000467.1, read as the reverse complement.
AGGACACAATAGAAAAAATAATAAAAATACAAGAACAACAAAAATGGTATTTTATTATAACAAAAGGAAAACCAAATGAAAAGAAAACAATCAAGAGAAAAAAGGTTTATATCCTTGTTTTGTTTTATAAACAAATATAATTCATTTATTCATACGTCCGTTCATACATTCTGAAATCACAAATATTCACTTTTATATTAAAAAAAGACAATTTTAGGCATAACAAGTAAGAATGTTATAGTCGGTCAAACATGACTTTCTGATAACCTACACCACAAAATTAGTTATTAATTATAGTTAAGATTAATTAATGAAAACCTCGTATAATTTAATTTGCTGATCAATGCTTACGTGTGCAGTGCATTATGATGACACTAACATGTATGTAAAATTTCTACGTTTTAAAGTGAATTTTTCTTGGTGGTAATATAGGAGGGTTTATGGTCCGACCCTCGTATAATGTTTGTTTATATTTATCTTAAATTTATCAGTTTTTCAATGTACATTTGAGATTTATGCTCTTCAAAGTGATATTTGAAAGGGGACTTGTATGAGATCTATGAAAAGGAAGATACTGACTCTCGCATAAATTGTCATACGATTCTTGCATATCATAAGACACATTTCTGGAAAATTTCGTTAATTTTTTTTTACCTTATTCTGGAGGGCCATTAGTATGACCAATTTCAATAGACTTTGCCCTCTTGAACAAATGAAAATGTCACAACCTTTACATAGACAGCCGGACGGACGGACAAATGGAAAGACAGACAGATGTACTTATTAAATCGACTCAGAAAATGATTCCAATTCAAACGGTATGCTTATTTTTCGTTGCAAACATCAGTATAAACATATAATACCCCAAACACCTTGGTGGGGTGTAGGGAAAAAATAAAAATAATAAAAAAACAGAAAAATGGCAAAAATATAAGGAAAAACTGTTGCTGGACAAGTTAAAGCACTAAACGTTTTTCTCACATACATTTCAAAGATTTTTTATTGAAGATTATTTCCCCTGTTGATATACAATATATAAATATATATAAATTGTTATGTTGGCATAACAAAAGACAAGTTCCCAAACCCAAATGATACACGACCATATATTATTTTTGTTTTATTGGCCTAAAACATACAAATACTCATCATAAGTATTAAAATCTTTTTTTTCATTTCCTTTCCATTTTCACATTATAAGACCCCACACACTTCTATTACTTCTACCTAATGCTTTTTATTAGATGTTCTCATATATTTAACAAGGACATCAATTCGTTGAGTTTGTATTTGATTTTGGTTAAATGTATTTATATGTGAGTGATCATATTAAAACATTATTTACTGTAAGACAACTGTTGTCAAGAGATTTCTTCTTATTATTTGTGTAATGCTTTTTTTGGGGATTTTAGGACAATAAGTTACAAAGATACATAGAAATGTATGTATTTCTATTTTAAGAATATACAGTAGGGGATAATAAAATAAATACAATTGATTTTTCCAAACAATACAAAATAAGGGCACCAATCAGTTTATGTGATATTTACTAATTTACTTATCCTTCTTCATCACTTAATCTTATAATTTCATTATTCTTTCAGCATATTTTTCAGATCAAATGAAATTTTGGATATGGTTTTACAACATTCCAGAACTCGAGGAGACTTAATTTAAAACACAATTTTTTAGTGGGTACGGAGGACGCACTAAAAATAGTGTTGAGATGTTGATTTCTAAATTTCAAAAAAGTATTTAGTAGTCATAGTCATATAGTTCTTAACAATTAAGAACCACTGTGCGCTGCTTAAGAAAATGGTTTGCTAGCTCCACATTATTTTAAAATAAGTTTTTTTGAAAAAGTTTAACATAATTTTATTTCTGGTATTTTCTAGTTGATTTAGAGGAGTGTCGACTTTCAGCTGGTCTTGCGATACTACATAGAATACCAACATAGGCCATGTCGGATATGTCAACATTTTGAAAATGCAGTAAAAATTTATTTTAAATGAAAGAGAATTTTATATATAAATTACTTTTATATCTCTTTCAAAATATGATAACATATATTTTGGGCTTAACCAGTTATATAAAAATATAAGCTTAATTCTTAATAAAAATCTTATAAAATATTGATGCCAGAATCATAGAAAAAAGAATTTTTATAGGGCTAACGAGGAAAGTCTTATTCTAATGTCATGGGATTTGTGAAATATAAAGAAGAAAAAAACATGATCCAAAGGTAAAAGTGGATTATGAAGCAAGAAAATGATACCACCTTTTTGAAGGTGTCTAAATTTGGTAGTTCACCTTTCAACTTCTGGATCCATCCCCCTTAAATTATATGGAAAGTAGCTCGAGAATGACCATGTATAATTTTATTAATTTTTTTTCAGTATTTAATAGAACTATTTCCAAATTCAACGTTTTGGAATCACGGTGCGTCATACATATATAGATATTAATTCTAATTTTTATGTAGTTTAGGCTTAAATTTTATTGGATTTTTTATTAAACAATTGACTACTTTAAAATCCTTGACGGATGATGATTTGTTCTCTTGCAGTATTGTTGATGTTATTTGTATTTAAAAACAAATTTATTTATCAAACAAAAAAGTTTAAGGTCAATATCTCAAACCAGTTCAAAACAAATCAACTTTCAATTTGATACAACGAATTTTTGTTGTATTTTTTGCCGAATTTTTGATATATTTTAATTGAATAAATTTTCTTAAAAAAACTTATATTTTTCTAGTTTTATCGAAAACTTTATAAATCTAAGTCCACAACCTCTCGAATTTAATCCTACGTTTATCAAAATTATTTCTATACTTTTTAAAATCCCAATTTTGAATTTAACACGGAATGTAATTTTAGAAATCTCAAAATTTTTATTTTGATCTTCATTTAATGTGGACTTTATAGACCAAAAAGCTTACAAATCGATTTTTGGCATTTTTCTATAATCAAAAATGCACTATCTTCAAAATGTCATGAATTTCTTTTATAAAATTATGTTTTATATTTATTCTTAATATGCTGCTATTTTATTACCCTCAACTATAAGTATATATGTTTATGCGTCTTTATAACTTTTACGCATTTTAATTTAACATTTAATTCCTCTCCAAAATATATTATTTTCTGCACATTCTCTCTCTTTCGTTTATATAAAAATGGACCTTTTTCATAAGCAACTCATAATAAAAGCAACAAAAAGACATGAAAGAATGCTATTATTCGACTGTGCCGAATCTTAAATACCCTCCACCACTATGTTGAAGACAAGTATATAGTTGTTTGAATTTCGATGACCAGATATGTCTGACGATTGCCAAACTTTTTTGTTAAAGAGTAAAGTTTTAAGCTCTCCTAGAAGAGCTTATATGGAGCTACATTAAGATATTTGAATATCAACTTGATGAAATAGTGTTTATAAGCTCAATCTGTTTTCACTATGTACCTTATATGGAAGCTACAGAAATATGGACGAGATCTCTCATATTATATATACATATTAAGAGTTAGAAATATCATTCGTGTCAACTCTAATGGATTCGGTCTTTATTAAGATTTATAAGCTTAAATCTGTTTCGGAAGGCCGATATAATAAATTTAACATATATTAAGACAGACAAATATATTTTTGCTGTTCATTAGAACTCATATTTAAAAGTTTTATAAGCTATAAACCATATCGGGAAGACGTTATATGGGAGCTAGATCAAATAATGACCCAGAAAGTCTTGTTTTTGGTTATTATTGTATCAAGTCAATGTTAATTACAAATATCAGTAATAATTAAAAATATCACACACAATTTTGGGGATTATGTCAGATATCGGTCTTAAACTTTTTGCTGGTTTTATATAGAAAAAAAATAATAAATAATGTGGCCGAATTGTTTTGAATTCGGACAATATTCTAGACGTGAGAATGCTTCCAACAGGCAGAACGGACATAGCTAATCGACTCAAATTTGATTTGATATACTTTATGGGTTCCTTCTTGGTGTTGCACATGCAATGACAAAATTAATATATCACCACTTGTGATGATGGAGGATATAATATATGAGTAAATATGTGTTCATGTTCCTAACTGGCCAAAGTTTGTGACGTTATAAATAACAGTAGCAAGAGAGTTTTTTTATTTAATACATGTTTTATATTGTTGTTGTCGTTGTTGTTGCTGTTACTTTTGTTAAAACATAAAACATCAATAAATGCACAACAATGTGAAGAACGGTCTTTAAAGAGCTTTAATTCTTATAAAAGTAACTTTGTTGCCAATTTTTTCTTTTTGGTCTCTGGCATTTACTATATGATTTTCTTTTTCTTATTTTTTTGCTTGTTTTGTTTTAAAGCCAAAGAGAAACAAAGAAATGGACTTTTTGAACTCTCTCTCGCTCTCTTAATAACAGACAAAAAGACGTCTATGATATTTAAAAAAAACAGCAACAACTAAAACTAAATGTTGGATAAGAATTGTGATTATACAGGGTGTGTCTTAAAATAGTTAAAGTAATAATTAGAAAAATGGAAAAATTTAAAGAAAGACCGTATTTAAATCAAGGAATTATTAAGAAGAATTATTTTGAAATGAATTTTTAAAACTATAGAGAGAAATGCGTTATGGTGAATATTAAAAAAATTTGAAAATACAGAGCAAAATATGGACAAATTTAACTCGTGTTTATTAATTTAATTAAAAAATTTGGTTCTAATGAACAATCAAAACATTTACGTATGAGTAATATTATTATATGAAATAAAATAATTATTAATCATACGCCAGTGGGGGTATTTAACATAAAAAATAAAAAATCAATTTTAATTTACATCAAATTAAGGACAGTTAAGTTTTGAACCATATACATTTAACATTCAAAAAGCTTTGGAATATTCCGATGAACACCGATGTTCATTTTCCGTTTTGGTTCAAAATATTATTTTTTCGTAATTTTTTAAAAGACTCTTACATCATTTGTATATAAGGTAAAGGGCCTTACTTGGGAGCTATAACCAAATATAAAGTAATTATCGCCAAATTAGTTACATATATTAAATACGGTTACATAAATGTGTCAAATTGAAAACCAAGTTCTAGAAACACGTGGAAAAAAAATATGTTTGCGGTAACCATAAACGAGAAGCAACATACTATTGTTATTAGATTTTGTGCGTAACTTAGCTATTTGTTTATTCGCTTTGTGATTTTGCATTTATAACAATAGTTATTGTTATCAGCACTAAAACTATGGTTATTCCAATAAAAAATATTGTTATTGCAATAAAAATTTTGTTTATTCGCATTGTCATATTGCATTGTAACAAAAGTTATTGCTATCGCCACTAAAAATATTGTTATCGCCACTAAAATATTGTTATCGCCACTAAAATTATTGTTATGGTCACTAAAGTTATTGTTATGGCCACTAAAAATATTTTTATTTCAATACAAAATATTGTTAGTTCGAATAATAATAATATTTCCTCGCATTATTTTGTTATTGAATAAAAATATTTTCATATGAAATATGAAAATATATTCAATATATAATAACAGTTTTGCCGCAAATATATTGCATATTGCAACGAACATATTGCGAAATAACGCTTCCTTATATGGAAGCTAAGAGAAATAATCCAATTGGTTGAATTGTTATATAATTTTGGAATGTATGTAAATTTTTCATATTTAACCTAAGCTTAACTTGTTTCTACTAATCTAATTTTGATGGTCTTTGGCTTCATGATAAAGTACATATAGTTGTTTCTGCAGATATTCAATTACTTTAATTTTAGGAAAGTTTTGTCGTCTGGGTTTTAAAGTTGCCTAATGCTCTATAACTAATTCTCTACTGAAACGATATCGCCTCTAAATCGCAGAGTATTTCAATTGTGGACTTGAGCATATTTCTAACAGATGGACAGACATACAGAAATTTTATATTTCATAATTTACGTAAAATTGGAAAAAAACTTAATTTTCATAATAAAATTCTGTTTTTTCCATTTACTGTTTATATTTATATTTTAATTTTAATCTCCCCTAAGAATTTATCCCTCATAAATTACATCACTATATTTTTATTTTTTAGATAGAAAAACTAGACATTTGTCTTTAAGTGTAAAAAATATATAAATTTTATATGAACCAGAGATTTTTAACTGGATTTCATAAGTGAATCTTTTATAAGTACAAACTCATATTTTGTTAGAACATTCACCTCTTTAAATAGCAAATAAGGAGTCAGTTCAAAAATGTTTTCAAATGTTTCCAATGTAGAAAAATTCTGTATAGGTAGAGGGAATGGTCTTGACAGATTAAAAATTTTATATTGTTGATGCTGGAGGGAATGTTGAAAAAAAGTTTAGGACCCAAAATCAGTCAGTCAGTCAGTCAGTGACAAGCAGTGCGTATATATAAATACCAAAGTTTACTTCAAGGAATGTTTACGAAAAGCCTGCTTTCAGTTATAAGACTTCACAATGTGTTCACTTATTTCTGTCCTGACTTAGTATCCTGTCATTATGGTAATCAATCCCTTGAGTGGTATAAGATTAATAATGTGGTATGTGTACCAAGAGAGGCAAATCCTCCAAACTGCCTGGATGTAAGGTCAGTGACTAGATATTGGGCTTCTTTTTTTAAAGAAACTTAATATATTCTCTGCAAACATTTGTACTGGTGGAGATTATAAAATGAAATACTTTAATTTTAGTAGATTTTTAGGGCAAACTCGCTCTTTAAAACATTAAGAAGAAAACAAAATGGCTGCCTGGAGTAATATTGGTATTACACATTTGAATTTAAGGGAAATGCGTTAATGTCTTATTAGCAAAATTTTAATAATTTAATAAATACAACATTTTCTGATTGAAATTTAAAAGCAGTCTTTGAGGTCCTCAAATGACCTCATCTTCTTTACGTTACAAAGAGAATATAACTCTTAATATAAACTCATATTATAGTTTGAAGTATAATATGTAACAAGAATAATAACATCTGTAACAACAACAATAACAACTACAACCAAATAAACTCTTGATCTTTTCATGATTTTCTACTCATAACATTATTTTGTTGCAATATTTATAGTTTCAATACACACATTGTTAATTATACGAGGGGGAATATAAAAATTCTTATTCATAAAATTTATATCAACATAAAAATAAAGTAAACTTTCCAGGAAAACTTTCAGAGTTGCTCACTCTGTTCCGTGTTTTCGTTGTGTTGTTTACTCCTGCGGTTATAAATGTGTGCAAAATATTATTTATTATTTAAAGTGTGAACATGTGTATGTGTCTGCGTGTGCGTGTGTGGGAGCATACTTGAGTATTATATTTTGATGGTGGCTTTCAAAATTCTATATTGGATATATCAATGTATAAGAGTATAAAGTTTCCTGTATGAAATAAAACTCTACACATGCACACGAAGTTAAACACGAAAAGTTATATAAACCTACATATTTCCGCTTGATTCATATAAAATGAACTAATACAAAGAAAGAGAGAAAGAAAAAAATACATATAAATATTTTGTACGTTTTTTTCTTTATTTGTTTATAAAATAAAATATTGTTGGTTGGTTTGTTGGTTTCCACTGAAACTATAAAATAAAAAATGGAAACGTTGAATTTTTTTAGAGTTAATATATTTTTCCAGTTCCATTTTTTTATTAAGTTTATGGCATTCTAAAGGCCACTAGTGACCAAAATTGAAAATATCTTTTTATGGACTTTACTTTTTTTATTTCATTTTTTTTCATAAATTTATAGTTCGTTAGTCATTATTCATTTTATTTGTGTTTCTCCTTTATTTATTTTATGTTTTATTTTCTTTTATTTGCTAAAATTCTTTTTTTTTTTACTTTATCACGTGTGGTTTTTATACCCTCCACCACCACAAGTGATAAAGAGGATATATTAACCTTGTCCTTCTATGTGTAACACTAAGAAGGAATCATCCAGACTCCATAATGTATATATTCTTGCATCATAACAAAATCTGAGTCAATTAAGTTATGTTCGTCTTTCTGTCTTTCTGTCTGCTGTTGACACGTTCACATCAATAGTAGTTGACAGAGCTCAATGAAATTTGGCCTCAGTATTTTTTTTTACCCCTAAGAAATTTCCTCTTTAAAACCAGCTAAATCGGTTCTGTATATTAAAAGATATAGACCGATATCTGAGTGCTCCTCTAAGTTCAAGCAAAAAACTTTTGTAAAATTGTGTATTATGAATCAACAATTAAGAATGAAATTTTGCCATAATATTGAGCTATATGACCTTCAATACAATTCCAAAAATACTAAACAAATCGGTACAGTAGAAAAAAGTTATAGCCAATAATAAAACTAAGTTTATGACTCATTAAGTGTTCCTTGGTTATATATTTAAGAAAAATGTTTATATATTGTATACCTGCATTGCATGTATGTGTGAGTGTCTATGCACGAAACACAATGTATTTACTTCACTCATATTTATGGTGGAGGGTATTTAAGATTCGGCATAGCCGAATATAGCATTCTCACTTGTTATGTTTATTATTTACTTCTTCTCTTTTCCCTCTTATTTTTTATTGACAAAATAATACACTTGTTGTAAATTTTTTAATACTTATTTTTGTTGTTGTTGTTTTTATTTTCTAAGATTTTAACGTGTATTAGATTGCGAAAGGGGCTCTTTTTAATGTTTATGGGAATTTTATTAAGTCGGAAATAAAAATAAAAATAATTTTTATTTTTCTTGAAATTGTTGTAGCATAAGAGTGAGAGGGTGTGTGAGTGAGTGGTTGGATATTTGTTTTCTGTACTTCAGGTAATTTATGTCTAAAAAAAGAATTCGTGTGATTTTTAAGTAAAATTTAAGAAAAACAATGATTGACATTCAAATACATGTTTTATGAGAGTTTGAGAAGATTTTTATTGAAAACTGGCAGACCCGGCAAACTTCGTTTGCTAAACAAATTTGTTAGGGCGTTGCTTTTCCTAAGCAAACATTCTTGTTGTATTATCATGCGATTTAAATAGATTGCTAGTAACTTAAATTCGCTTTGAATAAGCGGTACCTCCCCCTGATATTATAAGTCCTATATTTTTTCGCTATTATAGTTCTTAATATAATCGATAATTAATATTTGCTTTAAATGGGGGTACCCCTTCTTCTTGTCCTACCCGTCCAACATTTTGTCTAGTAAAACAGTTGGAAGAGAACTGAAGTTGTTGGGACCAAAATTGAGAACTCTTGCTGTTATATTTCATTAGATATTCGATGACCAATATTTGATTTGGATGGTAGTATTCCTCCCCTGGTCCTGGTCCGATATATTAGGATCATTCTGTGAAGTTTTTATCAAAATTAGCTTAGCCTTTTTGGAGTCTATACAACACACACAAACATATATACAAACATCATATTTAATAAATTATAAAGTTGTTTACTTCGAAGTGAAAAAATATATGATTATTGGTATCGACTTTATATGTGTTTTTAAGGAGTATTTTAGTCTAATTTATGTCAATCTTATTATTGAATATTTTATTATTCTGATATTTCCGATATTTTTAATTTATCGAAATCATTTTTAATTTTTAAACAAAATCACTGAAGGTTTGGGATCAGTTTTAAAAAATTATGGAAAAACTTATACAGTTCTAAAAATGTCATTTAGTTAAAGTTTTAATTTTTCTTAAAAACTTATATTTTTGAAGCAAAATCACAGTTTCACCAAAATTAGCTTTTAAGTTGTTTTTTAAATACCTCATTTTTAAACAAAAAAAAAAACTAAATTTAAAATGAAAAAGAGCTCCCTACACATCCGGTAGGAATAAGCACTCGGTTAGCTTAGTGCTCGGAATATTTGGTACGAAAATTTAATGCTAATGCAGGTTTAAATGCATACAAGACTCATAACGTTCCTGACAATAAGGTTGGTAAAAATTTAGGGACCAACAGCAGATCACGGAAGTCAATTTTTATAAAAACAAAGTTATTCTTGCTGGATGACAAACATGTCCACTTATTTTTGGCCTGATTTGGCATCCTGTTACTGGAAAATTGTAGAAATTTACATTTATAAAATATTTCTTTTTAAGAAATCTTTAAATGTCATTATTAATTATCAGTTGTTTTTAAAACTTTTTCCAGCGAGAGTATTGAAATTTATTCCAATTATTATTGTGACCATGAGAATCTTTCAAACAAACAGAATTCTGACACTGCTAAATCAATCCAGAATGATAAAATTAATAAACCCTCTGTGGTATAAAAATGGAATGGGTTGACTGCGAAGCGTATCGGGTTTTGCTAGTTGAATTTAAATAGAAATTAAATACATTTTCTTCTCAAATTTAAAAAAAATTAACAAAATGTAAAATGTGAAATGCAACTTTTACATTAAATTTCTTCTTAGAGAAACAATGACGTAAAAAAACTTTACTAATTTAATTAAAAAAGTTTAAGTTTTATTTAATTTATAACAAAATAATGAAAATTAACATTTGAAAATAAAATACTTTTGATTTTCTTCTTGATAAACTTAAAAATAACAGAATCCTGGGATTTATCACCAAAAATAAAAAATAAAAAACTAAGATTGATATAGTTAGTCAAGCTCGACTATGGTAAACCCTGCACTAAGATATTAGTAGTAGTTACGAAAAATTAAAGAACGATCCTCGTATAATTTATTTGTCTGATTTATTCTTAATTGTGCTGTAGATTATTGTGACACTTACATTCATATGAAATTTTAATAGAAATTTTGCTTGAGGGTTATATATATCGCAGCTAGAAGAATTAATGGACCGACCCTCTTGTAATTTTGCACATAAATTTTTGCTTAAATTTTTATTTAAGCAGTTATTACTAAAATACCAATATTTATGTCCATAAAACTGATATTTGAAAGGGGGTTGTATGGGACTTATGAGAAGCAATGGATTGACCCTCGCATAATTTTTACATAATTTTAGAATATCATAAGAGTGAACAATTTTGTCAAATCGCTTTATTTTCAAAATCGCTTAAAATCTTATTCCAGGAGAATATTTGTATGGGAGGTACTCACTGACTGACAGGCAAAAGGACATCACGAACATCATTAATTCAACTCAGAAAGTGATTCAAAAAGTGATTAAAGAGTGTATGATACAAACATTAGCACAAACGCATAAAACTCCAACCACCAACGGTGGTGTAGGGTATAAACCCCTTAAAATTAAAAAGAAATAATAAGAGATATCAAAATAAGAAGAAAATTAGAAAATATTTTTTATTCTTTGGTCAACTTTTATCACTAAAAACAAAAAAAAAATAGAAGAAGAAACCTTAAAAAGTAATTAAAATTTATATTCAAGAACTAAGAAGGATGAGAAAAAGAAACTTTTTTCAAAACAGAGAAATATAAACTGAATATTCATAATTTACATTTAAATATCTTTTTTTTTGTTATTTTCGGTTTCCTGTTCCTTGTTCATTTTGTTCAAAATATCAACTGTATGTAGATCCTTATTTACTTGTCACAAAATTAAAAAAGGAAAATAAATAAAAAAGAAAATAAGAAATTTAAGCATAAAACGAAAATATGACAACATAATTTAAAAATATGCTGATTTTAGGTTTTTATTAAAGTTATCATCATCATAATATGCACTGACACATACATACACATATAGGGAAATACATACACATACATGTGGTATATAAAGAAGAATATTCTTATGATTTTCAGACCAACACAAAATTTTTAGACAATTATTGTCTCTCACAGATACAAAAAAAGAAGAAGAAAACAAAAGAAAAAAGCGAAATATAAAATAAAAAATATAACACTCTGACAACAAAACACTACCGCAATAACATGAACACGAATACAAGACAACATGTGAAGAATGAAGAACGAAGTCTTGCCGCTTGCCACATACAACACAATACAGTGAGGAATAAACCATTAAATACCACAACACAACAACATGCCACAACAAGTTAAAAAATATACAAAAATACTGAACACTGAACATAATACAGTGGAGGACAAATAAGTGTTATAAAGTTAATAATGAGATAAAATTTTGGGACTTGATTATTAAATATGTTTATTTCCAAATAGTAATTGATATTAAATTCTGAATGTCAATATCAAGGATATATCAGAACTTTTTAAAGTTAGCAGTACACAGTGGTCAGAGTCGGTGTGAAATTTTTTGAAATTGTCCGGAAATATGTGTCTTAAATTAAAGTTTAGAATTCTCAAAAATGTGAGGATTTTGGGTTTTGGCCAAATTTATTGGAGATCTGCATTCTGTTATAGGATTTAGGCTCTTTGTTTTTAGAAAGTTAGAGGTTTGAAAAAATCAAATTCGAGAGGGTTTTGGATACAAATTTAGAAAAGAAAAAACGTTCTGTGTAAAAATCAACAAGATCAGGCAATACTTTTAGATATATGTAGATTGAAAATCAGGCTCAAAATCTCGCTCGATTTTTGAAAGTTGAAAATAATTGGAAGTCTATATGAGATATCAAATATATTGAAAATTCAACAAAAAATTAAGTTAGAAGTACCCATTTTGCACCCCATTATTGATGGAAACGTTAACTTTCGAATTTCCAAAGTAATATATACTGTTCAACTATATCTAATTTCATACAAATCTATTCAATCGATTAAAAGTTACAGTTATTTGTTTTTTTCAAAAGAATTCAGCGAATAAGTGAGTGTGATCCATTGTGTGATGGACGGTAGACTATCATTTGTCTTTGGTGCGAACGGCCAATTCAATTTCTTTAAATTTCACACATTAATAGTCGAATTGTGAGCGAATTAAATTTTTTAGTTTAGACATTATATACTTCACAGCAGTCTAAAACTTTTATATGTGCTGATACTGCTAGACATATAAGCGGATTAATCTAGTTAATGAAATTAAAGTTAATCATACGACACTCAATGTTTTCTAAACAATTTTGGAATATGGTAAAATTAAATTTTATATAAATAATATTCATACATATTTCAATCAATTTGGAAAAGCACAAGTCCGGAGGAGGGAGGCTTAATCTCCAAAATTTAACTCTTTTAAAAATTCATTTTTGAATTGATCGAAGTAACTCAGGTTAAATTTATGCAAATTCATGCATCCAATCAAAAGTTCCAAATTAATATATAAAAAAATGATTCAGGCCCAACGTGCATTGGTGACAGAAATTAGCTTAAAACTTAAACCAACGCTTTTTTAATTTAGGGAAGTTTTTTTTTTGAAATAAAGATATTTCAGAAATAAAGTTTTTTCAGAAATCTCTTAATAAAATCTTCATAATTTGCTTTATTTTTTTGTTACTCACTGTATTTAAAATACATGAATTCAAGTATATGAACATTTTTTGAGCTAAATAAATATTTATATGTATTTGTTTACAGTTTGTTTCAGCAGACAGTGATAGATACAGGGAATTGTAAAATGAAAAAAAAAATATAATAAAATAACAACAACCACGAATATAATGAAGAAAAAAAAAAAAGAAAAATAGTAAAAAAAACCAAATACCAATGCCAGTCAGCCAACAGTTTGACAAAGATTTACGTTATACATTACAAACGGTTTTGAGAAGCAAAGGAGGAGCGGTGGTGGCTTATACCGCCATCAAAAAAATATTTTAAAAAATTCAAGCAATTAAGGTTGTTTTACGTTTACTTTACTTAGTTTAAGAAGAAAATGTAAATAATGGCAAAATTATATGTGATTAAAATTAATATAAAGAAGTAAGAATATTATATTCGGTTATATCGAATTTTCAAAACCCTTCAACACAAATGCGTGTGAAGTAAAAACATGCACACTCACACATACACTCATAGACATATAAAGTATATAAAAGTTTTCTTTTTAAATACAACATGGGACACTTAATGAGTTATATTTTTGGCTTTAACTTTTTTCTACTGTACCGATTTTGATAATTTTTGTAATGGTAATGAAGTACATATAAAGTAATATTATGGAAAAAATTCATTCTAAATTTCTCAGGCCCCTAACAAACTCTTAGGCCATATTTCATTTAGCTTCATGTATATTATTGTGGATGTAACAGACAGACGGACGGACAAAGCTAAATCGATTCAGATTTTGATTTGTTGAAAGAATTTAAATATATTATGGGATCTGAGATGATTCCTTAGATTAGCGTTACACACGCAATGACAAAGTTTATATACCATCTTCACCACTTGTGGTAGTGGAGGGTATAAAAAGTAACGATGAAAACAAAAAAATCTAAAGGGAGTCTCCCTTAAGAGACCATAAGTAAAATGTTTAATAATTAATGTTTTTAAAAATTTCATACTATTAAAATTCAAATTTAAAACCATAAATAATAAATCTGTTATACAAATATTATTAATTTTCCATAAAATGTATGAAAAATTCAATTTAAAAAATTAAATTTTATTATAATTTTCATGGGGAAAATAAATTATTTAATTGAAATTTAAAACACATGTAGAAGGTGTGAAAGGTGGGTTCTAGCATTGTGTTTTTTTGGTTGGCATTACAAAAATATTTATATTTATATAAAATTAAAATTAAAATAAATTATTTCAAATATTTTCAACACAAAATTTATATGATTTACATGATTAAGCGCCCAACAAAATACATTTGGTTAATATTTTCTATCTATTTTTCTTCATCATCTATTTTTTCTGATTTTTGTGTTAATTTAATTTATGGTAAAAATATAATAGAGAATTTAAATATATTTTACAAATATTACAAAATTATTTTGGCAAAATTTACCAAACATCTGTCAAATAGATAATTATTTGCTTTTTTTTTGTAATTTGTGTTGATTGTAAATATTTAGAGATTAAAGGAGAAAAAAAATTGCAATAATAAAAATAATAAATTATAAATTAATGTTAATTAAGAAAGATATATGAAAGTTATTATTTATGTTTCCATACAGAAAGAAAAAGAAAAGCAGGTTGAATATGTCAATTATTATGTTTGAAGTCAACTTGTCAACTTGTTCCTACGAAAAGTTGACCAAACATTTAAAGGTCTGCACGCATACTGTTTACAATGTTATTAAGCAGTACCAGAAAAACTTGTCCATTAATAGAAAACCTGGTTCAAAGATGTTTCTGAAGCCACAAAAAATTGAAGCACTTTCCAATGAGTTTGAGTTCCCAACACATCCAGTAGGATAGCAGTCCGGTTAGCACATTATATATATATATACTTTTTAATTTTTGATAAGGACTTTTCAAGAACATGTATTTCATAATTATTTTTTTCTAATTCTAAAAATTCATATGAATAAAATGAGGTACAATTGTTTAAAATCAAATATAAATTATGAAGTTTATTTGCAAATATAAACGTATATCAAGTTTATTCGGAGGCGTATACTTGTTAAATAAATTGTTTATATTAATCATACGCAACAATTGTTTACCAAATTTCTTTTAATGTAGGTAAATTTAAATTTTCAACTTTTAATTTTTACCTCATAATCTGTAAGTTTATATAAACATAATATATCGTATACTTAATGTCTTAAGATAAATATTAATCATACGCTGCACAGTGATCCCTAAACGTCTTTTTGGAAATAATTCTGTAACTTTGGAACTACCGAACATTTTTTGAATGAAATTACACATAAACATTCTTAAAGTGTTTTCCAATCAGTTAGGGAAAACATAAGTACTTAGTGAGCCCGGGGGAACCTTTAAAAAATATTATTTCAGATATTGAACTTTTCACAGATAACAAAAATTTCATTCAAAAAAAGAGTACACGTCGACAAGCTCTAAAATTCTCTATAAAAATGAATGTGTGAAAATCTCTAATAGTTTAAAAGACATTTAGCCCAAAGTTAAAGGCCTCAACTATTTTTACACTAAATTTTTAGGTTTTTCTTGACCACGGTAAGTCCATTTCAGTTGTATGAAGAAAAAAATTTACTCAGGCCAGGAGAACATTTTCTTCATAAATCTGAAAGAATTCCTAAAGCAAATGTTTCAGAGAAAATCCTAGTTCACTAAGAGAAACCGTTAAACCCTATATGACTTCTGAAGAGAAAAAATAATGTCAAAGCAATTATTTAAAGAAATAATTTGTTATTCGGCATCGGTAGTTGTTTAAGCTTTCATTGCCTATTTTTTTTTTCGTCAAATATAAAATTTTCATTCATGAATTCTAAGAGATATAAATTGGAGCAAATGAGCGATATGAGGTATATTCTTAAAAAAAATCTATAATTTGACAAACTTCTTTTAATGTCAGTGTGATTGATTTCCTGAAAAAAAAAAAAAAAAAAAAAAAAAAAAACAAAAGTTCGAAATGAGATTCCACCAAATTTGTATCATGGGTATTTGGGATGAAAGAAATGAGAATCTTTCTAAAAGCCTTTACTAAGGACAATTTTGTTTATACATTATACTAAAATTCCATGATAAAAGCTTTAATTATATAAATAATTTTAAAGGTCAATTATTAAAAAAATCACAAAATTTTATTGAAAATGAAATTTTTAGTTTCTTAGAAAATATTTTCGAATTATAACTTTTCAAGAAATAATCATTCCAAAGTATCATTCACTTGTCACGTTGCATTCACTTGTTATGTTACGAAGCATCACTCACTTGTTATACCCTCCAACTGCACAAGTAGTAATAGATGGTATATTAAGTTTGTCATACCATGAGTAATGCCAAGATAAAATCATGCAAGACCTTACATATTCTTGCCTCAAACCCAAATTTGAGTCAAAAAAGTCTTATTTTATATTCTGGAAAACTGAAAAGTATCCAGTTTAATATAAAATATAAAAACACTTTAATATTATCCTTCTAAATTTCTATTATTTTATTAAAACTCTTATTTCAAAATTAATACATTAATCTCATTTACTCGTCATCTATAAGGAAAAATCTATAAATTTGAATTTCTATTCAATTTGAATATTTCTACATCAATGAATATTGAAAAATACCTGCAGGATAAATTAATATTATAAAGATGTCTGCAAGAAAGTAAGAATAAGTTTGTGTATGTATGTGTAAATAAATAATCCATAACATTTAAATTAAAATTAAAAAGTTTTAAAATAAATTACAGGAATTTTTCGAAAATACAAAGAAAATCCTAAGATAAACCTACAAAATAATAAATAAGAAAACTTTTTCTCAAATTTAGCAATTAATTTTAAATAGAAAATTAATTTTCAATTTAAAAAGTAAAATTTCAATTTAAATATAATAATTACAGCTGAATTAAATAATTTATATTTTTTCGTTATGTTACACATCAAACCAAATTGATTAAGCGTCCATTTTAAAATTTATAATACAACAAAACCTAAACGCCACCTCCCCCTAAAAATTCCTTTTAACTACAAATCAATGTCAACATATTGATGTTGCTGTCACTGTTATTATTGCCATTAATGTTGTTGCTATTGCTATAAAAGTCTTAAACACAACAACAAAGACAAATTCAACACAATCCCATCCCAATAAAATTTATATTAGAATAGTCCCTCAACCAATATAGCAATAATCTCTTTTTTTATATACTCAGAGACAGAAATAACAATTATTTGTGACACAGACTCTGCTGACTGATTGTATAAAAATAGATGATGGTGTTGAGGACTAAAAGAAAAAAAAAACAAAAATGCAATATTCGGCTATGCCGAATCTTCAATACCCTCCATCATAAATGTTTTCTGTTTCCTACATACATACTCTCACATACACTTACAAACGTTTTTCTTAAATTAAACTGTTCCTGTGTCGTTCCGGATATCAGTCTATATCTTTTAATGAACTTGTTAAACTTCTCAGGACTACAACAAATACTTAGGCAAAAATTTCATTGAGTTCAATCAACTCAGACAAACGAACATAGTTTTTTAGCGTTACACACGGAATGATAAAGTTAATATACCCTCTTCACCACTTTCATGGGTGGAGGGTATAAAACCAAAAATAAACCAACAACCTGAAAATCAAAAAAATCAAAATAAATCGAAAAACAAAATACAAAAATAAAACAAAAAAAAATTGCAAAAGAAAAATATTTTGAAAATTTTATTTTTATCACAACATTCAGAGATTTATAGACAAATTCACAAATACCTCCTTTATACGTACGTAAGTATATATTTATAGGTAGTGTGCTTGTGTGTATGTGAGTATGTCTGTGTATTGTATACTTGTGTAGTAAATGTTACGACATATTTAATTATATGTGATTAATATTTATATTTGTGTATGTGTTTGTTTTTGTTTCAGTTTTGAAAACAATTTGACAAAAAGTATTTAAAGGTGAATTTGGAATTACGGAAGTAATTAAACGTCAAAAAAAGAGAGATTATTGTGAATGTGAAAAAAAGGAATGGAAAATTTAAATTAATCTCAATTATTTGTGAAGATTTCTTCTTTAATTTATTTGTTTCCTTCTTCATTTTAAATAAATTTTTTACAAAAAACTTGAAAATTTTACCAAAAATGTTATTTTTTTTCTTAAAATTGAATTTTTCACTTAAACGAATTTTTTTCACAAAAATTAAAATTTTTAAAAAAAATTCTAGAGAAAATTTAAAAAATGCTAATTTTTTGCATTCTTAATGTTATTGGAAGAACAAGCGTTCAACTGCTGTCAAATTATCTGTTTTGTTATGGAAAACAATTTTACCGTTATACTTTAAATTTTATTAATTTTCTGATAGACAAACCTGAATTCACAATCAGTGACTGAAGGATAAGAGAGGATAATGTGAATAAGGTATGGCATAACTATTAAAGCCAAAAAGAATTGAAGTTATGGAATTGAAGGCTGTTTAATGAAAGAAGAATTTGGGTGTCATACAACAAGCCATTTCTACGTTTATTTTATTTTAGGTACATGTGAACTGAACGTTAAAACCGATTTGTATGTCAGAATATCCATAAAGTTAAAATAGAATTTATTGATAGAATTAAGTTTCTATTATGAATTGTTGTAACTGAGTCTGACGATGATATAAAAAATCAGTAGATTTATTTGAAAATATTTATTAAAGAAAAAGGACCACTAATAACACGTCGTGGTAAGACTATTTCAAGACCGCTAAAATTGTTTGTAAAATGCGCAGAGTGTTCAAGTCACTTTTTTTGTGGAAATAATTAAATAAGTTTTGAATCGCTAGAGATGATAAGCGATTGAAATTACACATGATTAGAGCTGAGTTTTCTATGAAGCATAATAACGGTTCAGGGAGTGGTCAGAGGCGAAGTCGGCGATCCTCCAAAGTTTGTCACATATGCTATGTCAAAAAAAATATATATAATAAATTGAGGCAATAGAAATCTAAAATATACGTTTTCCTATATTTCATAGATTCATTTAAAAAGACAAAACAACAAGAGTTTTCATTTATTCTTTTGTTTCGATCGATGTAGAACGTGCACGCAGACAAAAAATATGTTTGCGGTAACCATAATATTGTTACCGTAACTATAAATTTGTTTATTCGCTTTGTGATTTTGCATTAATAAAAATAGTTATTGTTATTTTTTGTTATACCAATAAAAATTTGTTTATTGCATTGTTATTTGCACTGATAACAACAGTTATTGTTTTCGCCACTAAAAATATTATTGTCGCCACTAAATTATTGTTAGTTCAAAAAAAGTTTCATATAAAATATTTCAATAAATTTCTCATTTTATTCCTGTAAAACTTTAGAAAATATGTAAACATTATTTGAAATATTTCCGTCACATTTTCCATGACAACACAAAAAAATATATACTTGTTCATATTCAGTTGTCAGTAAACTGAAAATAATATTTTGTTCTAATAACAATAGTGTTTTAATAATGAGTTGTTTAACAACAATAAATATATCCAAACATATTGTGACCACAATGTTTGTTTTATTTAATAAAAATAATTTTGCGGGAACTAAATTGTTATGAAAATAAAATAAATGCAACAATAAACATGTTGGTTATAACAATAAATGTTTGCCGCAAATATATTAGTGTTTGTGACGAACATATTGCAAAGTGCGTCTGTTTACCGGTAGGTAAACATAAATCGGATTGATTTATTCTTTACCTCAAAACTGGCACAGAGCCCTTGACGCGGAAAAAGATGTGAAAAGATAGAGTCTAAGGATGGACAACATTGTAAATATAGCAAAATATTAAAGAGTACATAATTTCGGTACAGGGATTTTATTGATGTTCCTAAAATAATTTCTAAATTGAACATGGTGGAGGGTATTAAAAATTAGGCATAGACGAATTTAGAATTCTTATTCTTTCCAAAATGTATTTTCAATTAAGTATAAATCTGTGTAAATTGTTTATATTTTCCAAGCTAATAACAGTAATTAAAACTAACAAAACTTGACTTGTTTTTCCAAAACAAAAAAATCATCGACCGAAAAAACTTAATTTAAATAAAAACAAAAATTTAGTTAAATTAAGAAAATTTAATATAAAAACCAGAAAAAAGATACAATTTAATCGAGATACACTCACACACTTTACACTTTGTTGACACATCTGCACACTTGGTGCCACAAAGATATTAGAATAAAATACAAAATACACAACAACTACAACAAAAGAAAAAAATGTACATAAGTGTAAGTGACTGCAATCGTGATAACAATCGTTGTAAAACTTAAAGAAAACTTTTTTCTCTTTGACAAAAAAAAAATATTTAAATGTGAGCTTGTGTGTGTATGTGGTGTGTTTGTGTATCTTTATGGATAAGGGAAAAATGTCTAAAACAATTTCATGCAATTTTTAAGAGTTTAAGAAACAAGTGGTTTGTTTCTTTCTTTACTTCTTTTTCATTTTTGTGTGGCACACATTCATGCATTCTCATTCACTTTAGTTTTATATATATTTTTTTGTTGTTATTTTTGGATATAAAATTGTAATTCCTATATAGTGTTTTGTATTGGACCCCTCCAACATACATTTACAAGAAATTCTGGTAAAGTTGTTGAGCAAATTTAGAAAGAAGAAGATATAATACAACAACAGCAACTATTGAAAATTTTCAGTGGAAAAAAGTTATTATTTTTTTACTTGTTTTTATTGTAAACAAAAAAGGAAACAAAATAAAAGACACGTAAACAAGCTTCTTTAATATTATTTTTTATTTCCTGTTCTTTTTCTTACATTTTTTCTTTCAACTTCGCTTCGTTTAAGAAAGAATTTTAACTTTATATTTTTTGTTTTTGTATGTGAATTGTAAAAATTCTACAAGAAAATGAAAATATAATTGTGAATTCGTTTTGTATTTTCCAGATAAAACTAGAGAAGAAGAAGAAGAAGAATACGAATATGTTTTTAAAACCTTTAAGTAAAATAAGAACAAGTAAGAATGCTATATTCGGCTATGCCGAATCTTCAATACCCTCCACTATAAATGCGTGTGAAGTAAATACGTTATGTTTCACACTCACACAAACGTATACAATATATGAAAGTATTTTTTTTAATTAAACACAAGAACATTCAATGAGTCATAAAATTAGTTATGAACCGATTTTTGGAATGATAAAGAGGTCCATATAACATAATATTTTTCTCCTTATTTTTCGAGTTATAAGTGACAACTTTATGAAAATTCCTCACTTGAACTTAGAGAATGCCTCAGATATCAATCTATATCTTTTAATATAGTGAACACATTTTCCTGAATGTAAATAGGAAACTTCTCAGGACTATAACAAATACTCAGGCCAAATTTAATTGAGCTTTGACAATTATTGCAGATCTCAACATGCCAACAACAAACGGTTATAGCTAAATGGACTCAGATTTTGATTTGATACAAGAATATATATACATTATAGCGTCTGAGATAACTCCTTCTTAGTGTTACACACGAAATGACAAAGTTAATATACCCTTGTGTTGGTGGAGAGTATAAAAATGAAATTGGAAATAAAGTGGAAGAACAGATTGCAATTTACTTAACGATAACGAAATTTTAGTTTAAGTACTTTTTGAAAGAAATATCGATGGGATAAATTTTTCCAAAAAATATCAATTTCTTTATAGATGATTATTAAAAGAGAAGAGTACATTATAATCGTCCAAATTGAAATATAAATACGTTTTTTAATAAATCACTTTAAGGAATTTTTGATGTTTGATATTAAGTGAATACAAAATATTTGTCATCATTTAATTTATTAAGATCATGAACATGAAAAACGGAAATTGTTAAATAATTTAATTTAGAATATTTTCTTTTTCTCAAAATAATTAATAGACATTTTTACGAATGGAATTGACAATTTCAGTTATTGTTTACTCGACGTATTTTAAAGAATAATTTTAGGGAAAATTATGACTGAGATATGAATATTATTTTAAATCACAATCTTAGAAGAATTAAATATATATTTTCTTTCAAATCAAAGAATCAATTTCTATGACGGTGATTTGAAAAAGTGTCGATCTTAACTGAACATTACACTCTTATTTCTCAATTATATAATTAAATAATTCTTTCCAAATACGGAGAATAATTTTGAAAAAACAACTCTCACACTTACCTGAAAATTAAAAAGAGAAAATATTTGATTCATAATTATGTAACTTCATTTTGAAATTTAAATTTATTAAAAAGTAAAATTTTATAAACAAAAATGGTCGACCAATAAAACGTACTCTTAAACGTGGGTCAGACCTTAACATCAAATTATTTCCCAGCATTAATAATTGCAGTTTTAAACTTTTTGAGAGATTTTTCTTAAAATTTGTCCTAAATAAATCTATGTAATTTGATTTAATATGGATGATATAGAGAAAAAGGGTCTTCAGTGTTAGATTTTAAAGGATTCCAAAAATTCAAATTCGGGAAAAGATGGTGTGATTTTTCAACAAAGTTTCAAAATCCATGGATTCGAACTTTTTGAGGTTTTCCTCCCGCTTTATACAACAAAAGTATGGCATAATAAATTATTTGATCGGCCTATTCGAATTGCAGTATTTATGTTGTATTATGAAGCATAAACTGAATCAAATGTCGTAAGGTAATATTAACGAAAAAAATTCGTAGAACCTTAACGAAAGAAAGTGTTAAATAAACAAATTTTTATTCTAATTAACAAAATTTGTCTTCAAATTGAAGAAAATTTTATTCAAATTAGTACATTTGATCAAATAATTGTTTAGTAAAAGATGTTAAATTGAATAAAATTTCGTAAAAAAAATTTACGAAAAATTTATCACAGATATTTATTAAAAATGTCAGTAACGCATCGTATGTTAAGTAACACACAAATTTATTCAATTCTACATACTAAAACGAAGTTAATTTAAATAAAAATTTGGTTAATTTAACAATTTTTTCATCAAATAATTTTGCATATTTTCTTTAAAATATTAAATGAACATTCTAATTAATATGATTGAAATTAAAGGAATATTTTGCATAAATTCACGAAAATGCAACTGGAAGATCAGCTGATCAACAAACTAGTAAGTAACTGTTCCTCAGAAATACAAGTCGGTTGGCTCACTACCGTCCTATTGCATTATTTTTAGTTGTCTATTACGTTTTCTACACTATTTAATTAATATATAAAATAAGCCTTTACCCGGCTTGCTTTGCTGCTCAAAAATTTTCCCTAGTCCTAGATCTCAAAAGAAATTTCACAAATCACTAATTGACGTATATTAAAAAATTTTATTGGGATCAAATTCTCACTGTAGTAGATCTATAGATATTCAATAATATTTGCTTTGTACGGGGGCTTCTTCTCCCCTGATCCTATCCGTCTTACATTTTGTCCAGTAAAACAGTTGCTTGAGGAATTCATTGGGTCCAAAATTAAAAATTCTCATTGTTACAGTTCTTGAGATATGCTGTAGTAAATATTTCTTTGTTTGGAGAGTACTTCTTTCCTTGGTCCTTAATAGTTTATGAATGAATTTATTACAACAATTAAATGTAATTCTTTCCCCAATTCAACAAAAATTTCGTAAATTTAACATAAATATGGTATTTAAATTGAACAATCATCATCAATATAAAGAATTTTTTTATCAATTTGATTAATGTATTATTCAAATTAAATAAAATTTATCAAAATTAATCGCATTTTTATTAACTAATTCAAATAGACATTTTGGCAATTTTTCTTTAATTTGAAGAATTTACGAAAAATTAATGAAAATTTTCGTAATGATGAATAAAGGTTTCGTTGGCTGATATTTTACCTACTTTTTCAATTCAACACCCTTTTTCGTTATATTTACTATCTTTTTAAGCTCAGTATTTGATTGTGTTTAAAATAATTATTGAATATTACTCATACGTCAGCATATAATTTTTGAAAATTTTTACCTGACACCTATTAAATTTAAAAATAATATAATTTTCTCCAAAAAGTTACACTCTTTTGGTATTTTTTCCTTAAACACCCATAAAATTCTCATTTAAATAAATTACAATTTAAGTTAAAATATAAAAAAATAAACTACTAAATACAAGACAACTATATTCCCAACTAAATAAAGAACAATTGTTGGAAATTTAACACAATAATATATGGTGTCTTTACATCTGAAACAAAACTTAAGAGTTTCTATTCCCCAAATAAATTGTTGGTATCAAAACTTGTATTTAGCACTTTAGAACGAGCACTAAAAACTAAAATTAGAAATAAAAAAACATTCCAAAATTAAACCACATTCACTGCAATACTTGACAATGAATTGTTGTCTAGTGTAAAGAATAAACTTTTTTCCTTTTGTCGGATCAGGGTAAAGTTTTTGTATTCCAATTTGGAAATAGAACAGAAAAAAACAACAAGAAAAATATTAAGTTATAGTTTACGTCTCTTTTTTTTACTCTTCATAAGATCAGATCTTTCCAAGAGTTTAATTTTATTTTTTTAAATGTTAAAAATAAAAATAGATAAAAATGAAAAAGAGCGAAATACAAAATAGAATTTAAATATTAACTATTATTAGTTTTATTTTTTAATCTTCACAAATGACGATTACAATTTAGGATCATTTGAAAATAGAGATGTTGCTCCGAATTTTCCATACTCTGCAAAATATTCTACTATTAAAAAACATACATATCTAATGGCGGTAAAATGACATAGAATTTGTTAAGTTTTTGTTTTCTTTTCAACAATTTCGCATTTTTAAGCGCATTTTGTTTTGTTCTTACTGAAAGAAGAGTAAAATAAGTTTAATTTATGAATTTTAATCGAAAAGAGTTTTATTTTTTAATCTTCGCAAATGGAGATTAAAAATTAAGATCTTTTGAAAATATAGATTTTGCTCCGAGTTTTTTTTATACTCTGGAAAAAAAAATCATACAAATCAAATGGGGATAAAATTATATAAAACTTGTTAAGTTTTTGTTTCCTTTCAATTATTTTGCATTTTTAAGCGAGTTAAACAATATTCTTCTTGTTTTATTCTTAACTGAAAGAAGAGTAAAAAAATATTTTTTTTAATTTTAATCGAAATGAGTTTTATTTTTTAATCTTCGCAAATGAAGATTACAAATTAAGATCATTTGAAATTATAGATTTTGTTCCCAGTTTTTCTATA
Organism: Cochliomyia hominivorax; assembly: GCA_004302925.2. Classification (NCBI taxonomy): domain Eukaryota; kingdom Metazoa; phylum Arthropoda; class Insecta; order Diptera; family Calliphoridae; genus Cochliomyia; species Cochliomyia hominivorax. The sequence continues at coordinate 94,369,962 of PYHX02000467.1, read as the reverse complement.
CTCTGGAAAATACTCCATCTATTTGAAAACAAAAATAAACATACAAATCTAATGGCGATAAAATGGTATACGAACAAGGAAAAATAAAAATACTTTTAAAAGCAACTTTTAGTTCAAATGACTGATTAGTTAAAATTAAGTTTGTTTTTTTTTCTTTGTCTTGTATTTACGAAATTAAATTGAACGAATAGATGAACGAGTGTATGAATGAATGATTAAATGGCTGCACAAATGAATGAGAGAATGTAAATATATAATGAAATGGTTGAATGCATTAAGGGTGGAGGGTTCAAAGAGGGTCGTTTGTAACTTTTGTAATGCATTGAAACAATTTATATTCGTTTAAAATACTTAGAGTGTTAAATTAAAACCACAAAGGGAATTAACTTCACAATCGAATAAATGTCAATGTAAAATGATATTAATATGATTAATTTGATTCATTGGCGCAACAAGAGGAGAAAAAAAGGTCAAATGTAGAAAAAACTATTGAGAATTTAAACATTTAACGATTATCTGACTGGTTTTGAATGGAATATATTTTATTAAGTTTTGATAAAATATAACTATTTACAGGTGACACAGCAACGCATAATCATTTAAGGCTGGATTAAATAATGGGGTTCTTTCTATAGCGATATGTTCTGAGGGAGTATTATCTTTTATAAAGTCAGTTTGTAGGGCTTATTAATAAAGCTATAATTTTTCAATAAAGTAATTTGAATTTAGAAACTCAAGAGATCAATAACGTTTACAAAAATATTTTTACTTGAAATTGATGATAAGTGAAAAGTTCAGAGAAGCGATTTGTAGTTTAAATTTCAAAAATATCCAAAGCAAATATTTTGGAATCCCACTAAAAAGACTTGTAAGGAATGAGATCGTAATGTTCTTAATACACGTTTTTCATTGAAACTTTTAAACCAAATGTTGTCATTATCGTTATTAATATTACATGAAACAAATGAATATATTTTGTTAATCTGCTTAAAATTAGTGATAAAAAATGCGTATTAAAATTATTAAATATTTTCAACACAACCCAAATTGGTCCTACAAAATGTTGGCCAAACATTTAAAGATCTTTAGTCAAACTGACAACAGTATTATGAACAGTATCGAGAGAACTTATCCCTTGACTGAAAACCTAGTTCAAGTAGAAAAAATTATCCACATGATATTGCTAAAGTCAAAAAAATAAACTCATGATTTTTCGCAACTCCTGGTCAAAAGTTGTATGTAGCTGATGCTCAAGGGAATGTCAAAATTTCCCAAAAAGCACTTGGTATGGCCAGCAATATGCATTTGCGGCGAAAAGCCAATTGTTTGTTACAACTGACTCTATAAATACAGAAATTTACATCAAGAGATGTTAACAAAAAGCTGCTTCGATTTATAAGTCTTAATAATGAATAAACTTATTTTTGCCCTGACTTGGCATCCTGTCACTATGTTAAATAAGATACAACCACAATAATATGGTATTTATACCAAAAAAAGGGAATCCTCAAAATAAGGCAAAAGCCAGTACAGAGATGTTAGGCTCTAGTTAAAAGAGATTAAAAGGTCCTAAATAAAGTATTCTAGAATTTAAATGGCAAACAAATTCTTGAGCAAAATGACAGAATTCAGTATAAAAATGTATAAATGCGTGGGTTTCCGAAAAAGATTAAAAACGCCATCAATAGTGATAGTAAAACTATAAACGCAAATTAGAACTGTAAGTTTAGTGGCAACGGTTTTTAACAACTTATGAATGTTTAGAATGTTTCGATCTCACTCCTTAATTAAAATGAAAGTTTTTAAATGTCTAAAAATTGTGATGCGTATTTTTTTTAAAGGACATAATTATGGTCTTCGTAATCCTACCAAAGGATAAACAAAATTAACAAAAAAAAACTGATTAATCTTATAAAACAAGAAACATCCCGTAATAAATTAAATTCTGTGCCATTAAAAACAAACTAAATCTTCCCGAGGCTGAATTACTGATAGTTACTCTTCTCTTTTTTCTTAAAAAAATGGGTGAACAATGCATAATGCATTTGCGGTACATACCTGTCTTGGTCAGTCCGAACTTAAACTAAATGGAGAACTTGTGTGGATACATTGCACGAAATTTTATTTAAAAAATGTCCAAAACGAAAGCATAACGAATGTAACAGATCTAAAACTAAACTTTAAGGAAGATTGGGTGGAAATTGATTCCGAATTTCTAAGAAATTACTGGAATTAATGGCAGATCATACTTTTTGACTTTATCCAGAATAAAGGATCATGCACCCAGTACTAATAATGCTATAGAGATTGTTAAACTTAAATGCGTTTAAAGGAACATACAATATAAATGGCAGTGGAACTCTAATATTAAGTACAAAAAAAATTGAAAATTTCAGTTCAAAATTCAATGTTCAAAACTCTAGAAATATGTATTGGCCAAAAAAGTCAAATTGACTGCTTTCTAAAAAGCGACCTAAAACATAAATATTTGAAATTTCAATGATAATTTCAATATAATTTGGACTTAAGGAGCAAAGTAAATTTTAAATCTCACTCTTATATATTGAGGTTGTGTTAGATATCGGTCTATTCGGTCCTTTAATTTTACTATTAAAAAAGTTAATAATAGAAATATATTATTTTAGTTCTATTTATTTATTATTTCTTTAAATATTTATTTTTAATTTAAATACAATTTTCTACTCATTTTGTGATTTTTAATTCATTTCCAAAACACTATAAAATACTTAATTTACTTTAGTATATAATTTATTTTCCCTCTTGATTTAGTGTCCTTAATGAGCCAACAAAATGCCAAATGCCACAGGTGCTAAATAAGGATTTTGGTTTTGAAATGCTAAAATTAAAGCTCTTTTTTAGTTTAGTTTTATGTTTCTAATGACATGCGGAGTCCATTTTACGGGAAATTCTCTCACAATTTATGTGATTTTCTGAATGTATGAGATTTTTAGTATTTTTATTGTTGTTGTTGTTTTTAATTTTTGCCATTTTTAATTTAAATTAAAAGTTATATTTTTTTCAAACAATTTTTAGCCGACAGTGTTAATGACAACAACATTGTTGTTGCTGTTGTTCATTGACATTTATTTCGTATAAATAACATGAATGTTCATGCAATTATGCGTGTCTATTAAGTTTCTGTCTGTGTGTGTGTCTGTGTGTGTGCGTGTGAGTATATATTTAATGGAAAAAACAAATTTAATGGTTTAATGACAATTTCATAATGTTTGTTAGCTGGTTTAATGGTAGTTTACTCGTTTGTATGTATGTGTCTGTTTTGATACTTAATAATGTGTGTGTGTTTTTGTGTTGGTTGTTTGGTTACCGTAAATTGTTTGTGTTCATGTTTATTAAACACAAAGAAGAATTTGCCTTAAAAATTGTCATACATTCTTGAAAATTCAAATTTTCACCTGTATTTTACTTACGTATATATATTTGTGGTTTCTGTGTTTGTGTGTGAATATTTGGTTGCTAATGTCCACATACATAATTTCCTCATCATCACCTTTAATCATGACATAGAAAAATTAAAATCCTAATGTCATTCACATTCTCAATGATGAAAACACAGCACAAACTTATAAAAAAATAGTTTGTATGTTTTGATTTTTAAAGCAAAAATAGAAAAAGGCGTTTAAAATAAAAATAATTAAAAAAAATAATTTAGTTAATTGGAAGATTTACAACAATTAAAAAGGCAATAAAAATCAAATTAAAAGATTTTAAGCGAAATATTCAAAAAAGATAAAAATTCAGATCTTAAACGAGATCTAATTCGAAATAAAAATTTAAAAATATTTCGGACAAAAAAAATATGCTATTGCGAATCTTTAATATCCTCCATTTTGATTAATATTAAAATTATTGTGTTAACATATTAAAAATCCAATTTTAAATGGGAAACCACTTCTTCGTGTCCTTTTCCGTGAAATTTATTTAAATTTTCTCTCTTAGTATCACATATTAAAACTTTTGTTTAAATAAGGGGACTACCCCTCCTCCACACCACATTCAAGATTTTGTTAACATTATTATTACCATATTAAGGCCCTACCTGAAAATATCATAGCATACAAAAGTTTGTTATCAAAGCACTATTCATGTGTCAAATTTCGTGAGATTTCAAATTTAAGTTAAAGAAATTTGCGATATTAACAGTTTCGTTTGTGAGGAGAATATTTCTTCCCGTGCTCCATCCGAAAATTTCATAGAGCGTAACGTTTTTCACTAAAGGCAATAACAGCGTTCTAAGTTTTATGAAAATTGAATAAGCCGCTTAGTCACAATAGTTGTACAAGTTTTGGTCTAAGATATCGATCTATATTTTTTGAAATTTATCCCGATAACAAAAACTTAGTTTAAATTTTATTGTGCTCTGTCAATTATTGCGAATGTGATCGTAACAACAGTCAGACGGACAGGCGGACATTGCATGTAGTATATATCAAATGATGATATGATGGTGTCTTGGATGATTTCTTTCCGGCGTTGTAAACGAAATTACTAATGAAATATACCTCTTGTTGTAATGAAAGGTATAAAAATAATATAATCCAAATAATAAAATATTTTTTCTCACCTTGATTTTGAATTCCCATTATTCTACTACTAGTAATAATAATTTTATATTATTTATTGTTATAGATAATAGTCAGAGGTTCAAGCTGACTATTATCCACAACTTTACCACAACTTTATCTTGCTAACATATGCAATCTTCATATTTTCTCATCCATAGAAGGGAGATAAGCATCTTCCAGCAAATCGTTATAAATTGTGCTTTTTATTTTTGTTTAAACAAAACATATTTTGGATTTGTCAACAGCAGAAAATGCTGCCTCAATCATAACACTACCAACGCTGAAATTACGTTTTTACATTCTAACATAGTTTGATCTCAGATCGCATCAATAACATGAGTACGAATCAGCACCGTCTAAATTACATTTTTTTGTCAGTAGAAATTAAATTTTCCCACTTCCCTTCATCTATTTTTGAGTATTTTGTTAAACTTTACTTTCTTCCATTTTATATTTTCATATCTTTGTAAAATATGAGTAACGCTTTCTGAGCATCTTTAAACGTTATGAAATTTATCGATTAAATTGGAAAATTCAGAAAAGCAATTACTATGTCTGCGTTTATAGAAATATTGTACGTAATAAAGCACCAATAACATTTAATCGCGTGAACAAGACAATCAACAAAACTAAGAAAAATTTTGTTTACATTAAGAAAGTACAGTTAAGTTGCCTCTTCTCAAATCTCTTCAACTTTACTCTTAAATGAGAGCAAAAAGGTAAAAATGGAGAAAAATATGCATTGCGTTTATAGAAATATAAACGTAAAAAAGTACAGTGTATGTACTTTACGGAGTCTTAGATAATACATTCTTGGCATTGCAAATAAAATGTCAAACTTATTATACCACCATCATCACCACTTTTGGTAATGGAGGATATAAAAAGAAGAATCATTTTCCGAATTTTTCATTGCCTTAATTTTTTAATTCTCATAATTCTTCTAATTGTATATTAATTTTGCGCATTCACAACTGTTGTATAAAATAGATCATTTTTAAAATGAAAATTAGACAAAAAGTCGAAATGAATACTTTGGTCTTTATAGTGTTAAAATTAGGTATTTTTCTTCCCTTCAAGTATTTGCCAACTACAATTTTCAAATTCATGCCATCACTGAATTCTTCCCCAGTATCGTTTATTTTTTTCCTTATTTACTCTATTAACCCATTGAAATTCTTTGTTAATTTTCCTCATTTTGTAAGTTAATTGTTATTACAGTACATTTTTGTTGTTCTTGTTAATTGTATTGGTTGTTTATTATTGTTTCGATTTGTGTGTTTTTAATGCTTGCCCTCCTTTACCTTCCTTTATTTTGGGTAACGTATCAGAAAAAAAAATAAAAAAAATTAACACAAAACCACACCACGTTATTGGTTAAAACAAAATTAATTTATCTTATATGTGAAAACAAAAAAATGATTATGAAAATGTTGTCTTTTGAACATGTGTACATCTTTCTGAATATATGGCAAACTGTTAATCATTTATATTTTGGAGTTTTGGAAAAACCAATCAGGAAATTGTATAAGGGCCTATATAAAATAATGGACCGACATAACATTTCACTGTCAACATAATACTACTACCAAATTTCATGATTTTTTAAAATTTGGCCCTGTACTTTGCGACAAGCTTTACATGGGACAATCCGACAAGACGAATGTGATTCATGACATGCTTAAATCAACATCAGACTAAAATGAATACTTAAAAGTGGTGGTAGGACAATTTCTTCTGTACGTTACAAACATCTGCACAAGTGCATTATACCCCCACAACCTATGGTAGTGTAGGGTATAATAAACACATATATAAACGGAAGAATGACTTAAATATCTCTGACAGACAGTCCCCTGCCAAATTAAATGAAACACATTCAAATTGATGATGGCTTCTTTAGTTGAGTGTTAAACTAAAAGACTGGCCGATAGACTGACTCACTAACTGTGTGAGTGAATGTATAAGTGTTTGTTGTTGTTGGTTTTATGAAAGTAAAATTCATTCACTTTTCATTAACACACACTTTCACTCTAAATAATTATTTTTCTTATTTATTTCTACAGTTTTTTGTTTCATTTTTTTTTTGGGGAATTTACCAAATACTGATGGTAAATAGCAGCACACAGTTGGTGGCATATAAACTTATATTTACATATATTCATACATATGTACATATGAGGAAATTAAAATAGAATTTTACTATTTTTTTAACCCTCTTTAAATTTGAAACTAGAGGTTTTTCAGGGTTAGCAGTTGTAGTAGTAGTTGTAGGCCTATGAATATGAATGCAGGCATTTTCACTTAAATTAACATTAATTTATTGTGTTGGTTCCTATGTGTGAGTGTGATAGTGTATGTAAATGTATATTTGTGTTTTCATACGGAAATTACAAAATCATTTTCGCATTTTATTTTCTCAATGTCATTTTCAATATAATTTGTTTTGGAAACTCACTGGGAAGAATTTAAGTTCCTCAAATATATTTCGTTTCAATTTCCAATTTGAATTCAAGAGAATTCATTGTGAATTAAATAAAATAAATGGAAATTTTAAAATTCTAATAGGAGTTCAATGGAAATAAATGTAAACGGATTACAATTTTTTGTAATATTTATAACTCTTTAATTATAGGAAATTTGTCAGCATTAGGTTTTTGTAATAAAAAAATGATGATCTATATTTCAAACAGTTTGTCGAAAAAACCATGTGATGGTATCAAAATTATAAATGTGTGTATTTGACATTTTTCCTTTTAAACAGTTCAATGGTAGTTTTTTCCTAAATCTCAAACTCACATTTTATAGACAATTGATAATTCAATTTTACACCTCTCCCTAGTGCTACCAAACTATTTTATATTACTTGAAAATTTCAAGAAAATATGTCAAGTGTCCCAAACACACTAATAAATGAACTCAGATTTATAATTACGATGACTTTAGAAATCTGTCTGAAATATTAAAAGTATATTAATTATGACTAAAAAACTTATTCAATATTCAGGAAATTTGTCTTATCTTTTGTGAGTTCACTTGTGAAGATAAAAAATAAAAATCATTTTTGGGTTAAATTTGTACTGATCGACGCAGGATCATTTTCTGAGTATATAATCCGGAAACTAATGGACCGAATTGTGTTACGTTCTTGATTAAAAAATTCTACTAGTTATTTCCGTTCAACTTATGAAAAAAAACATTTTTCTATCTTACATAGCAGGTTCAAGAGTTTGAAAAAATGATAAAAAATTATGACACGAATTAATTGAATCTCTCCAGCTCATAAATCCGTTATATAAATTTAAATCGAACTGTGAAAATAAGTGAAAAACATTTTCAGAATATTAATTTCCTTCAGTTTTTTTGTTTATATCTCTACCAGATATACATATCATATATTTTTGGTGTAGATCGATTCCATAAACTTGATTTCCATTGATACACGATCTATAAAAATCTAATTTTTTTCACACGTATTATATTGATTGGAATTTTGATTATTTCCTTGTGGAATAGAGTGATTTTTTTTTAAATTTCCTGACGAAAGAAATTAAATTTGTTGGCAAATCTTTGGTATAAGTTTCAATAGGATTTCTTAAAAAAATATAACTTTATAAAGAAAATTACATTTTTATCAGCTACTAAATGTTGCCGCCTTAAAAAAACATTTTTTTCAAGTTCTAACTGTAAGTGAAAGTAACCTTTAAACTGATTCAAATGTTGAAAAGGTTCTTACAGAAACATTATTCAAAGTTTTATAAAAAAATCTGGCTCACGTTACAGAAAAATTTTAGAGACGATATTTAACAATGTTAAAAATGGGTTAACAGTTTTTTTGACTTAAATATATCTGAAACTATGTTAACGTATTTTTTTTTTTGACATTAACAACGTATATAGATGTACCAAATTTTGATAGGCTCATATCATTAATGAATCTCAAAATACATCATATATAATCATGTTGAATTTTAATCATATTTAACAATTCAAAACCTTCAGAACTTTTTCCAAAAAGATCGTTTCGATGCCACTGTGCATTATATTATTAAATTTACGATTTCTTTGCAATTTATGAAAAATATTTCCATACGAGTAAAATCGCGAAATTTCAATTTTCCAACTCTTTTTCATTACGTTTCCTTTTTTTCCTGTATTCTGCACATTTGGTATAACTCATCGATGACAAAAAAGGGACTCAACAGCAACAAAATCATATTTCAAGTCTCTTGCTATTGTGTTCGTGATATCTTTTGTATTTGGTCATTTAGTCCTGTAAATGGAGTTATTGTTTTTGTTGTTGTTATTATTATTATTATGATTTTCTGTTGAAGTTTTTGGCCAACAATAATGAACTGCATATATAATAGATATGTATGTATGTGTGTATGTATGTAACCATGATATTCCCCTTCAAATTCCTATTTATATAAATGTATTGAAAATTTAATATATGTATGTGTGCATGTGTGTACATGTGTGTATATGTGTGTACACGTGTTGTCCAAATGTTGTTGTAGTTGTTGGTATTACAATATGACGTGAAATGTCTACAATAATATTGTGTTGACGTTATTGTTTTACACGACAAAACATAGAAATCTTAATTAGAGAGGTTTCATTTCGCTAATTAAAAAATTTAATTTCAAAAATTCAACAATTTGATTGACGTTCGAAAATTATTGAAGAAATACGGTTTTTATGAAAATTTGGAATTTCCATAATAAAAAGAAAATGTTACCACCCTAATTATTACATGAATGTATGCCATCAATTTTCAAGTGCCAATATTGTTGCATAAATTTTCTTTGTCTTCTGTTTGTGTGGTTTCCATGTTTATTTAAACCCAACAGATATTTTTACAACAATTGTTTTTTGTTTTTGTTGTACATGTTTTTTTGAAACGTTGTGTATGGGATTACAAGACGATTTTAAAATGATAATGGTGTTAAAGACAAGGTATTGTTTTATATTATACACATAGAGTGAGATAGAGAGGGGGAGAAAATGAAATAAAACCCAAAAAGTCTGTTACTACATTTTAGAATTTTTTTAAAAAACATTTCATGAACGTCTATTTGGTATGACGAGAAGGCTAATCAAATTGATATTGCAACGTCAGTCATTTAAAATGAAGGATAAATAAAGTACTGAGATCAAATTCACACACTGGTTCCAAATCGAATTGTTAGAAATACAGTTTTATGATCCGTTTGAGATATCTTTATAAAAATTGTGGGTGGCGTTCCAAAATTGGCCATTTGGGTATAGTGATTTTTTGAAAATTATCAAAAATATACTCAGTCGAAATAAGATCCAAAAATTTCTTTATTTTGTTTTGTCTTGGTTTCTTTAATTTTTAAAAATATCTGCTGGATACTCAATGAAACTCTAATTAATTTTGCTGCAAGCATCTGTTAGATATACGAAAAAGGTTACATAAATCTAAATTAGAACTTAAGAAAAGCCCCTCTTAATGACGGTAAAATGGATAAGGATATCGAATTCCGAAATTTTTAAATGAACCTGAATCTGAACTTTAATCAAAACCAATGTCTAGACTACAGATCAGTGCTATAATTTGTATATAGTATTTAAGCTAGAACCGAAACTAGAATATGAGCTAGAATCTGAATTAGAAACTGAATTGTTAACTTCAACTTTCTTGAATCGGAACTGAAATCTAAGCCAGGATTAGAATTAAATTGAAATATGAATTATAATCAGAACCTGTATCAGATTAAGAATCAGACCAAGAATCTGAACTTAAAAATTCTACTTCTAGCTCAGTTCTAGTTCAAATTCAGTTCAAGTTCAGTTCTAGTTCAAGTTCTTTTCTCTTCAAGTTCTATTCTATTCCAGTTCTAGATCACTTCTATTTTACTTCTAGTTCTGTTCTATTTCTGTTTTAGTTTAGTTCAAGTTCAATTCTTCAGATTAACTCAGATATTTCAAAAAGTGTTCAAACTTAACCAAAAATATTATTTATAAAGAAAATTTCCTTGTTCTTAATTTTTTACCATAAATTAAAGATTTTTCTAAATTCTTTAAATAATAACATTAATGTATACGTGTACGGAAGTATTTATGTGTATGTACGTGTTAATGTTTGTACATGTGTGAGTCTCCAAGTCTGTGTAGATAATAATTACATTTGTATAGAGAAATATTATACCACCACACAATACTATTACATATACAAACAAGCGTGTGAACATCAATATTAACTAATCGTATATACACACACAAATGCACTCTCACTACTCACATACACATTTCTTCACACTAGTGGACAACAACTAACGTTTGTAGCAAAATTTATACCAACAAAAAAAACAACAATTTATTTCCGTGTTAACAATGTTTAATTTGTTAGTGAATGAGTTTATTTTTAGTTTATTTAATTTTTTTCTCCTTTTTTTTGCTTTTGCTTAAACTTTGTTGTTATGAAATGTGTTATCAGGTTATTGAATTTAATTTGACCTCTTTTCTTTTTTTCCAACTTTTTTTTTCGCTTTTCCACTAAATATTGATTTCATTTCATGTAATTTATTTCATTTTATTTGTTTAAACGTAATTTTGTTTTTCTGTTTTTAATTTGTGTGTGTGTGTATATGTATGTTTGTATGTGTGCGTGTGTGTGTTTTTCCATGACATTCATTGAATAATTATTTTATGGTTTCCGTACAATGCCACACGATTTAAATAATATAAAAGAAGGAGAAAAAAATCGAAACAAATATAATACTGGAACTAATTTAGTAAAATATGATGTAAATGGGGAAATGGAATAACGTCAGTAATCTATACGTAAAAGATTTTAGAAAAGCTGAAATTTATACCACCTATAAGCAACAAGTTTTTTAGGGTCTCTAAAGGTCCTTATAACAATAAAAATTTAATTCCTTAATTAATTTGTTAGAAAAAGTGGATAAATATTTATTAAAATTAAGATATTAATTTAATATGAATGAAGTTTCCCTTAATGCAGGACAATAAAAAATTCTCAATTTTTCATTCAAAAAACTTTTTTTTTGAAAAATTGACTTTAATCACTCAACCGTTAAAAAAGGTTTGGCCCATTATAATTTTTTTGAGTAAATAGCTTATACATGAAGCTTTTTGACATGTTTAGCTTTGGCATTTTTTTTCCTGAGAAAGCTTAAATATTTTTTTAACAGCGATATATCGATAGCACTAACAGGGACAGATGCTTTCCTTAATTTTCTATTCATACTTTTTCGTTGGACATTCTAAAATTAAACAAGATTTTTACTTAATCTTGTTCTATGCCTTCATCATGCGATCAAATGTTCTTAGTGATATTTTATGTGGATTATTTCTATAAATGCAGACGTGAAAAGTGCTTTAAAAATTAACAAAAATACAAATTAACCAAATTGAATTCTACACAAATAAAGAACAAACTAAATCTTCCCGTGATTTTAAACACGTTGCCCACATTTTGCAAAGATATGAAACATAAAATGGATGAAACCAAATTGAAACCAATGATCAGAAATGGCCTAAAGAAAATCGTCTAAAACTTGCACGATAATACATGAAATGGGCAGAGGAGTGAAAAATGGTAATTTTATCTAACGAAAAAAATATAATTTAGACGGTCCTGAGTCATATTTTGATATTGGCATAACTTGAGATCAAGCGATGTTCTGATGTCAAAACATTATTTCGACGGTGATAGAGTTATGGTTTGAGCAAAATTCTCTGTAGTTGGCAAATCTCAAAGTTGTTTTGTTCCCACAAAAACAAGGAAATTGATGAAATGATGGCATATTCCAGCAAGATTATGCTGCGGTACATATGTCAAATCAGTCTAAATAATGATTTATTGAACACAGCATACCTCTGTTGAACTGCGGTCTGGACCACAACCCACTAGAGAAGTTGTGGGGGATACATGGCCCGTAAAGTTATTCAAATAATGCCAAACATAATGTCTTTAAAGGAGCGAAAACTTATAATAAAGCAAGTTTGGAAGACTTTCTGAATTTCTTAGACAAAATAGTAAAATGATAATGCTATAGAGACTTATAATGGCAAATGTGATTAAAATGGCAGTTAATATATAATAAAATGAAAGTAAGTTGATGTTTAATTAAAGTCTTGGTTGATTAACTAAAACTATTATTTGACCAGTAAATATTTTCTTGTTATTTTTTTTAATTCTTAAAAAAGTCAAGTGCGTATATAAAAATATGCACTAGTGTATTTTTAAAGTGAAAATGTTTGCCATCTTTTTTAATAAAATCAGAAAAAAAATCCATTTCTTCAATTGAAAAATGATGTAACTAAATATTGAATTCTGGCAAAAAAAAGTATTTCGAATTTTGTAATGAATCGAGACAATATTTTTTTGGACCCAAAAAGTTTATTAAACTGAAAAAAAATTATGTGCAAAAATAAGTCGAAATTTTAATTTGGTCTAATTTTCTTTTAAACTATAAGAGATATCACACTTTTTTACAATTTCTGTTATGTTCCTTTCATTATGATTGGAAAAATACACTTTATTTTCAGATCCGAAATTACTTTTATTTGTTTAATCTTCACAAACGAACACCGAAAAAGAAGATAATTCAAAAATTATGATTTTATTTCAATTTTTTTTTTGGACCTTGGAAAATTGAGTGCAAGAAGGAATAAACAAGTATCACGGTTGATAGAGTTTGGGCGAATAAAAACAATGTATTTCAAAATATGTAAAAACTAAAGAAGAAGAACAAATGAGAAGAAATATAATGAAACAAATAAACAAATTGTTAAAATTTCCAATTAATCTTTAAGGTAAACGAAACAAGATCATCCCAATACGCATATATCGACAAATAGACATTTATATTTGATTTGTTAGGATTTTTCACAAAATTTATTATTTCAAGTTCAAATTCAAACATGTGTGAATTCTTTCAATCAATTAAAAAAATTGTTGTTTAATTAACAAAGCGTAACGTGAAAAATATTAAATTAACTTTAAAAAAATATTATGAATAAACGATTTTTTTTTTGTAAAAAATTCTTTTGTAGTGTTTTAAATGTCATAAATCTAAGAAAGAAAAGAAGGGAAATGAAAAAATACATGTGACATTGACCGGAAATCCCATGAATAATTTCTTATTATTTTTTAAGTCTCAATTTTAGATCTTTTTAGTGGAATAAGTGTGTGGGAAAGACAAAAAATAGCAAAAAACGAAGCAAAATATTTAGAAAATTGTTAAAAACGCGTATAAACGCCAAAAAGTTTACACATGACCCCGTTGAGATTTTATGTCTTAAATGAGTTTACTCCCATACCAGACACACGCATACATACAAACTTGAATATACATAGAAATTATGTCATTTCGTTTTTGTTTTATATGATGATGACGACGACGACGATGTGGCGTTTGGTTGACTTTGTCGTGTATCACAAAATCTTTATTATAAATATTTTCGCATGATTCAAATAAATATCTCTTTTGGTGAAAACGATATACTCGATATAAAGGAATATATAGTTGGACGAATGAAAGTAACGAATGTTAGAGAGATACAGGAGAGAATATAAAAGAGAGTATCTACTCTAAAGGATAAGAAACTTCAAGGTTATTCAATTGTTATTACTATTATTGTTGTTGTTGTTGTCATTTTAAATGTCTACATGTTGTTTAATGAAGTTTTACGAGTATAAATGATGATGACAACAAGGACGACGGCGACTAACTAACAAAACAAGTCAACATAATTCCATTATGGAAAGTTCAGTTTTTATGGTTTCCTTCGCAGCCCACACAGTTCTCAAAAAAAAAAAAAAAGAAATACAAATTATTGTTTTTTCTCATTTGAAATGTAAAGGACACACGCCTCTTCACTTTAAAGAGTCAAGAGGTTAAATTTTGTAACGAAAACTCCAATAAAATACAAATTCTTAAACAAGATATTTAAAGCAACAAATAAGACTTCTCTTCTTAAAATCAATAATAATTAAAAAATATGTTTATCTACTTACTCAGTTTCATTATTTTCAAACACCAATTCTCCTTGTTGCGGTTCATAGTCCTTGCCACCTTTGGCCGTACCATCCTCCGTCCAATAGGGGATGATAACTTTGCCACGCGCACCCGAATAACGTTGCACTTTCACCTCATATGCACCAACTGATTCAACCAATTCATGATCTTTTTGGCAAATAGCAAAAATACCAGCATGATCATCATCCAATATCATAACTGTGGCCACTTTTGGAACCGACAATACAGCCGGTTCCGAAGGATTACTTAAGCGAACATAGAAATGTTCATCTTGTTCGAAAACATCATCATCAATGACTTCGATTTTGAAACGTTGTTCATCGACACCGGGCGGAAAGGTGAGTACACCCTTTTTGCCCACATAATCACTGCCAGCTTCAGCACTACCATCTTCGGTTTCAAATTCGACCGTGGTATAACCAGATAGATCGCCACGTCTTACTACACGTAGCTCGAATTCACCACAGCTTTCCATTACGGTGTAATGGCCGGGTTCGAAGAACACCCTAAGGGTGGCCTCCTCTTCGTCGACATTGACGTCCACCCGCTGCAGTTGAGCCTTGACCTCGCTGAGATCACTTTGGGCGCGCTCTTGTATTTTACGCATTATATTGCCGCTACCCATCATTTTACGTGTAGCTTGAATGCGATAGAAAGCTCTGGACTTGGGACCACGGTTAATCATTTGCTCCTGAGCCATCATTTCTAATTGCTCCAGATCACTTTGTGGATATTTTTTACGCAAGTCCTTAAGCAAAGAAATGTATTCACGCCGTGCTTCTTCAAAGTCCTTCATTTCTTCAGTCTCTTCGAGCTGTTTGATTTCATCTTGTTGATTCATTTCGAGCGCTGCGTCGCCCTCAGCGCTCACAATAACGCCACGCTTATTCATGCGATAATTCTTATCCAAATATTTGTAGATCAGTAGACGACGATCGGCTATGTAGGCTGTCAGCACAGTGGCGGGGAAGAACATAAATGTGAGTAGACCCTCCCAGACTTCAACACGTCCCGGAGAGATTTGGGCCAAAATCAGATACAGCCAAATATAGGCAAACACCGACCAAGTAGCAGTGACAAAGAACACCCGTAAATGTTTGATTTTGCGCACCTCACCATCGGGCACCACAAACACACACAGCGCTATGATCACGAACAAATTATAGGCCGCTGAGCCCACAATCGTACCAGGACCCAAATCGCCCGCTTCAAAATTTTTGGCAAACATTTCAATCACAGATAGTAGAATTTCAGGTGCACTGGAACCCAAAGCCATCAATGTTAGATTGGCTACCGTCTCATTCCACACACGTACCACCACAATTTGTTTCTCACCATTCTTCTTTTTGATCACCACTTCCTTCTCTTTAGACGTGATCACTTCAATTGCTGCCATAAAGCGATCGGATACAATTGAAACGCCGATAAACAGGTAGATCATGACGAAAAAATAAACCAAGCCTCTTGCAACACGATCTCCAGTACTGAGATTCGTTTGAGGCATCCACAACGGAACAACAAGACCTTCACTGCATTGCACATCATTCGATGATGTCTGCGGCAGCGCTAATGAGCTATTACTATAGACTGGCGACTTGGACGATGATATTATATTTGTATCATCATCATCGTCGTCATCATCATCATTATTATCATCATCGTCTCCATCACCTCCGATAACTACCTGCGGTGTTGTGACCTTCTGAAGAAGAGTCTGATTATCATCGGTATCATTGTCATTATTATCATCGGCAGCTAGTGTGAGCGTTATTGTGCAAGACGCCAAGAGCACACATAGTGCTACGATTATATGCAGGTGTGAAAATCTTTTTCGTATTAAGCCCATTTTTCGATTTTTAAGTCGAAATATTTATTAGGTACGTTTTGTACTATAGTACTATATCTATCAATCTATATCTCTCGATTTTTTAATCGATATTCTTCTTGTTGTTACTGGTGGTTTTCTAGTAGTTTTGATGTGAATGTTGGGGAGTTGTAAGAGAAAACTTTTTTTGGAGAGAGAGAGAGAGATAGAGAAAGTTTTCTCTTTACAAACTCAATTTGTTTTTAGCTTGGCAAGATCGGAAATTTTCTTGATGCGATCTAGTTTCACTATTTTCGTTTGGAGACAGAATCGACCACAGTTTTATATTCAGTTTTTTCAATTCAGACCTAAAGTTGTAGCATTAGTTTTAGTTAAAATTTTAGATCAAATGATTCAAAAAATGCAATTTCAAAACTTTAAAAATGATGAAAAGCGTTTCATAAATATTACAAAAAGGTGTGTGGACGGTTAAAAATTTAAGCTTTCACTTTTCGTTGGCGTTTTAAGCCTTTTTCTCTCTTTATGCTTTATTTGGCCTTTTTGAGAGGGGAAACAATTTTAGGAGGATCAAAGCTGCTCTTAGTTTTTTTTTCTTTTGGCAAGATCGTTTCGTTCGTTTGTTTTGGTTTTTTGAACACTTTTTCGTGAACTTTATAATTGGAGTATCTTTGGTGTTTAAAGGTGAACGATCAGCAAGAGAGAGAGCGAATATGATGTGTAAGTGTTTTGGTAAGTGAACAATTTATAATCTCAATTATGTATATTATTGTTGTTGTGATGGTGTTGTTGTTTTATTGTAAATATTTTTAAATATTTTATATATTTTGTTTATATTTAATAAATGATTAAAATGGAAGAAAAGCTTTTAAGCTTCTTTTTATATATTTTGTATTTTTCTTTAAGATCTTTCGTTATATGTCTCACAGCAGATTATGGGTGCTTGCGGCTTAATTGCTTTAATGAGTGGAAGATTGCGGGCGTACTAGGAGAATTATATAACAATAATATGTGTGTGTGTGCTTTGTGTGTTCTTAAATTTAAGAATTCTGAGGTGCTTTAATTTCTGTTATTTATTTAACTGATTGAATTAATTTGGTAATTTTTTTTATTTTTTGGGTGTAGGATTATAGATGCGTGCGCTATAAACTATTAAGCTTTATACTCAACACTACTACATTTGTCCACGATTGCGTTTGTATTAGAAGCTTTGCTTTGTTTGGTTTTTATTTAATTTGGCTTTAATTTTGTCTTCGTTGATTAGTGATTTTAGTTTGCATTAATTTTAGCTTTTTATTTGTGAATTTATTGTTTTTGTTGTTGTTTTAGTTGCACTTTTTCCAAAATCTAATTGCCAATTTGAAATGTTTAAGTTTTTTTGCTTTCAAATTATTCTTTTCGATACGATGTGTAGCGTTATTTCGGGTGCGTTGTTTATTGTTGACTTCTTAAACTTTTGATTTTTTTTTTTCAAATTATTTTCAATTTAAATCAAACATTTTGTTTTGATGTCATCAGGCCATGTTTAGAGATGAGTCTGGATTAATTTGATAATTTGGCCTGAAATGAAAAAAGAAATTGAGGAAAAATTAGTTTATATTAAAATAAGAAAAATAAGAATTAGTAAAATTAGTTTATTTAAAACTATATTTTAGGCATAAAATTGTTTTTTCGATTCTTTATGTTCATTGCTTCCTAATTAGTCGAACATTAAATTAATCAATATCTAAAAGGTTCTAAATTCGTTTCAAAAATGTTTAATCAGTGTTATGATCATTTGATTATCAATGAAATTTTGCTCTGTTTTGAGAAGAAAAAGGAACCTGACGATGTTCCGTAAGAAATCAGTCTAAACTTGAAAACGTTTCACAAAATGTTGCATAAACGAATATAATTGACGAATCAAGTAAAAAATCATTATTCGGCATTCCGGATTCTTTAACATCACAAAAGTATGTGAAGTAATGTCACATAAAATTATTCTAAAATCTTATTCTAATCTCTTGAATAATATTTAAAAACTTTAGAAAAATTTGATTCCTGAATTAAGAAGTTGTGACCGATGTTGATTTATATGTTTCAATTTAATTAACATATTTTACTAGTTTTAAATAGGCAACTTTTTAGAACAATAACAGATAATCAGGCCAAATTTTTCTAATCTCGACCCCCTACTTGAGATGTGGGTGTACCAAAACAGGCATACAGCTAGAGGTAGCGATATAATTAATCGACTTAGATCTTGATCTAATGCAAGAATAGACGTGAATATACCACTATGTTCTAGGTGTAGTTCTAAGTTTTAAAAAATATCCTAATTTCTGAACGTGTTTACTTTCATAGACCTCATTGACGCGTGAAAATACCTTTAATTTCGTACTTCCCCTTTTTTGTTTTTATCACTGAGCAAAGATGAGTTTAAGACTTTAATGGAAATAAGATGTCTAGGAATTAGTGTTAATTTTAGAGCATTTAATGTATGGAAATGGATGGTTCTAATTTGAAGATAGTTCGAATTTATGAGAGTTCTAAAACAATTAAACTCGTTAAAAGATCAGCTCTTTAAAAGGGTCCGCATTTTTTGATGCTTTGAAAAGTTCCTAATTTGTGCATGAAAACTTTATTTTGCTCCCTCTCTGTATATTTTTATTATATTTCCTTTTTTGTTTAAATAATTTTATAAAAATTAGAAATAAAATTCCATAAACTTAACATAACCTACATTTATTTAGGTATTTATTAGACCCTGAAACCAAATTTCTTTAGGATGCATTGAGTTCAAACAATTCATTGCCTCCAGGTGTATTACAGAGAGTCCGTTAAAAAAACTTGTGTGCAACCAACAACAAACTATATCGCCACAAGTGTATCGAAAGGAGACAGTGAAGACTTTGTGTATATAATAAATAGTCTTCTTATGACTACTAAATAATTTAATAAATAGTTAAGTTACTACAAGGGAGCTTCCGAAAGTTAACAGTGGTATGCATCCCTCTTCAGACAATCAAATTACTAGTTCGAGAGATATTTATTGCCAAAGTGTTTTGTAAGATATTTTTGATCAACTAAAATTCAAAATTTCCTTTTAGAAAATTTTTTGTAAAATAAATGTAAATTTTCTTTTCAGAATTTTTAGCAAATATTTTATTTTATCTAAATTTTGTTGATAAATATTTATAAATAAATATAAAACTATATGCAACAACACATTTATAAATCAAGTGTCCAATTTACAAATAATTTTTTGTTAATTTGTTTTTTTTTTATTATTATTATTTTGATTATTCTCTTTGCATTATAAAATTATTAGCAAAATATTATTTCAATTTCACTTAAAATTAAAAAGAGATAAAAACTTTTGAAAAAAATAAAAATTATATCGAAATTTATTTTCGTATATTTTTAGAACACCCGCCAGCCAACAGACAAAAACTCATGATCATAAGAAAATTTAGATGAAAAAAAAAATAATATAAATAAAATTGAAAAAAAAAGAAAATTAAATAAAAATTTATGAAGAAACTAGACAGCTGCTAGATATGGTTTAGTTTGTTGGGTTGTGGACCTGACTATTAAAGTATGGCTGGCTGAAAGGGGGTTTTGATAATAGACAAAAACATGAAATCATATGAAAACTGTGTATATTTGTATGTTTATAGTTAAAAGAGCAAAAAATTCTTATTTATCTTTATGTTTTGTTTTTTTTTTTTCAAAAGGTTGTTGGTCAATAAATTGGATGACATTCAAAAACATGTCAATATTTTTATTTTGCTTTTTTACTTTAGCTCCTTTTTCAACAGTTTATTTAGTTAAAAACGATTTTTTGTTCTTTTTCAAAAAAAAGCTATTTTGAACAAAATAAAATAGAACCAAAAAAAAAATTAAATAAACGTCATGAGTAAGATAATTAGAAAATGAATTTGAATAAAGAAAATAAATTAAAGGTAGAAAAAAATGGCAAAAAAAACAAGGAATCATCTGCAGCTATAAAATTTGAAAAAAAAAGAACAGAAAAATAGAAAAAATGCTTTAATTCTAAATCTACATATTTCTTTTAAATCCAAACACATGTCTTGACAGCAGGTCGATTTATAATGTTTAAAATAAAAATCGAAATAAAATATTGAAAAGAAAAAGTAAGAAAAATATATTTAAAATTTAAATCAAAATATTTAACAAAATTTAGAGAAAAAAGGTGAGAAATCAATTACAGAAATAGAATCAGAAAGAAAAACAAGTGAGAGTGATTTCGGCTTTGCCGAATCTTTATTACCCTCCAACACGAATGCGTATGAAGCAAATACATTAATACAAATAAAATTGGTTCATTCACAGTATACGTACATACAGACTCTAACGCATGCATATCTAAAGGTTCATCTTAAATAGATAAATTTTGAACCGATTATTATGATTTTTGATATCGTAGAAAAATTGTATTCCAATTTATCGATTTAAAATTGAAAATTTTACAAAATTCATCGCTTAAACTTAGAGGTTGTCTCAAATACCGATCTATAACTTTCAATAAACTAAATCAATTTTGCTGCTTTTAAAAGGGAACTTCTCAGGACCATAACAAATACTTAGGACACATATCATTGAGTTCTGTCAATTATTGTGGATGTGAGCGTGCCAAGAAGAGGCAGACAATTGCACATAGCTAAATCGACTCAGATTTTGATTTGATGCAAAAATACATGTATAAATTATGGGCTCTGCGATGATTCCTTCTTAGCGTTACATATGGAAAAACAAACTTAATACACCCTCTACATCACATCTGGTGGTGGAGGGTGTAGGGTATAAAAACATTTAGAAACAATTTAGTTATAGAAAAATAAAGAAATATGATGCTAAAATATATTTTCTTTTCATGTGATTTACAAATTTACGTAGATTTTCAATTTTAATTTTATTCTTATTTGATTTGTTTAGATTTTTATTTTGTTTTGAGTTTAATTGCGATAAACATTTTGCAGGTATAAAAACAAAAACAAAACAAAAAAATAAAATAAAATTCTTTAGAATTTTTTAATTATAAAAATATCAAAATATAATTTGACATTCAACAGACACAAATATATATACAAACACAAATACACATGAACATGGAAAACTTCCACAAAATTTCAAAATACAAATTATTGCAAAATTAATTGAATAAGAGAAAAAGAAGCCAGTCAAGATTGACTATATGTTATCGAAAATATAAGCTTCTCGAATTTAGTTCTAAATTCTCTTAGACTTTAAAATGTTAAATTCCATTAAAATTTACATTAAACGGCACAAAAGTTATACAAACTAATTTAGAAAGTTTCACTTAGAATGATTTTATCACACAACTACACTGATGTATATTCCTATGAATGCATTAAATGAAAATTAAAGGCAACTTAACGGTACTTTTTTTAAGTAAACAAATTTTCTTTTTAGTTTTGCTGTTTATCTAATTATTGGTGCTACTTCATGTGGAATATTTCTATAAACGCAGACTGGAAAATTGCTTAAAAAATGCCAACAATAAAATTTTATATTTTTTTAATGACAATATCTCAATTTTACTGATGATTTTTCACATGTAATCGATAAATTTCATAACGCTTAAAGATGTCCAAGGACACTATTCTGTGTGATCAAAAAATTAGCAAATTAATTTTTTTAATGACGAAGAATGTTCTAATAGAAAAATTGATTGTAAAACTACATATTTTAAAAGTGTGATGCGTAATTTCTTTAAGAAGGGCTGAATTATTGTGTTCAAAAATCTTCCAAAGGAACTACAAACTTTTAAAAAATAAAGATAAATTTTATAAAACAAGGAGCAAACCAAAGCACGAAAATGGGATAAGAAGAAGTCAATTCTCTCTTACGAAAACAAAAATCATTTAGACGGCTCCGGCTCATGCTTATGTTATTGGCACGATTTGAAATCAAGCGATATTCTGATGTTAAAACGTAAATTCGGCAATTGTAGTTCCATTCTTTAGACTGAATTTTCTGCAGTTTGCAAATTTAAAATTTGTTTTGTTAGAACAAAAATTAAAATGAATAAAACAATATATAACGAATTGATAAAAGATGTTTTTCTCTCTTTTATAGATGAAAAATGTATAGAGATTGCATATTCCAGCAAGATACTGCTGCTACTGTATATAATCCAAAGCAGTATATTTCAGCGTAGCTCTGTTGAGCTGACCGGCCCGGCAGTCCGGTCTTAAACCCAATTTTGAACATATGTGAATTCATGCCCCGTAAGATTATTCAAATAATGCCCACAACGACAGCATAATGATTTTTGCAGAGCTTAAACTAATAATATAGTAAGTGTGACGGGAAACTGATGCCAATTTTCTTAAATAATTAGTGAAATTAAAGCCAGATCGCATTTTAAAAGTAATCAACAACAAAGTTTCATCTACCAGTTATTAACAATGCTATGATTAGTAATAATCCAAAGTGCGTTTATAGGAAAATATCATTAAAAATGATAGCTTCACTCTATAATGAAGTTAGAAAAGATTATGAAATATAATTTAAATTTTTAGTAAACAATAAATTAAATGAAATCTTAGTTGATGAAATTAAAATATTATTTCGCCAATAAATTTTTTGAATTATAATTCCTGTTCTTTAAAAAAGTTAACTGTGTTTGTAGGAATATTCACCAGTGTATTTGAAATTTTATTAAAAATATTTAGTATTTAAAAATAATAAATATTCACTAATTATTTTTCTTATTATTTTATGTTAAGATTTCTTCAGCCTCTTTCCTTATACAGTGTTTTATATCTCTTCTAAAACCTTTGTAGTTTTACCCCCAAGAAAATGACTTAATATTCTCCCATTCACAATTTGTGGTGATAAAGTTTACAAAAAGAAACAATATGTATCTCCATTAATTAAAAGCGACAAGTGTAAAAATACTTTTAGAGAATTTAATCTTAAAACTGATTTTTAAAAGTTTTAATCTTGTAAATTTATTTTTTGCTTTAATTCGTTTGTAAATTGGTTCAAATAATCTATAAAAAATAATTAAATTGTGGGTTTTATTTAAAGCCTCTTAGCTTAAAAGTCTTTAAATGAATTTAAAGCTTATTTTCTTAGTCGTTTTGTTAAAAGCACAAATTAAAATATGACGTTTATTTTTCGTCTTCTTAAATGGGATGTTGAAAAGGCATAAATGTTATTTTCGTTTATTTTGAAATAGATTTTCCTTTGTCTTCTTTTGGAAATACATTTTCAATAATAATTTTATTTCTATTTCAACATATATTTTTAGGGAATATAAACTCTAAAAATATATGTTGAAATAGAAATTATACTAAATTTCAAGTTGTAGCTTCAAGAAAAATCTTGTTGGACATTGAATTGTTAAATCAGCGAAAAAAATTAATATTCTTTAAAAAAGAGGAGGCCCATATGACCCATGATTGAAGCTACACTTACTTAAAAGATAATCCAATAACATTATTACGATTACAAAAAACACGAGAACTCCAAAAAAGTTAAGAATAGACTCGTCAAAGTATTTTATAATCGAATCAGATACTTGCCACAATTTTGTTTCTCATTCGATTTCCAAAATTGGTTTACCATCTTATGGACTTCGAAGAGACTTTCAAAAGTTGGATTATTTTTCTCTTATATTTTTCTACTTCTTTACATTTTAATTATGTTCAAACTGTAATTTTGTTAATTTTTTTTTAAATGAAATGAAATCCATATCTCTATCCAGTCCAAAGATAAGCAATTTTTCAATTTGAAGAATAAAAAATTATATAGATTTTGAATTTTCACCAAAAACATTTTTTTAACATTTTTTAAAGTCATACTTTTCTCTAAAGAAGACAGAATTTTTTTTAACGGACTGCAGTTTTGAAACCCTTAATGTAAGAAGAAATTAATGATCAATACAAGTTAATTTTTTGAACAGGGTTTTCTTAAATAAACCTTAACTGAGCCCAATATAAAAATTCTTTTCAGATTTATTTTCTTTCTAGTGATTTTCGGAAGCGAAACTCTGTGGGAGCTGCGTCATTTGCAAACTGTTTATCTTGAAATTTTTATATAATTAATTTATTCCCAATTTGACCATTATTATTATTGGCTTCAGGAAGTAAATCTTAATAGGGGCTTCCTAAAACATCGGTCCGATCATTTTCAATCTTAATAGACTCTCTTAAAACAACAAACTTCATAGAGCTATTTGAAAAAATGGGATCTGTAAAGTGATTCCCAAATCATATGGAAAAAGGGCCAGCCAGGCGGATTAAAATCGTTAAATCGACTGAGGGAATAGTTATTTGTGTTACTGAATCCGGATTAGAAGGACAAATGATTCGTTTGAAAACAGCAAAACGCGAAAGAATCAGAATTTACAAGCTTCTATCATAACAACGATCGACCACCACAAATGTTAAAAAATTTGGACTGCTTATTTGTTTTTGTCTTCAGAAATGTTTTTGTTTTAAAACAGCAAAATCGGTTCAATATATTAAAAGATATAGACCGATATCTGAGGCAACCTCTTAATTCAAACCAAGAACTTTTGAAAGGTCTTATTAAGGACCATGAGATGGTGATGTAGCATCCTCTCAGGCTACACTGCTTTATTGTAATTATGTTAAATTTTATGTAAATTCATCTGAACGATCGTAAGTTATAGAAATATTTCCCAAAAAAATCGATTTTTACCTAGTGCATATTGCACGTGTTTGTGTAAATGTATATGTATTACAATGTGTATGCATGAAATGTTATGGAGGGTATTGAAGATTTGTTATGCTTACATGTTACCATTTCAATCGTTGCCTGAACTGGGTATTAGGGGTACTAGTTCTCTAGAATTTTATTTTATTTATTTTATTATTTAACATTAAATCAATTGTTTTAATTAGAATTAAAATAAAAATTTGATACTCCGCTACAGCATTTGAATATAGATAATAACCCATGTTGAGTTCCCCTACTTGCAAGTCTCAACTTCATGAACCTTGTTACCCGAAAGTTAAAACAGCCCTAATTAAGAAATACTTCTTTTAAACTACAGACAAGAATTTGATTATCTTTTCTTTTAAAATGAAACTACAAAAACAAAAAATGTGTAAAAACACACACAAATAATAAAAATGCATACGAAGACGAAATAAAAAATTAAACAAAAATTATTTAAAAAAAATATTATTTTGTTTACATTTTGTATAAAAATTTACTCTGTAAGTAGATTTTTTGTTTTTACTCGTCTGATTTTCTAAACGACCGTCTGTCTGTCCGTTCCTCCAATTATACATCCGTTCAATACAATTCGGGTTCATACAGTTTGTCTTAAATATGATGACTCTGTTTGTTTTCTCATTTTATACAATTTAGTCCAGATATGCAAAAATCTCTCTCTTTCTCTTTCTATTGAATTTTTATCAAATATTTATATAAAAACACACAAACAAAAATCGAACACCTTCATTTAAAATGATGATTTTTGCTATACCCTACACCACCATAGAGGTAGATAACGAATAAATAATCCTAACGTTCGACTTCCTCATTCGATTTAATCATATCCGTCCGTCCTTCGGCTAGCTGTCCACCTAAAGATTGTTCGATTAGTACAGGTGGCAGTTTTAAAGATATCTTAATGAAATATGGACGATGCCTATTGAAATGTGTTACGATAGGTCCATTATTTCTTAAAGGCCCCATGTAAATGCCTCCCTGAAAAGGATTTTTTAGTTCATATAACTCCTAAATATTAAACGATTTTGTTCAAATAATAAGACTTATTGTGTCAATCTATACAAGGATAGGTCCATTATTTCTTATAGGTCCAATAGAAGTACCCTTCTCAATATCACTTTCAAACTTAAAAATCGCACATATACATGGGTACTGCAAAAATATGTTATCAAATTAAGATTAATTCAAGCTAAACCAGTTTTGCGAAATTATACGAGGGTCGATCCATATTTTTTTTAGAAAAAATCCCTTTAAAACGTAAAAATTTTACATAAATTTTAGCATAAGCAAAAATAAGAAAAGCAACTTATTGGAGGGCCGTTCACAAATTTTTCCTAGCAGTCATTTACAATGTAGTGTAGGGTATTACATAGTCTGACTTGACCGACTATAACATTTATACTTGTTTTTATAAAAATTTTATATTCTTGTGTATGGACAAATAGCAGATCGACTGACAGTGCCAGACAGACCTATAAAATAAATAGAAGAAGAATAAAAACAAAAAAAAATAATTTATTTGTATCCATTCAGTTTCTGATGACGAGTAAAAATTGTTGATGTTTGATTTTAATGTCTAAACAAAACTAAACGAGAAAGAAATTAAATTTTTATGATTAAAAATGCAACAAAAAATTTATTCCTCTAAATTAGAAGAAGAAAACTAAAAAGAAATTCTTGGATTAAAAACAGAAATGGAAAAAAATTTTGTTTAAAAACTTTTACTATAAAATTTGTATTTAACACATAATATGATGATTATATATATGGGAGCATCATCTATAACAGCAGTAATTGCATTTTTTTGTTTTTTCTATTTTGTGAAAAAAGGTGATTTTTAAATTTTGTTTACTTTTTATACAAAATGAGAAAAAAAAACTTGTCAAAATATAAAATGAAAATTAAATAAACGAATAAATGAATTTTCTCCAAAAGTTTTTTTAAGGAAAATTATTGTAAAACATTTTATAGCATTTTTATTACAAAATTGTATTAATTTTTTGTATTAAAATTTAATTTAAATTCAAGATTTGATTTTTTCAATATTTTTGATTTAATAAGCAAATTGTTTTTATAAAGTTTTAAAAAATTTACATAAATATTTGGATGAAAAGAACTTTGAGCTAAAACATTTTATATAATAAAATTTTTGTTACTATAAAAATTCTATCTTGAAATCTTGAAAAGTGCTTCCAAATAATGTTTTTATAAATGATTCTATAAATTGTGAGCCATACAAGATAATTAAAAGAAATTTAAATATAATGTTTTAGAGAAGTAAAGGATCAAGGGTCTTCTAAAGTTGGCCATCTTTGGTATACTGATTTTGAAAAATTCGACAAATAGTTTAAGAGACTTTGAATTCGCAAAAATAAAAAAAAAATTGTTTCCAAAAGCTGAATCTTAAGTTTGCCAGTTGGTAAATGTTGACATTCTGTTAAGCTATCAGAGATCGCAATAATAAACACATTTTAAACAGATTGGGATGTTTAGTATTTTCAAATGGAAAAGTAGGACAAGTTTCCTTCCAGAACCTTGAATCATTGAATTCAAAAATTCTGTTAACATACATCATACACGAAAAGAAATTAGGCAATCAGAATTGAGATGCATCACATTACGTTTAAATATTATGATTGTTATAATAATAATGTGCAACAATCATATTATTGTAATGAACTATGAGACACTCATTTTGTTAACCATAAAATGATTATAGGACAGGAGTCGGCAGAGAGTAATTTCCACATTAGTTGCTTGTGTATGTGAGAATAATTTTATCTTTAAGTACATAAAAAATATCTTTACTAATTTGGACACTCAAGGTAAAAATTAAAAGCAATAAGTTGATTTAATGAAATAATACCATTCTTTCAAAAATAACATTAATCCTTGTTGAAATAAAATGAATATTTAATTGATCATACATCCATATCTTGCTGAACTTTTCTTTCAGTGTATATGAATACTTATCAAACAACACCAGCACCACTTCATCCAGACTAAGTGGATTTTCATGTAAAAAAGTAAAGAGTAAAAAAGAATTGTCCGTCTCTTTGTTATAGGACAACAGAATATAATGAAAATATTGATGGTCCCAAAACCGTATTATGGTTTTCATTTCATCAATCCAAATACACATAAATATTTGGCATTATTTGGTCTTAATGTCTGTATATATTTATATATTATAATGGATGATACCTCTCGGATGATATTTGAGATTTTAACTAAATTAAATAAATTATTTATTTTTTATTTTCGCTGAAATGACGAATAATATTTTGATCTAATAAAACAAGTTTAGTTGAATTTCATATTTTTTATTTTAAATTTCAAATAATAATGGTCTGTCGTCAAACTGTTACCAATTGTATTAAACAGTACCGGGAGAAAACCTGATTGAAGTAGAAACAATGGTTCACATAATGTTTTTAAAGCCAAAAAATAGAAAGCATTTTTAAAAACCTCCCGACACATCCGTTAGGAAAGCAGTCCGGTAAGCTCAGTGCTCAGACTATTTGGTATGAAAAGTTAAAGCAAATGCAGGTTTAAAAACATAAAAGACTCAAAAAGTTTCTGACAGGAATGATGATAAAAATTTAAAGGCCAAAAACAGAGCATGGAAATTAAAGTCAAGTTTAAATTTAAAAATATTCTTGTTGCATAATGAATGAAGAAATGTATATTCTGGCAGATTTTCCCAACTTTCTGGATAAAAATTTTATGTTCCTGATGCTCGAAGGAATGATGAGTAAAAGTCAAAATTTGCAAAAAAAAAAATTCTATAGTCAGATGCGGCGAAAAGAACCAATTGTTTGTTACAACTGGCCGTATAAATTCCGAAATTTACATCAAAGAATTTTAACAAAAAGACTGCATTCATTGCATTTGGTCTAACTTGGTATCATGTCACTATGGTAAATAAGGCCTTTTATGGTACACGAACAATAATGTGGTAATTGTGTCAAGAGAGGCAAATCCTCTAAACTGTCTAGAGCTTAGGACAGTGGGGAGATATTGGGATCTTGTTTAAAGAGAATTGAAGAGCGCAAAAAGTGTGATAGATTTAAAAAGGAGATGTAGGTTGCCTTCGAGCAAAGTGACAAAAAGATGTATAAAAACCTGAATGGAAGGGTTTCCGTAGAAGGTTCAAAATTTCATCTGGTCATTTCATTGTGGTGAAAATTGTAAAAATATTTGTTTGAAAACTCAATCAATAATTTTTATTAACACATATGTATGTTCAGAAATTTTCAATGTCACTCTTTATTAAGTTGTTACTGAATATCAAAAATGGAACCATTTCCATAGGAAAAAAAACCTTTGATTGTAATAATATTTAATCGGTTCTGCTTCAAAAAATCTTATCTGATTTAAATAATGATTTTTGTATGAAATATTTTTACAAAGTTAACAGTTTTTTATAAATTTATGCACTTTAAAGTGATTTTCAATAGAGGACCTCAATGGGAGCAGCGACCGTTTATATGCCGGAATTCTATATATTAAGCGTGTAGATTTGGACCAATAAAAAATTATTTACTCCCAAATTTAGGTATAATATTTTTATATTTGTGCTTAAAACTCCGTTTCCAGAGGGCTTTTGTATAAGGAAACTGACATTTTCCCTGGTCAAATATTTCAAAATTTCAAACCTCATTACGATAGCTCTAAAATTGGTAGACATAAAGTTTTTACAGCGTAAAATGAACAGACAGCCTGAACGGAATTGTTGGATCACCTGTTTTTCAGTAGTTGAGTAGTTCTTTGTCACAAACTATAAATTGAAAAATCGGTTTTAAGATATCAAAAATTAAATTAATAATAAATTTCGTTTTAATCTGCGAAATTAATCTGTAAAGATAGAACCTCAAAATCTAACATTTTGTCAATATATGAATTACTTGACTCTCAGTTTTGTTATTATTTGTACATGACGAATAATTAATTTATTTATGTTCGGTGCCAAATTTAACCTCAAAAGTATTTAGTAATTTTACAAAAAAAAGAGAAAAATTCAATTTATTAATTTAAATTTAAATATTTTTATTATAAATATGTTTGTAATAACAATACGTTTATCATCACTTGTACGTATGACATTTTTAAAAATCTAAAAGAGATTTACTTTTTAGTATCTACGAAAAATCTATATACAGTTTGTCAAATATATATTTGCAATTATAAAAAATATGAACATTCTTTATTAATGAATTCCAAATTAAAATCTTTTAATTATCCCTTTTTTCTGTACACACTTTATTGCTGTTTCTGTTTAGGACTATAAGACGTCAAAATTTTTCAAATTGAAGGTCAGATTACAATAATAACAATACAGGAAGAAATTTACAGATTTTAAATTTGCAAACAAACCAAATTTCACTTTCAAAAAAAAAAAAAAAAGAAAAACTGAAGAACATAAAATCAATTATCAAAAGGTTGTTTTTTAATTCATTTCAATATTTCACAGTGAAATGTCCTTAGTGACAAATTTTAGAAATTTTCTCATTATTGTGGAATAACATTTTTGTAACAAATTTTGGTTGGATTCAAGTGATACATCTTTCTTATTTTAATTTTTATTGGAAATACTACAGTATTTATACTTATGATTTTCAAGATCAGTTATCTAGTTCCATTAGCCTGTGGGTGGCTTTTAATTGGGAGTTTTCTTGATTTTAGACATCGGATTAGTTATAATCGTTTTCCTTAACAGATTTGCTCTTATAATAATTGAAATGTTCCAAACATTTGCAGATTGCCTTTTAAGCATATAAGAAGAAACTAGTAACTTTAAAGAGATGAGTTCTACAAGGAACAATTTCTTATTTTTAAAAAATACCATTTGAGTTATAAAATAAAAATGACTAATAAAATCAACGAGAAATTACACATTTCCAAAGATTTATTAAAGACTTTTTAAAATGAGTTAATTTCTTCTTTTAATGTTTATTGTTGCAAGCTATTCACCGGTTTGAAACAGGTACCGCAAGAATTGTGTTCTAAATAAATTTGTATTTAAAAAATGTTTAGTCAGAACTGATAAATGAAGTTCAAAAATTTTCATATTTTTATAAGTACAAAGTTATGTTTGACAAACTGTATGTATGTATTTGGTATATAATACAATTTTTTGTTGGCAAGTTTTATATATTTATAATATGGTATTGTCTTGTTGTTGGCAACAGCGAAAAAATTAAAGATTTTCTTTTTGATTTTCATAGTTTTTTCTCACTTTTTACAATAATCTATTACAATTATTCTTCATTTGCATTTTGGCAAAATTCATATTGAGAAAAAAATGAAAAAAAAAATTAAATTAATAAATATTTAAAAAAGAACACACACAAAGACATCTTGACAATAAATTAGAAAGATTTCGTTTTGCAAATTTCAGCTTCAGTTAAATTATAAGTTTCAACAGTTTTTTTTTATTTTTATATATTTAATTAATTCAATTAATTTTTTAATCACAGCAAAATTCCATACATCGTTTAGAAAGTTGAAATGCAATGAGAAAAAGACAAATAAAGAATAATTTAATGGTCAATCAAATTTAATTAAAATATTTAATATCACAACAATAATAATTTTTATGGCTTTTTAGTTATTTTTAGAAACATGGGAAATGAACTATTGAATGGCGTTTTATCTACGTCACTCCCACGTTTAACGAACTAATTCCAAAAATTGAAACGATAAACAAAATGTTATAAAAAGCAGTTAAACTACAAAATTTATGGTAGAAAATGGCATCAGAAAAAAATGAGTTGTAACGTATCTGCATTACCCTTCATCACATGTAATAATACCAGTTCCGAACTTAATATCTGGCAGTCTAAAAGAGTCACTTTACATTGTTATATTGTAGGACGTAATTTATCTCCTAAATGTCTTCCCACCATACACCTTGTGACAATAAGGTTATTGAACGCATTGTATTTTATACCTACTTTTTGTGGCCGTGGGGCACTCTTGATTGCGATCACAACGCCTTCACTGTCTTCTTACGATGTACAGTTTTTCGGAATCATACTGTTACTCTAAATCTTGAACTATTTCTTGATAAAGTTTTACATGGTTATAGCTAAAGTGTTTTCGGGTATTTTGCGGTTGTGGTCTTAGTCAGTCATCCTCCAAAGTTATCCATCTCCCGGTTTGTTTAATTTTTTTTAATTCGCCAAAAATTCAATTATAAATTGAGACAAATAAAATTTTATATATAGATGATCTTTGTAAACCTCTGTAATATATACACTTACATATGTATGAAGGATATTTCATGAAGTTTCAGAGATATTAAAATCGAAGTGAATTTTTAGCCCATTTTAAACTTTTTATTTATTTATTTTAAATTAGCGGACTTAACATCGGTCCAAAAAAATTTTTAAAATATTTGTCAGATTTCCTATAAAATTCTAAAAGATATTGGTAAAATAACGAGATAAATATGTGTTTCCGTTAAAAAGTTATTTCAATCTTAATTTAGAACTTTGAAAAAAATGGGACTTTTTTCAAAAAGGTGGCAACATTTAATAATTTTGTTTTTTTGGAATTTAATATTTTTTTTGTTTTATGTAGAAATCTTAACGGGTATGAGAATAAGTCCAGATAATGCCCATACAAGGTCGTAAATCTGTAAATTAGTTCCCGGAGAAGTATTTTCTGACGTAATTGTCTTATAATGATATTATGAAAGAGGCAGATTTTTTAAATACATTTTATGTGAATTGAGAATTGATTTGAATTGAACGATTTAAAATTGAAATCAGTACAAATTTATTTGAAATGATGCAAACGGGGTGACAAACTTAATATACCCTTAATTAACTTCTGACAGTGTAGAGTAAAAAATACATAAACTATTTAAAAAAGATGAAAGTGTTACAAAAAATGCAAAAAAAGCAATGAATGGCGTCAGATGTCAACTGAACTAATGATGAAACATAAAGCAGAATTTTTGCCAGAACTATTTATACCCAGTAAACATTTTTGTTGATTTTGTTGAGTTTTAATTAAATTTTATATAAGAATTTAATTAAGTTTTAATTAAAAATATCATTCATAATTTTTGACTGATTCTATTTTTTTATTTTTTATTTATTTCTTGAATAAATTTATAAAAAAAATCTCTCAAATCAAAAAATTTCTTATTTATCTCATATTTGTCCATCAGTGTTTGTTGGTTATAGAAATGACATCATAAATGTGGTTTTATCACTTTTTCTCTTTTTATTTTTGTCTATATTTGGGATGACTAAATTATAAAGATGACTACGATGATGACGATGTTTTGATGTTGTAAAATTTTTGGTTGACGCTGATGACGATAAGTGTTTTTATTGATGATGTTACAAGACGACCAATTGATTCCATAATTGTTAAATATGTACTTAAAGCTTTTAAATATTATATTTGTTGGAATACAAAAGAGCATGTAATGATAAAATAAATTAAATCTATAGAATAATGCATGATCACACAATTTTGTTATTTTATGCTTTTTTTGCTAATTAGTGTATTGAATATTTAACCATAAATGAACAAGTTCACAATTTTTATTGGGTTTAATGAACTTTTCAATGAAACTGGTGTCAAATTAAGTGGGAGTAAAAGTAAACAAAAAATTTGTGATCGTATTAAAAGAGCTAATAACTGATCAATTTTCCAGTTTTATTAAGATTTTTTTAAATATAATAATATAACAATTTAACTTGAAATAACATTTATTTGAAATAATTTGACTTTAACATTTTTTAATCTCATTCCAAAAGCCGAATTGACTTACTTATGTCCTTCCGTCTGGTTGTTGTTGGCGCTCTAACTTCTTTATAATCTGTTAACTCTTTTTTATGGATTTTGTTCTTTTTTGATTTTAATCATCTTCTAAAATCTTTTAAAGGAGTAAAAAATAATCCTTTTAAAAATTAAACTCTTTGAAATATAACTCTGGTGGAAGGATATCGAAATTTTGATTTTTGATAATTTTTATTTCAAATAGTTTAGTTTTCATTTAGGACTTCACCTGTAAATAAGTTGATAATTTTCATCTTATTTAAGACGAGAAACATTGGACTTTCAGAATTTTTAATACAAAACTCATAACTATTCTTTGAAGGATTCTTTTTCAATATTGTTACGAAACCATAAGTTATGTTAAATTTAATGGTTTATAAAAGCAGAGTTGTTTCAGAGCAAAAACAAGATGGCGCTGTTTGATAAAAATAGTCATAACCTGTTATAAACTGTAAGATTCATTAGATGCTGTTTAAACGTACATATTTGTTAAAAAGTAATTTGATTTTATGTATCGAATTTTGGTTTCAAAGTAAAATTTCAGATTAAATTTCTGCTTAAAATTGTTATTTTTCTGATCCTAATATAATCGCTTAAATAATTCTGTTAACTAAATACACCCATTTCATTTGGTATTACTTGCGAATGAATGAGGAAGTCTAAAAACCATAAATTAGCGAATAGTTAAACTGACAGGTACAACAAATCCATTAAATAGATTTATTATTAAATTTAACTCCTTTTTTGCAAAATTTGGTAAAATTATTTTCTTTCTTGGATTCCTATAAAATATTAATTAATAATAATGTCTGACATATGTAAAATAAAATTTGACTTATGGCAAAAAAATTTAATGTCCACGGTATCTCACATTACCCCACAAAGTCCCTATGGGATCCAGACTCCAAACTCCAAATATTGCTACATACATCCAGGGTATCGAAGTTAAAGATTTATTTCCAATAAAAACAATTCTGCCACATTTTAAATAAAAATTCTTAATAATAATAAATAATAATTAAAATATGGGTTAATTTTATGTCAAATAGAAATGTCATTACTAACATACAATCACACAATATGAGTATAATAATTGTCATGGTGTTCTTTTAAACGTTTTCTTTTGTTATGACTGTTTTCAGATAATTTATTAGCAGATTTTCCTTTTTTGCTTCTTTTAAGAAATCGTTTAACTTATACAACAATAGAACTATAAACAATTATATATACATACAAATAAGTAAGTGTTTATATACATATACATAAGTGCATGCATGCTTATAACTACATAATTACATATGTATTCGCAAATACATACATAAATCTCCGTTTAAATACTTTTAGTTTTTCTTTTTTCATTTCTTATTTCATTATCTCCCTCCTCAAATTTTAATTTTGTTTCATTATGTATTTTAGCATAAACTCTTGTGTAACAAAATTATTTACATAGAAATTAAAGAAACTTTTAATATTGTTCATTTTATTTTTCACCTTTTATTATTATCACAGTTCACAGAGAACTACGGAATAAAAAGAATTATTTATGTTTATTTTAATTTACGCTTTTACTCTCCTGTCTAATTGTTGTTTATGTTATTTTGTAGAATTACAAAAAAAAAACGCACACACATACACTTCGTTACACACTCACACTGACACACTCATAAACATACACACAAATATAATTAGAGAAAAAAAACTATTATGTCAACTGTTCAGACACGAGAATTAAATATCACACAGTTAGATAGAACTCATGGATTCATAAAGAGATTTAAATTAATAAAGACAAAGATCAGTGAAATTTATGTTTCTGCACTTGTGACAGGAACATAATTAATTTTAATTAGAAATTCGTTTTAATTCATTAAAAAAATCCTACAAATGTGAAGTGTTTCAAACACGATTTATTTTGGAAATAATTTAATAATATCCTTTGAACCGTTAAAGACTTATTAATAAATTTCACCTTGTTTAAGACGAGTTCTTGACGCAATAAAGGACACTCATGAATATGTTAGATTAACATTTTTAAACGAAATATTATATAATGTTTTTTTTTTGAAGTGATCACCCTGTCATTATGAGGACCATAAAACAAATATTGGGTGTTTACCTTACATATGTAGCTATCGCTATATATATTCTATATAAAAATGAATCAATGATTGTTCGGAACTTAGAGAATGATCGCAGAATGTTCATTAAATATCAAAAAGCAATATAGGTTTTTAAAAAAATCGGTAGAATCAGAGAGGAGATGTACACCCCCATCCACACAGATCCTATTTTAATTATCAAATATCTAAGAAAGAATTGGACAGGGAGAGTTTTAGATTTTGAATCCTATCACGCTATAAAGAAACTGTTTTACTGGACAAAATGTAGGGTGGATAGGACCATGGGGGGAGGTACCCTTATATTTATAAAAAACTATTTAAATAAGAATTTTAAAAATTTGCACCCAATCAGTTTCTCAAAGAACTGTTTACTAGATGAAATATATGATAGGGGTGGAGTGGCCCACAAGAAAGCAAAAATCAGTCATAGGATATCTAAAGAACCATTTAAGTAAAAGTTTAAAAATTTGGCCCCAATTACTTTCCTAATGAACTGTATGGGGGATTGAGTGGTAGGCCCCATATGAAGCGAATTCTAATTATCGAATATCTAAAGGACTATTGATATGAGAGTTTTATAAGTTTTAGTCCCAAACACTTTCACTAAAATCAGTTAAAAAGCCACAGAATTACAAAATATTTCTTTGGAAACACTAAAATAATTTTCTATTTCCAAATTAACTCTTCTCATTCCTTAATATTTTACTAAAACTATTGTTCATAAATTATTAATGAAATTATTATGGAATAAAATCCAGACGAGTGTTACATATTTCCAGACACACAAAAAATGTATTTCCTAATACAGTCAATTTCCTAAACAATCTATTAAATGCATTTTATGTAATTTGATTAGTTTATTCACGAATTTAGATATTTTGTTATTTGTAACTTATTGAAATGAATTGTGATGAAAGATAATTGTGAGGGTTATTTGTCAGACTAATAGAAATATCAATTAATAAATAAATAAAAAAATATTGAAATAAATTATGAAAAGAAGTTTTATGGAGAATTATTAAAATGATAAATATATTAATAAAGGAAACGGAAATCAAGTGACGGGC
Source organism: Cochliomyia hominivorax (assembly GCA_004302925.2). Lineage (NCBI taxonomy): Eukaryota > Metazoa > Arthropoda > Insecta > Diptera > Calliphoridae > Cochliomyia > Cochliomyia hominivorax. The sequence continues at coordinate 94,332,780 of PYHX02000467.1, read as the reverse complement.
TTTTAGCATTCATGTAAGCAAATCAAATTAGGATTATCAATTGTTTGTATTTAAACAAGTTATTAAATTTAAATTTCTTTAGAATTTTAATCACTTCATTTATTACTTTTTAAAAAACTAGTTAGTTAATATATTTTATACGCTGATGTCAGCAACTAGAAAATCTTAAAGTCATGATAATTCAAGTCATTATCTAAATATTTGTATCAGTGCTTTAAATAATGTCATCATAAAAGAATGACTTAATAAAAGTATAAAAATGCATCTCATTTAATGAGGATGTTAATTAATTATTATTTAAATGAATAAAATAATAAATTTATAAAATGAAAAGGAAATAATAAAATAATGATTCATTTAAAAAATGAATTTGTATAAAAAATATACGTTACTTAAAAATCATTTGATTTTAATAAAATTTTCTAAAATAAAATCAAAAGTTCACCCAGATCGGTTTCGTTTTTTGAATATATAATTTCTTTGTTTGTAAATTTAGATTTTACTTTTGAAAACACTGATCTCAAATTTCCCAAATCAATTATTAAATGGATCTGAAACGGATTTATTAGTGTCGAAATTTATTGTAAATCCATCAAACAAAAATCTTATGAAATCAAACGATTTATTCATCTGAAAATGTTCTACATCTCAACATCTCATCATAGAATGTAAAACCATTTCATGACTGCCACAAATTACTGAATAAGAAAGCCTTAAGTAAGGCAACTATGGATTGAATGCGGGATCATTTACTTATTAAAAATTTTCGAACAAATTTTCGAAATTTTTCCTTAAAAATGTCCATTAAATTCTTGATATTTTTTTTTTAGAAAATATTCAATCAGTTTTTTATTTATTTGAAATTCTTCTAACCGTAGCAAGTTTTCTACAAATTTTATTTATTTTTAAAGAGACAGTTTGATAAGTGTTTTGTCAAGAGAACAATTTTAATAAATTTCCAATCTATTTTTTTTTTTAATTTTTATTAAAAAAATCATTAAACTATTATTACAAGAAATTTCGATAAATCTTTTATTCATTTCAGTTTTTGAGAAAATCATCGATATAAACAGAAACAATATTAAATAAATTAAAATAACTTTTTTATAATTAATGAAAAGAATCAATTAAATTAATTCTTTAATAATTCCTTATCGAAGAAAATATTTCTATAATTTTAGTTTATAAGAACTTTAAATTTGTTTTTATATATTTAAAAAAATAATTATTTATAATTTCAATAAATTTTCGATAAATCTCATATTTACGAGAAAATTTTCAATAAATCTCATATTTAGAGAAAAAATTTGATAGACTTATCACAGATTTCTTGAGTAATGATTTTTTTTTTTGCAATTTAGGTTTCTTCCCTTAAGTTTTTCTGCTCATAATCTAGGATGTTTTAACATACACATTTTGACAAAAAAAAATAGATCCTTCCAAGTTAAAGGAAACATGATCAAAAATGAATTAAAATTGTTGCTTTACTGATCTAATATCATTTAATTATATCGTATCCGACTATGAACATTCATCAAAAGAGTTATGGGACCATTGAGCAACGTTTTCAACTATATTAATAATTTCTAAAACTGTTTAATTTCCAACAGTTTTGTTTGGAAGTGGGAGTGCCAACAACAGACAGACAGACAGACAGACAGACAGACAGACAGACGGAAAAACACACGGACATGGCTAAATCAACTCAGAATTTGATTCGATGCAACAATATATACTTTGTGTGGTCAGAGATAATTCTCTTCACCACTTCTGCTTGTGAAGGATAAAATAAAATGTTGCTAAACATTGTTTACTTTCGTTCTCAACAAATGTAAACAAAAACAAATGACTCAATCCCGTTTTATTCCTTGTGACAACATTATTTTTGTAAAACTAAAAAAAGAAAAATAAACAACAAAAAACTTACTTGTTCAAATATTTAACCGGTATTGTTTATTGTTGTAATTGGGAGAGTATTGTTGTTGTAACAATAAGAAAACAAAAACAATAAAACTAAATAACAATTGAACTCTCAATGAAGAGACAAAACAATAATTTTTAATGAGATGAAAGAAAATAATTATTTTTTATTTTTGTATTTTTTATATTTTTTACGATTGATATTCGCGGGAATAACAGTAAATAAATTCTTTATTGATGATAAAAACACATTCAAACGTATATATTGAAATAATATATTTTGTTGTTATTGTTGTTGTTGTAGTTGCTATTAATTTTATTTACATGAATGTAATTTTAGCAAAAATATGGGGGAATCAAAAATAATGATAATTTTGCTGTCACTGTTGTTATTGGCGTTGATATTGTTGTAATTGTAGTTGTTGCTGTTGTTGTTACACATATAAATTGCATTATTTTTTGTTGCACACTTTTTTTCTATTTATAAAATTCTTTAATAAGATTTTTTGGTTGTTGTTTTTTTAGAAGTAATTTTTTGCTTTAAAGAAAATTTAAAATATAAAAATATTAATTTATTTTTTTTTTACTTTTTAAGAAAAAAATTTTTTAAATAAATTTTCTTAAGTTATTATTTTTTTCCAATTTATTATTATTATTATTATTATTATTATTTTTAATATAAGAAAATTTTCTTATTATTGCACTAGTTTTGCATTTTTTTATAAATTTTCAAAATTTTTTATTACACACTTTTTTTGTTATTCACTTTTTTCTAAATTTTGTTAAAAATAGTTTAGCAAAAGCAGCTGAATAAAAGCACCGTTTAAAACAAAACACTAGAAACCGAAAATTCGAATACACCGTCACCAGAGAGCAGCAAGATCATTGATCGCACATGTTCTGAGGTTAGAAATGTTTTGATTTTTATTCTTTTGCTTTTTTGCTGCTCTTTGAATCGGAAAGATGTTTCACAGAACCACACAAAAATGTTTGGGAAAAATTTAATTTTTTTCGGGGGTACGATCCGTGTGTCTACGGCACGGTATATTCGACAACTAAAACAAACATAGAAAAGAAAAAACACAAAACAACAACGATTGTTGTTGATATTGATTGAAAAGAAAATTAAAAATATTTATTTTTGTATTTTGTCGGCTGTAGGCAGCAAACAGGCAATCGAAGGTTTTTCTTTTAATCTCTTATAAATAATTTTATTTGTATGCGCTACACCACTATAGGTGGTGCAGATGCAGATGCCTTTGTGCACTTTAAGTATACCGTTCAACTCAGAATCACTTCCTTAGTCGATTTAAGCATGTCTCTCCGCCCGTCCATGTAAAGCTTATTCACAAAGCACAGATCGCAGTTTTAAAGAGATTTTAATAAAATTTGGAACGTACTATTATTTTGGCTCAAGGACGAAGCCTATTGAAATTGGTTATGCTTGTTCTGTGATTTCATATAGGTCCCATAAAATGTCCCTCCTATATGGGGTTTTTTGTTCATAAAATTTTTAAATATAAAACGATTTTATCCAAATCTTATTTTATTTTATGCTGAATAATACGAGGATCGGTCTATTATTATCTTATAGGTCCCATACAACCACCTTTCCAAATATCACTTTGAAACTCATAATTCGCACACATACGTGGGTAATGTACTGTATGTTGGCTAATTAAGATAAATATAAGCCAAATCCGCGAATTTATTCGAGGGTTGGTCCATAATTTTTAATTGCTTTAAAGGCATAAATTTTACTTGATCAATTACACACATATGCATAAATAAGAAAAAATTATTCATAAATTTTTGTAGCAGTAAATAACAATGTGGTGTAGGGTATTACATAGTCGAACTTGACCGATTATAACATTTTTACTTGTTTTCTTCTTATTTTATTTAAATTTTTGTTTTAAAAAATTTTTTGCTCTTTAATGTATTTTTTGTTGTTGTTGTATATGTTTTCAATACTAGACCAGACAAATTTTTTTACCCACAACATACGCACTCAGCCACACTCACACAAGTGTAAAGAAAATAATTTTGAAATAAATTTCAAGGTGTGGTGAATTTTGTTTTATTTTTTAAATTTTCATTAATATTTTTTCTTTCATATTTTTCGCAAAATTTTATAATCACAAATTTTTATTTTATTTTTGGCATCACATTTTTTATTTACTTCTTTAATAATTTGATCACTAATTTTAATTATTCACCACTTTTTTTAAATAATTTTCTTTTATTATCGAATTATTCAACTCAGCACAAAATATCGTAAAATTAGCTTGCAGTCTATTAGCCCGACATTCTCCTACTGAATTAGTGAAATAAAAAACCATCAAAGACAAACAAATTCTTTCTTAAAAAAATCCCCAACAAAAATAACAACAACAAAAACTGCAGCATTTTTTAATTAGTTTGGGTGTGAATGTGTGTTTGCATTATTTTCTCACAACATTTTTTATTTGCTGCTGCTGCCTGCAGAAGAACTGTTAGTAGCAGCAAAACATTGCATTCTGTTATTGTTATTTAAATTTTTGCTGCTATTTAAGCAGTCAGTAGAAGTCTCTGTTACTGCATTTTCATCTATTCATTTTTGTTTACTCCATTGTTTTTTTATTATTTTTTCTTTTCAAATATTTTTCGTTTTGTTTTTCATTTGAAACAATTTCATCTGTTAGTTTTAAATGTGAAATGTTTAGAACCCACAATTGTATTTGTATTTTTAAGATTCTAATTGAAATGTTTACAAATTTTTGTTTTGTTTACAAAATCATTCAAATGTATGTTATTAACAGTGATGAGAAACATTTTATTTAGAGCAACATGTTGCTATACCTTGAGTAATTGTTGTGTATAATTGAACACATACAAATTTCATATTTATTTTGCTCGTACACATTAGTTTTTTTAATAATAACGAGCAATTGTGTATATTTAAATTGCAGCATTTTTACCTAACAAATAGCAACATGTTGATAGCAACATAATTGCATAAACATTTAAATATTAAATATAAACAAATATGTTTAACTAAAATTGATGAATGAATCATGAAATCTAAGAATGAAATAAATTTTTTTCGTAGAATTCACTTTATAGACAAAAATTCGAAAAATTTCAATGTAAAGTGGAATAAAAAATTTTTTCGATAAATCTCCTATTTTGAGAAAATTTTTCGATAAATCTCCTATTTTGAGAAAATTTTTCGATAAATCTCCTATTTTGAGAAAATTTTTCGATAAATCTCCTATTTAGAGAAAAATTTTCAATAAATCTCCTATTTAGAGCAAATTTTCGATAAATCTCCTATTTAGAATAAATTTTTGATAAATCTCCTATTTAGAACAAATTTTCGATAAATCTCCTATTTAGAGCAAATTTTCGATAAATCTCCTATTTAGAGCAAATTTTCGATAAATCTCCTATTTAGAAAAAATTTTCGATAAATCTCCTATTTAGAGCAAATTTTCGATAAATTTCCTATTTAGAGCAAATTTTCGATAAATCTCCTATTTAGAGCAAATTTTCGATAAATCTCCTATTTAGAGCAAATTTTCGATAAATCTCCTATTTAGAGCAAATTTTCGATAAATCTCCTATTTAGAGCAAATTTTCGATAAATCTCCTATTTAGAGCAAATTTTCGATAAATCTCCTATTTAGAGCAAATTTTCGATAAATTTCCTATTTAGAGCAAATTTTCGATAAATCTCCTATTTAGAGCAAATTTTCGATAAATCTCCTATTTAGAGCAAATTTTCGATAAATCTCCTATTTAGAGCAAATTTTCGATAAATCTCCTATTTAGAGCAAATTTTTGATAAATCTCCTATTTAGAGCAAATTTTCGATAAATCTCCTATTTAGAATAAATTTTCGATAAATCTCCTATTTAGAGCAAATTTTCGATAAATTTCCTATTTAGAGCAAATTTTCGATAAATCTCCTATTTAGAGCAAATTTTCGATAAATCTCCTATTTAGAGCAAATTTTCGATAAATCTCCTATTTAGAGCAAATTTTCGATAAATCTCCTATTTAGAGCAAATTTTCGATAAATCTCCTATTTAGAGCAAATTTTCGATAAATCTCCTATTTAGAGCAAATTTTCGATAAATCTCCTATTTAGAGCAAATTTTCGATAAATCTCCTATTTAGAATAAATTTTCGATAAATCTCCTATTTAGAACAAATTTTCGATAAATCTCCTATTTAAAATAAATTTTCGATAAATCTCCTATTTAGAACAAATTTTCGATAAATCTCCTATTTAGAGCAAATTTTCGATAAATCTTCTATTTAGAGCAAATTTTCGATAAATCTCCTATTTAGAGCAAATTTTAGATAAATCTCCTATTTAGAATAAATTTTCGATAAATCTCCTATTTAGAATAAATTTTCGATAAATCGCCTATTTACAACAAATTTTCGATAAATTTCCTATTTATAAATCTCCTATTTAGAGCAAATTTTCGATAAATCTCCTATTTAGAGCAAATTTTCGATAAATCTCCTATTTAGAGCAAATTTTGGATAAATCTCCTATTTAGAGCATATTTTCAATAAATCTCCTATTTATAACAAATTTTCGATAAATCTCCTATTTAGAGCAAATTTTCGATAAATCTCCTATTTAGAGCAAATATTCGATAAATCTCCTATTTCGTTAAATCTCCTATTTAGAACAAATTTTCGATAAATCTTCTATTTAGAGCAAATTTTTGATAAATCTCATATTTAGAGCAAATTTTCGATAAATCTCATATTTACGAGAAAATTTTCGATAAATCTCATATTTACGAGAAAATTTTCGATAAAACTCATATTTACGAGAAAATTTTCGATAAAACTCATATTTACGAGAAAATTTCCGATAAAACTCATATTTACGAGAAAATTTTCGATAAATCTCATATTTACGAGAAATTTTTCGATAAATCTCATATTTACGAGAAATGTTTCGATAAATCTCATATTTACGAGAAAATATTCGATAAATCTCATATTTACGAGAAAATTTTCGATAAATCTCATATTTACGAATTTTTTTTTATATTTATCTATAAATCTTCTTTTTATATAATATTTTCGTTAAATCCTGGAGTTATAGAAAATATTCAATAAATTCTTGATTTTGAGAAAATGTTCGATAAGTTTTTATTTTGGTGATGTAAAAAGTTATGAATCACTCTATTTATTTGTTGTTTCCAAATAATACTAATATTTAAAATTATTCCTTTGTTTAGTCAACCAAGTCAGTCGTTTACACCCACCTTTTTATTAACTTTGTTTTTAACAAGATTTATGTTAATTTAAAAACATTCATTAACCCCTGTGGGGAGGTGTAAAAATATGACACACATTTATGCCATAATTTATCATTCGCTCCTCCATTAATAAAGTAAAATGTTAATTTTATGTGTTTTAAGGTCACTGAAGTTTACATTTTTCAGTTAATTAATTCATATAAATCAAAAAATGTCCATAATTTAAAAAAAAATAATGCATTTCTTTCAACTGACAATCGTTAAACATAAACAAATGATAAATAATTTAAACACTTTTTTATCGATAAATTATGAATTTTTCAATAATTGTTTAAATAAAAATCTATAAACAAAATAATGAAAAAAATATATAAATTATTTTCAGAAAACAAAAAAAAAAGAAAAATATGCAAGTGCATTTTCATGTTTAAACCAGATGGCTAAAAAAAGAAGACCTGAAATATTTTATGAAAAATTCACACACATTCATACAATGTATCATTGTAAAGAGAAACAAGTAAGAATGCTATATTCGGTTATTCCGAATCTTTAATACCCTCCACCTGTAAAAAACGTTTGTACATATACACACTAACACATACACTCACAAACCTGTACATTATATTAAAGTTTTTCCTAAATAGAACACAGGTACACTTAATGAGTTTTAAAATATTTTTGACTATAGCTTCTGAACCGATTTTAATAACTTTATATAAAGTCAAAATTTTATTTTAATTTGTCTTCGCTTGAACTAAGATGTGGACTAAGACTTTGGTCTATGTATTATGACATACTAAACCGATTTTGCTGGAAACTTCTCAGCTCTAGAACAAATACTCAGGCCAAATTTCATTCAACAACAAATTTTGCCAACAACAGACAGATGGACGGCCAGATAGACGGACCTAACTAAATCGAATTAGATTTTGCTTTGATGCAAGAAAATATATACGTTATGGGGTCTTAGATATATTAGCGTTACATACAGAATGTCAAAGTCAATATACCCTCTTCAGTACTTGTGGTGGCGGACGGTATGAAAAATTGGGGCACGTGGTAAGAAATTATGGTTGTAAACATAATTTAGCTGGCGAATAGATTAACACATTCAATTTGTGGTAAGAAAATGTTCTAAATGAAAAAAACTGTAATAATTCCAACAAATAAACCCCAATAACCTCTTCAAAAAGATATGAGCAAAAACACGTTAATATGTGAAGAAGACAAATATTAAGAAAAAAGAAATCATTATTGAATTTTTTTTTTGAAAAGGTTGTTAGGGAAACTATTTGAATGAAAAAAAAGAAGTAAGAATGCTTTATACGACTATGCCGAATATTTAATACCCTCCAACAAAAATACAAAGTGTTTTGCACATACACTCTCATACATACCATCACAGACGCATACAATATATACAAGTTTTTCTTACATATAACATGGGAATATTTTATGTATCATAAAATTTGGTATATTTTTGGCTATAACTTCTGAACCGATTTTGTTAATTTTTGCAATGGTATTGAAGTTTATACAGTTTAATATTATGACGAAATTTGATTCTAATTTGTCGATTTTTAATTCAGAATTTTACGAAAGATCTTCGCTTGAATGTAAAAGTTGTCTCAGATATCAGTCTATATGTTTTATTTACTGAACCGATTTTGCTGGTTTTAAATAGGAAACTTCTTAGGACTAAATTTAATTGAACTCTGTCAATTATTGCGGATGTGAGCATGACAACAACCGACAGAAAGATGGATATAGCTAATCGACACAGAATATATATGCGTTATGGGGTCTGAGATGTTTCCTTCTTAGCTTTATGCACGGGTTGACAAAGTTAATATACCCTCTTCACCACTTGAGAATTTCAAATTCTTTTAATTTTTTGTTAAGAAATAAAAAAAGAATAAATGAATCTATAAAAATAAATAAGGTGAAATGAAAGTTTAGAAAAGCTTAAAAAGACCATAATATACAAAATAAGACTAATTAAAATGAAATTCTATTCCTCTGTATTATAATTATAGAACAAAATCGAAAAATATGTCTGTTTTTAAGGATTTACACCATAATTAGGTTGACATGATTTATAACAGTTTATTAGAAATTCATTGAGTTTATAAAAAACTATAATTTTCATAGAAATGTTAAAGAGAGAAAGAGAGAAAGGGAGATAATGCGAGAATATGAAACCTCTTAACCATAATCTGCTACATAAAATTGTTATAAAACGGAAAAATCATATTTAAACCACTAACAAACCTTGGCGAATATCTAATGAAAATAAAAAAAGAAGAGTTTTCATTATAACGTTTTGTTTCTAAGAACAGTGGGACAAAATGATTAAAATTGCTTCTAAAATCTCAACAAAGAAAATTAGAAAATATGGTATTCAAATGAAAAAAATTATAATAATAATAATAATAATAATAATATATTTTAGTCAAATGTCTCTAACTAAAAACTACATTAATGATATTTTCAAGTGAGGTGACAGATATCGTTTACCATAATGATATCCACTATTCAGAACCTTGAGCAGTGTGAAAAGGAAAAAATATATAATTCTTTTCAAAATTTTAAAAATATGCGATTCTGTGTTGGATAAATACGGATGCCTGTCAAACAAAGCAACGTGGGCGGATAAAATTTTTAGATAAGATAAATATCGTGACCCACTGTGATATCCAATAGTCAGAACATTTTGAGTTGAGGAAAAAATTATGAAGGGTTTTCAAAATTTTAAATTTGAGATTCTGTGTGGGAATAAATTCGGATTCGAATTAAACAAGGCAACGCAGGCGAATGAAATATTTTGAAGATGAAAAATATTATACACCCACTTTATCCACTATTTAGAATTATTAACAGTGTACTTTCCAACTTACATTATTATGATAATGTTTTATCAAAGACTCCTTGTATTTTATATGGGATGAATCCAGGTACCAGGAGATCAAGACAACGTTTTCGAAGGTGATTTCCCGTTAAGTTTTCTACTATTCAGAATCATTATCAATGTGATGCAATATGGGGAACATATTATAATGATTTTTCTTTAATTTCTACATTTGAAATTCATAGAATGAATCCAGATTCTGGGAGATCAACGTTAAAAGCTCTGAATACATATGCAGTAATAATATGAAGATAACTTAAAGTTCATTCAAGCTCTTCAATATGAGAAAATATCAAATTAAAATCGGGGTCGATTTAGCTATGTCTGTCTGTTTGTTTGCTGTTGGCATTTTTTTTGGAAAGTACATGGGTGAGATTTACTCCTCATACAAACGAAAAATTGAATGTCGCATATCTCTAAAACTGATGCAGGAAATCTCACGATATGTGATACATGAATAGGTCTTTAATAACAAATTTTTATAAAGGTCGCGAAGGACCCGTTATCCCGTCAATAAACGAAACTTTCTTGTTTCACATCTCTTAAACCTTTAAAGCTAAGTTTATAAAGTTGGATGGATTCAAAAATGCTGGATAGAACACAGGGGAGTTATAATCCCTTATAAATGAAATAATTTTTCTATTATTATTTCTTAATTTATCAAAAAAATTTGTTTATACGTATTGTTATGAAGAAATTTCTGTCAAATTTTCAAAATCAACATACCTCAGATGGCCAACTATGAAAAATGTATCCAACAATTCAAATCAGTTAGAGATTTTTTTCAAAAAACACTTGCTTAAGAGATATTTAAATCTTACTAATAATTTGCTTTTATAGGCGTTTGGACTCACCTAAAAAGAGATTAAAAAAATAATTTAAATTAATAATTTTCACATAATTCAGATTCTAATAAAAATTATTTTTCTTTAACAAAGTTAATTTTTTAACAAGAATTCTTCAAAGAAGAATACTACATCGGCTGTGCCAAATCTTAAAACAAAAATATGAAGTAACAACATTATGTTACTTGTTATGAGTCAGATACATATACTCATAAAACAGTTTTACAGATTTCTAAATAAACCTGAAGCGATATTATATTGGGACATCCCATAGTTGTAGACTTTACCTAATTTTTATTTAAGACCATAAAAATACAGAAATTTTCAACTTTTATACACTGAACTTTTGATAATTTTTTTCTTAGGAACCATTAAAATAATGGTTCACGGTGGTATCAAAACACTATTGTTAAATACTTCTGACATTTCTAAACAATTTGCATAGACTTGTGCTCTTTCAGATCAATTAAATAATATCTCAACATTTAATTGATCTGGAAGAGCACAAGTTCTTGGTAGGTTCAGAGGACTGTTGGCGGAGTTCAAAATTTGGTCACCTTTTAATTAAAAACAAAATTTAATTTTGAAATCTAATTTTTAATTTATTTTTTCTATTTTTGATTCCGTGGGCTGAATTTGGGTTCAAACAAAATAAAAAAAATAAAAAATATAGAATATTTTTGTGTGGATCCAGTAAAAAATTATATTATTTTGAAATTGAAACAAAAAACTAATTTGCTTTGACTTGATCGAACTTTCATCTCAAATTTTTTTATCTCTTTTCTTCTCTCTTTTCTAAAATCCTGACATCCATGTGGTTCTGCACCAGTTCTTTTATCCATAGAGCACCTTTTCATCCCACTGTATTTACAAAAGTTTTTTTATTTGTGTGATAAAAAAAAACATTCAAAACACGAATATGAATGAATGTTTACCCAAAAACTTATACAGACTCGCACACACACATAAGTGCATGTGTGTGTATAAATTAAAAAAAACTACTAAAAGAAACCGAAAATATTACCAGTGAGAATATATACGGTTATGCCGAATCTTTAAAACCCTCTACCACAAATTCGTGTTATATTTCATAAATACACACTCACAAAATACATACATACAAAGAATACGCAACCACAGAATGAGTCATCAAATTAGTTATAATTTTGGCTATAACTTTTTTTCTACTGAACCGATTTTGATAATTTTTGGAATGATAATGAAGGTCATATAGCTTATGCTTTAACTTAGAGGTTGTCTTAGATATCGGTCTATATATATATATATATATATATATATATATATATATATATATATATATATATATATATATATATATATATATATATATATATATATATATATATATATATATATATATAATAATAAATATAGAGACAGACATACGATATTGCTTAATCGAATGAGATTTTATATTTATGCAAAAATATATTAACATTATGGATTCTGAAATGATTCCTTCTAGCGTTACACACGGAATGATAAAGTTAGTATAACTTCTTCACGTCTTGTGATGGTGGAGGGTGTACAAATATAGAAAGAAAAAATTAATTTTCTACATAAAATATTTTGTTAAATTTTTTTTCGTGTTTTCGTTATGTTCAGCAATTTTTCTTTTTAGTTTTCTTTTTTTCATGTCTTTTTTAATATTTTAGACTAAAATCTTTTTTTCTTCAGTAGTTTGTTCTTCATAAATAGTGGCTTTTGTGGTTATTTAAAGAAAAATAAATAATATTCCTCATTTTCTTTAAATATATTCAGCTAAAAAAAATTAAAAAAAAAACAATAATTCAACATTGAAAAAGAGAAAAAAAAGGATTAAAGAATTTCAAACTTTAATTTTTTTTAAAAATTCATTGATTTTCTTTAAAAAAGTGTAAACAGTTTTTATTTTAAAATTATTTAAAAAATAATAAACATTTTAATTTTTATTGTTTAAACAAATTTATTTTTATTCGTTATTAAAGAGAAAAGATTTTATATATTTTCTTTTTATTTAAAATAATAAAAAAATACTAAAAATATTTTTTTTATTTGTCCGATATTTTTATGAGACACTTAAATTCAGAATTTAGCAAAATTATCACAAACATACAAGAAACACATATACATTCTTATTCATATGACATCACACGTAATAAATGACAGAAAATTTTTCACGGTCACCGAAAATTTCGTAATATTGAGAGGAATAAAATTCTTATACAAAGTGATTTTAATATTCTTTTTTAATTTAAAATTATCTCTTTCTCTCTTATAAAAAAATTAAATAAAAGGAAAATTTTAAATATAATAATATTTCTTGATTAAAAAACTAGAATTATTATTATTTATTATTATTATTTTTTTAACCAGTTAAATTTGGATTTTCCTTTAAATTTTCTGTTTTCCGAATTTTACAATATATTTTCTTTTTCTCGAAAATTCTATTTATTCACTAAAAATTAAATTTTCCTGGTAAAATTCTGTTTTTGTCAAATTTTTCAAAAAAAAGTAACAATGTTTCAGCCAGTCAAGCCCGTCTACACCACAATGTTGGTTATAAATGGTAATTACAAAAAAGTAATGAACGACCCTCGTAATTTTTTTTCTGATTTAATCTTAAGTTGACAAAAATTTTTTGTGGGAGTTTAATATATTTATGTTAACTTGTATGGCATTTGTCCTTCAAAGTGATATTTGGAAGGGCGCTTGTATAGCACCTCCGAGAACAATAAATTTCTGTCAAATTAAATAATTTTATGAGCTGAATATCTCATTCCGGGAGAACATTTTAAGGGGTATACCTGGACTTGGATCAAAATACTAACATGTATCAAATTTCATCAAGATTTCTCAACAATTACGACATGTAGTGATCACAATGTTTACTTGGACAGCCTGCCGGATGGACAAACAGACGGACACAAATTATTGTTATTATTTTTTGTTTACTCTAAATTCATAAAAAATCAAGAAATGAAGTTTAAAAAAGAAAATAAATAAATTAATTAAATTTTCATTAAAAATAAAATTCTTCTCATAAATAAAAAAAATAAAAATTGTCCCAAAAATTCAATATTTTCCCAGACTTCCAATTTTTCATCAAGATTTAATTTATTTATTTAATTTTTTCATCAAGATTTAATTTTATTTAACAACGTTGATTTTATTTTTCATGGCAAACTTGTTATTGCTTCAAGACGAATTATTTTTATACCCTACACCATCAAGATACCAAGATGATAGAACCCCTATGCTTTTATGCAAATGTTGGTAACGCTTGATTCAGAATCTGTTTTAAAGTTGATCGCCCATCGAAAAATTCAACATTGATCAACAAGTAAGAATGATGCATTCTGTCAATCTCACCTTAAATGCGTGTAAAGAAAATACGTTATGTTTCGTACATACACACTCACACATACACTTACAAACAAATACAATATATAAAAAATTACTTCTCAGGATTATAACAAATAGAAAGGTCTAAGGTCATAGCTAAATCGATTCAGATTATTTGATGCAAGAATATATATACATTATGGAGTCTTTTCACCACTTGAGGTGTCAGAGGGTATAAAAAGATAACAAACTGAAGTTCAATAAACTCATATATGGAGATGATACGTACATAGAAGTAAATAGCCGATAGAAGTGGAAGTGTTGTTATGACATTTTATTAACATTATTCCATTTAATCAAATATGATTTGAAAATCTTTAAATTGGAAAAGTTTTATTTCAACTTCATTTTAACTATTAAAAATTCCAATAATTTCTAACAATTTCTCAATTCCTATAAACAGTTCAATGCCAGAAATATTAAAAGTATCTAATGTTTCATAAGTTCATTGGTATTAGAAAAGTAACAGCTGCTGTGTCTGCAAACATAATTTTATTTATTGTTAACTTATTTTGTCAAAATGTATCTTAAAAGTTTTTATGCTAATTTATTTTTTACAAATATTCTAAGAAAAATTCGACAAACACACACTCATAAATACTATAATATTATTCCAATTGGAAAAAAAGGACCAGAGATAAAAAATTAAGAAAAATTCTTCTTTAATTGGGAGTTAAATACACTCAAAATTATGGAGATCTAATGAAAGAAAAATAAATTAATTAACAATTGTATAAGAATAATGTTATGGTTGTAGAAGATGTCACACCACCACAACATTGTTCTTATAAAAATGTTCAAGAACTTAGGGTTCTTTCACATTGTGTTGGTTAAGAACAAAAATAGTTTTATTACAGTTTAAATTAAATTATAGTGAAAATGATACTAAAAAGTGAGATCCTAAAAATTCCAAAGACACGATCCTAAAATTTCTATTCTCATTAAAACTTTAAATCCAAGTATTATTTGATTTCTTTTTCAAGTTACTTTTGTTAAATATTAAATATTTTCAATGAAACCCAACGTGATCCTATCAAAAGTTGGCCAAGCATTCAAAGGTCTGCCGTCAAACTGTTGCCAACGTTATTAAATAGTACTGAGAGAACTTTTCCGTTGATATAAAATCGGGTTCAGGTAGGAGCATGGTTCACATGATGTTTTTAAGCCAAACAAATAGAAAACACTTTTAAAAGAACTTCCAACACATCCGCTAGGAAAGCTGACCAGTTTGTTCAGTGCTCGGACTATTTAATACGAAATGTTAGAAATATAAAGGACTAAAAAAGTCATGACAGGAACGATGCCAATAATAATTTAGAGGTCACAAACTGAGCACGGAAATTAAAGTCGAGTTTTCTTTAAAAAATATTCTTGCTGCATAATGAATGAGGAAACGTTTATTCTGGAAGATTTTTCGCAACTTAATAGTCAAAAAAAATTGCATGTTAAAGAAAAGTTTAGGATCAAAAAGCAATTACAATTTCCCAAAAAGTTATTGGTGTTGTAAACAACATGCAGTTGCGAAAAAAAGCCAATCATTTGCAATGGACTCTAAAAATACCGGAATTTATATCATGGAATGTTTAAAAAATGCGAATTTCATTCATAAGACGACATCATAATGTATCCATTTATTTTTGCCCTGACTGGGCATCCTGTCACTATGGTAAACAAGGCCTCTGGTCCAAAACTACCTGTTCGAGCAAAGTGTCAGAAATCATTATAAAAATGTCAATGGAAGGGTTTTCCGATAAAGGTTCAAATTTTTTGACAAACTTATGATTGTAATATTAATTTTAATTAAATAAAAAATTAAAATTGTAAGTTTCGTTTATATATGTTAAGAATTTTTCGATCTCACTACTTAATCCTTATAATGTTTTCTTCCTAAACATTTTCATATAAATATATTTAACCAAAAATTAAGAAAAATCTAAAATATTTCATCTATCAGATTTCTATTTCGTAAATATTCTATATTAACTATTTTAAATTTCCCATTGGGTTTATTTACTAAACAATTCACACACAAACACATTCATAATTACATACATACAAACATAAATATATCTAAAGTGCACATTTACATAAAATTATATTATAACGATACATTTTTGTTCTAATTTATTGTTGTTAAATATCTTTGAATATTCAAATATAAATTTACATTCACATAATGTAAATACATAAGTATGTATTTACATACACATATGAGTATTTACATATATTTACATTTAAATGTTCATTTGAGTTTCTTAGTTTTTTTTCTATGACAAATTCTATTTTTTAAAAGAAAAAAAAGCATCAACTTCTTAATATTTTTCATAAATAAGAAACAAGAAACAATTGCAAATGTTATGATCAGCAATAATGAATTTTAAGTACCCTTCAGTACATAAATATTTGAAGTACAAACTTAGACATAAACACAAGATGAAGTATTTGTTTGAAGCTTCAAGTTGTTTCAGATGAAAGGACAACAGTTTACGTCCCCCTGACAACTCGATATCCATTTTAAGAAAAACTCATGACACTTTCGCTTAAAGATTGTTAACTTACCAAAAGCTTAATCATTCGAAAGTTTTTTCTCTACACTGAACCAAATTTTTGGTTAATATTACCTACGACAATATTAATCAAACATTTTTCCGAGAACTTTAATGAAAAATGATGTTAAATTAATAGATTTTTATTTAAATTAACAACATTTTCCTTCAAATTGAAGAATTTATTTTAAATAAATTGAACAAATTTTAAACAAAAAAATTTTAGTAAAAAATGATAAATCGAATAAAATTTCGTCACAAAATTACCGAAAAAATATATTGTATCAACAGATATTTCGTAAAAATGGCAGTAATTCTACGTACTAAAATGAAGTTAATTTGAATAAATATTTTGTTAATTTAATTAATTTAATTTGTCAAATAATTTTTTTATATTTTTAAGAAAATGTAAACTGAATATAAATCACCTGATCATCAAACATGTAAGTAATTTTCATCAGAAATACAAGCCGGTCGACTCACTACCTTCCTTTGACCTTGCACTATTTACATTTTCTTCACTATTTAATTATTATCTAAAAATGTGAAATTTCTTTCGAGATCTAGGGCTGGACCTCGAAAGAAGTTCCACAAATCGACGTGTTTTATAAAAAGTAATTAGGAGCCAATTCTTTCTGTAATAGATCTTTAGATATTCGATGATCAATATTTGCTTTGAATGGAGGCTACTACTCTCCTGATCCTATCCGTCTTACCTTTTGTCCAGTAAAACAGTTTCTTGAGTAATTTATTGGGACCAAATTTGAAAAATTCTCGCTGTTACAGTTCTTTAGATATTTTGTAATCAATAATTACATTGTATGAGGGAGTATTCCTTCTTTTGATCCTTAATATTTTATGTATTAAGTTATTAAAACAATTTAACGTAATTCTTTCCTCATTTCAACTAAAATTTTGTTAATTTAACCTAAATGTGGTATTTAAATTAAATAATATTTATCAATATAAAGAACTTATTTTTGCCAATTTAAATAATGTATTATTCAAATTGAATAATATTTATTCAAATTAACCACATATATTTAAATAGTCATATTGACAATTTTTCGTCAATTTCAAGAATTTACGAAAAAATTACGAACATTTTAGTTTTGTTATTAACGATGGTTGGCTGATATTTAACCTACTTTTCTTCAATTCTACACATTTTTTCATTTTATTTACTACTTTTTTTTGTTCGGTGTAGGAAAGAATCTTTCGAAGGGACTGACAGACGGATATTGATAAATCGAATCAGATTTTCTCTATTTAAAGTGATTTTTTGTTTTACACACACTCAGTGATAAATTAAATTAATCCACCTTCCAAGTCGCATATGGTAGTGGAGAGTATGAAAAAGCGTAACAAAAAAAGTATCTTTAATACTTTTTCAAGTGTTTGTGACACTTTATGTTTTCGCATATTTATCTTGTAGTTTGTTTTTTATTGTTTTTGTTATTTACTTCTCATTCACATTGTTTATTAACGCATAATTGTCTTTGACATTTTGCAGTTGGGGTAAAATGAAAACATTTATTTTAGGGGAAAAAAATAATAATAAGAAAATTGTAGTCAGTCAAGTCCAACTATGACAAACCCTATACTATTATATTGATTATTAACGGTAGTTACGAGAAATTAATAAACGACCCTCCTATCATTTTTCTAATTTATGTTAAAGATTGTAGTACTATATTATGTTATTAAGATTTATGGTATTTTATCATATTTTTCTGGGGGTGATATGGAGAGCTATAGGGGAATATGCGCCAATCCTTGTAAAATTTCAAACATCGATTCTCCTTACATTTACTAACTTACAAGTTAAATTAATCCATTTTAAAGTATTATTCGAAAGAGGGGATTGTAGAGAAACTATGATAAATAATTGATAATTGGTATATCATTTTTGGACATTATAAGACTTATTTTTGCTAGAGAGGGGAAGGATAATTTCGTGGAGCCACCATTGCCAATAGGCTTTTGGGTCACATAGTAATACTAACCAAACTTCATCATGATATCTTATAAGTTGCAAACGGAATGGACAGCCAGCTGTCCAGACAACATTAAATCGACTCAGATGGTGATTTCAGTTGATCAAATGTGGTGGTAGCAATATTATTTCTGTTTTTTACAAACATCTGCACATACGCATAATATCCCAACCACCTACAATGGTGTAGGGTGCCACAGTAGCACTGAAAGCAAAAATATTTAGTAAAAAATTTGTATCCACTAGATATTAATTGAGTCATAATCAAGTGAAAATATCTTTTGTTCCATTATATTAAAGATTGTTCAATGAATTTTATTATGAGGCAACAATTTTGATGAGGTAATTATTGTTATTTAATTAACAATAATATGATAGTAGCAATATG
Organism: Cochliomyia hominivorax; assembly: GCA_004302925.2. Taxonomy (NCBI): domain Eukaryota; kingdom Metazoa; phylum Arthropoda; class Insecta; order Diptera; family Calliphoridae; genus Cochliomyia; species Cochliomyia hominivorax. Next base: position 94,313,502 of record PYHX02000467.1, on the reverse strand, counting down.
TTTAGCATTATATTGCACCGACGAACTTTTTTTAAAAATTTCAAAAAAATATTTTTTCCTTCAAAATATTTTTAAATTACAAATATTAAAAATAAATAAAATATTTCTACACAGAAAGAAAAAATAACCCCAAAAATTTTCAATTATAAAATTAATTAAAAATCATGAGATTTTTAATTAATTTAATTAATATTTATTTTCTAATATTTAAAAAGAAAATATTTTCAATTAAAATTATAAAATTTTCATTATTAAATGCACAAATATGGTAAAAGGAGCAATTTCAGTGAAATAAATAATTGTTTTAAGTAATAATTTCTACATTTCATATAAAATTCTTTATTACAGCATTTTTTTTTATGTGTACATAATTAATGTGCATTAAAAAAAAATTTTGTGACTATAATATTGCTGTGGCCGAACCATATTATGATTAAAAACATTTTATATGTGTGTTGGTTCATTTCAACATATTATTTTTATGCGATAACCACAATAGTTATATACAATATTTTGTCTTGCGATTTTAGTTATTACAAACATGTTTTTTCTGTTTAACTAACTAAATATTTTAATAAATTTCAGAGATTTATGCATCAGAAACTTTCGTAAACTATCAATAATTGTACCAATAAATAAATGCATTATCAAGCTTTACTGCATGCTATTTTTTAATTCTGAATATTTTTCAACTGCAGTAAAAAATCTTTGTATTTTTTAAGGAATTTTCTTGTTCTAAAAACAGGTATTTAAATAATTTGTCAACGTTTTTAAAAGGGTTAATTTTATAGTACACTTATTTATAGATATTACACACAGAAAAAAAACAAGTAGTAAAATCAACATTGAACATAGTTGATTTTAGATTGAATAACTTTTTTTCATTTAGATTAAAATGAACGTATTTACACTGGTGATGAAATAATATAAATAAATTTTAAAATTTACTTTAAAGTACTAAAATTTCAAATAGTAAAACTTCAAGAATATTCTCAAAAAGCTGTATTCACTATGAAACAATGTTAAATAACCATGCAGCAAAATTATTACTAAAAAAGGTAAATTATTTCTATTTTAATTATTTTTACATTGATTTTTTCTATTTGTAATTTTTTATCTCATTTCAATCAATAATTAATTATCGAATTATTTTAATTTACAAACAGTATTGTAATTATAATTAAACTTTAATTAAAATTTATTTATTCTAATTTCATATTTAAATAAAATCAAAGTTCCCTGGAGTTTTCAAAAAATACTTCAACATGATGATTTAGGTAGTTTCCCTTTGAAACAATAATAAAATAATATAAATTTTATAATAAATATGTGATTCATAACAGTAATAAATTGTTAAAACGTGAAACAGATAATACAGACATGATATACATATATTTATATCTTTTTTGAAAATAATAACGTATATTAAATCAAATACGACTAGATAACACTCTGCTCTATATTGGGAGATTCTATAAGTTTTTTTTTTCACTGATTTCATGGATTTTCTAAATTAATGTGAGATTTATTGCTTCCGAAAGTAATTTTCGCCAAAGAATTTATTGATGGTATCTTAAAGATATAAGTAAAAGCTGCTTATATAAAGATACTTTTGAAAAAAATATTTCTATTCTAAATTTTCTTAAGATTTATTCCTTAAGTTTAATTATTAAATTATTCTTTAAATCACCTTTGAAAGGAAATTTCAGAAATTAGAAAAGTACAAATCTTGACTCAACTCCTTTATAACTGAACTGCAAGTACAATAATGTGGGTATTACGGAGTTCAACTTAATACAATTTTGTTTCATTTCTAAATTATTTTTTTATTAAAAAAATCTTTAAAATTATTAAAAATTTCTTGTCTAAGTGAATACCTCTATTATTGTTTTTTTTTTTTTTTTTACTTTTTATATTTATATTCTTCTCAGTTTTATTGCAATCTGTCACATTTTATTATGACTTTTGATAGGTTTGTTGGTTGCCAGCCGGCAAACAACAAAGTTTAAAGTGTTTGTAAGTTTGTTGAAATCCTTAAGGGATCCAACAAGTATAACATATGAAAAATATTCTCTTGACTTTTGATTGATTTACGAAATTTTAACTTTGTCATAGAGATACATATTTATTATGTTATAATATTAAGACATTTCGGAGAAAGGAAAGAAAAGAGTGATACATAAAAAAGAAAACTCGTTGAAGAATAATATTGGATACACCAAGTTTAAATACCCTACGATGGAGCTTCACAATACGAGAATTTTTCATAATAAAGTTCTTATATTATATAACAAATTAGAACAACTTCTCAAAGTTCATACATTGTAAAAAACATCACAGGGTTGTTCAGTCAAAAATCATCATAGCTGTTAATAGCAAACATATTAAGTCCAAGGCAGGTCAAAATTATGAATCAAAATATTTGTAATTGTAAACGTAGAATCTTGGCAAATACTAATGTCAATTGTTTTAATTGCAGAATATTAATTATAATAATAGTTCGATCTTTTTGTGGTTATACTAAAAGGACCATAATTTTTTGAACCACTGTAACATTGTACTCACTGTTGAATTAAACTTTTTCTAAAAAATAATATTTTATTTAAATATAAAGTTCAGTGGAATAATAGTTTTGAAAATTGAAAGGAATTAAACAAATGTTGTTACCATATGAAAGCTATAAGTGTACACTTTCATATTATATATACTTTTAGGCATTTTGAACCTGAAAAATGGAATATCTAGAATATTTCCAATGTTTTTATAAGTCTAGAACTTTGTAGGATCGAAAAAAGAAAAACATATCTAACAATAAAAAAAACTATACTTCCCTTCATTTCTCTCAAAATTTCAAACTGGTTTCATCATATATAAAATTTAGATCTTTTCAGAGTTAGTATAAGTATACCTTTTAACCCATATATACTTTATGACCTGTTTGTCCATTTTTCCAACATTTTATTAAATTAAAATTATAATGAAATATCTCTTCTGAGGATGAAAAGTGATTAATAAAGTTAACTATCAGAGGAAAGATATTAGAATATATTATTTTATACTTGTTTGAAACCATCGTTGGAACACTTCTTTCCATTTGAATGAAAGTATTACTTCCAACATTATTTGCTTTTTTATTTGATTTAGCACCAATTTGTGATCATGAAGTCTATCGGTCTATTTCGCTTAACCTCTAGAAGAAACCCTATCAAAATCACTTTAAAAATCATAAATATTAAAAGTATGAAACTAAAAACCTCAGTTCCCAATTGTATCAAGATCCGCCCACAACATCCCATAGCTCTCTTATATGACACATCATAACGTCAATGTTTTTTGCGTCAAAATTACTCATAATTAAATTTTTTTTCAAATATAAAATAAAATTTATTGCAAATTTTGTCTTTAATACAAATGAACATTAATTCTCTCTTAAACAAAATTATGCCTTTAAACAAAGTTAAATATTTTCTCTTGACATAATTTTTTTTTTTTTTTTGAAAAATTTGCTCTTGAAATAAATTTTTTGGAACAATTTCTCTTAAAAAAAGTTTTCTGAAAATTTTCTCTGAAAATAAGAATTTCCAAAAATTAAATACAATTTTTTTTTTTTTTTTTTGAAAATTTTTTTTGGAATAAAATTTTAACTTCAAGAGAAAAATTTTATAAATGATGTTTCGTCTGTCACATCATGGTGAATATTGTCAATATTATTAAACCAAAATTTATCTCAAATTTTACCTTCAACAAAATTTTGTGCAAATTTTCTCTTAAATATATTATTTGACCAGAAGCCGCAAACATGCACACATGGGCTTTTGTACTCTTTACTTTCCAAAACGTTATTAAATTTTTGAAAATTCACTCAGTCTGGCTCTTGAGCCGTCACTGAAAGCTGATAACTTTTAAAATACACTGAGAGAAAAGTTCAGCGAGATAAGAATGTATGTATGATTTTCTAAATGTTAACTTTATTTCAAGCAGGAATTTATGTTATTTTATATGTACTTTAAAAGAAAATTATGAACAGTTCTCACATTAAAGTATTTTCTTAAAATTTCCAAAAAAAAACCAACTATATATGGTGTAGGGTATGATACAAGTTTCGTTTGCATGTTTCAACTATTTTATCATTCCAAAGTTTTAATTCATTAAAATATCAAATGACTCACTAAAGGTCTGTCATAATTACTCAAGATAAAATCAAAACAATTAAATAAGTGTGAGTTTAAATTAAAGAAAGTGTGGGAGATCTAACACTTGTAAAAGGGCATTAAGAATAAAATTAAAGACATAAGAAATAATGACTTAAATATAATTAAACTTTTTCTTATTTGTTCTAATTATTTTTTAAACAATTAAGTAATTTATTGAATATTGATTACAAAACATTAATATGAACAAATTTGTGTTTGTTTGTTTGTTTGGGATTGAATTGATTTTGCTGAAATTTTCACAGAATGATCCCCATATTCCCGAAAGTAACATAGGCCATAAAAATTTCGATAGGACCAGGGGGAGAGATAAACCCCATACAAGCCAAATATTCATTATCGAATATCTAAAGAACTGTAAAAGCGGGAGTTTTCAAATTTGGTAGCAATAATTTTATCAAGGAACTGTTTTACTAGACAAAATAAAGGACGAATAGGATCGGGGGAGAGGTAGCCTCAATACAAAGAAAATGTTGATAATCGAATGTCTAAAAAACCACTACACCGAGAGTTTTCAAATTTGGTCCCAATAAATTCTTGAAGTCACAATTTCACTAGAGGTCAAGAGGGAGAGATGCCCCATAAAAAGCAAATAATGATTATGGACTATAATAACGAAACGTCTCCAATGATCCCAATCACTATATCAAGGAACTATTTTAGTGAACAACATTTAGAACCGATAGGACCACGGGGATGTAGGAATAAATGATTATCGAATATGTAACGACTATAACAGCGAAAGTTCTAAAATTTGATTCCAAACAGTTTTGGTGAATAAAATCTAGGACGGTTAGGATCAAGGGAAGAGGTAGCTCCCGTGCAATGCAAATATTAAATAAAATTTTAGAACTTACAGGCCCAGGGGCATCTGTCAAAAAGTACATTGTATAAAATTTTGTTAATACACGTTGTGATTTGTGAAATTTCTTTCGAGTTCTTGGACTGAGGAGAATGTTTTTGCAGTAAAGCGCTACGGGTAGAAGGTGGTATTTAATTAAAATAAAGAAAAAAGAACATCTTACTTACATTAATTACAAAAACTCTATGGAAAATGTATGGACACTTGTTGTTAATTATAATTATTATTGAATCACTCTATCAATCACTCAATTATTTATTAATTTATGAATAAATTCATTCGTTTTAATTTCATTAAATAAATTTATTAATTTATAATTTAGTTTTATTGACTAAATTCGTTTAGTTTCTAAATTTTTTATTCGTTTTAATCGATTAAAAATGTTTTTAAAATTTATTTACGATTTAATGTTTCTTTGATTATTTTATTATAAATTTTGTGATTTCTGTGGAGCAATAAAATTTAGTTGAATTGATAATTAATAATCAATTAAAATATTTTCATTCAGTAAATCTTTCTTTTAAAAATAAAAATTTTATTTTAATTCATTTTAACTTTATTTTTATTTTAAGAAAAAACACAATTTATATTTAATTTTCAGTATTTATGATTATTTTTCACAACAAAAAAAAAAATACTTTCAGCAACTTTTATTTATTTAATTTAATATTTATCACTTGTTGTTATTATTATTGTTTTTGTTATTGTTTTTATTATATATTTTAATTTTTTTCTGAATTTATTAGTACTTAAAAACACTCAAAATACTTTTGAATGGAAATAAGTGATTTGGTTTTTGTTTTGTTAAAAGGGTGTTTCAAAACGAGAAATATTTAAAATCAATTATTGAAGTTGGTCGGGGTATTAATGTGTTTGTGCTGGTTTTTCTCACAGACAGAAAAAATTAAGTTAAATTATACGAGGGTCGTTAATTACTTTTTCATAACTACCATTTACACCCAATATTGTGGTGAGATGTATTACGGACTGGACCGACTATAACATACTTTTTGACTTTTGGATACCCTCTTTAGAACGTTTTAATTACTTTGTTTAAATATTTTTACGAGATTGGAAATAATGACGAACAGACATTATTGAATTAATTATTGTTTAAAAAGATTTAGAATGAAACTTATTAATCATAAACTATAAAAATTAATACTTAATTAAGCTTTAAATCTGTACTAAAAATGTCTGATTAAAAAAATGATTTTTTTTTAACTTTTTAACTCAAAAATTTAGCTAAATCAAAAATTTACATTAAACGACATTTAAAAACTTTAATACACAACTAAATACATAATGGGACAGTGAAATGGTCAGTACGGATAGCACTCTTCGATCAAATTGCAAATAACAAATTCAATACCGGTTAATTTAAAAGAAATAAAATCTTTTTGATTTTCCAGGATAATTGATGTTAATCGAATAACGGGTAATCGAGATAATAATGAAACACCAAAACTTAATAGTGAATATACTGAATATTGAATTCAATTAAAATTACGAAATTTTAAATATGAAATTAAACGATAATTTACTGTAAATATAAAATGAATCAAAATTTTTTTATAAACACGAGATTTATCGAATATTTGTTTTTATTATGAGATATACAAAACATTCTGTTCATATGATTTTTATCGAAAATGTTCCCTAAATATACGATTCAGCGAAAATGTTCCCTAAATATACGATTTATCGAAAATGTTCTCTAAATACACGATTTATCGAGAATGTTCTCTTTATATACGATTTATCGAAAATGTTCTCTAAATATACGATTTATCGAAAATGTTCTCTAAATATACGATTTATCGAAAATGTTCTCTAAATATAGGATTTATCGAAAATGTTCTCTAAATATACGATTTATCGAAAATGTTCTCTAAATAAAATATTTATCGAAAATGTTCTCTCAATATACGATTTATCGAAAATTTTCTCTAATTTTACGATTTATCGAAAATTTTCTCTAATTTTACGATTTATCGAAAATTTTCTCTAAATATACGATTTATCGAAAATTTTCTCTAAATATACGTATATCGAAAATTTTCTCTAAATATACGATTTATCGAAAATTTTCTCTAAATATACGTATATCGAAAATTTTCTCTAAATATACGAATTATCGAAAATTTTCTCTAAATGTACGATTTATCGAAAATTTTCTCTAAATGTACGATTTATCGAAAATTTTCTCTAAATGTACGATTTATCGAAAATTTTCTCTAAATGTACGATTTATCGAAAATTTTCTCTAAATGTACGATTTATCGAAAATTTTCTCTAAATGTACGATTTATCGAAAATGTTCTCTAAATATACGATTTATCGAAAATGTTCTCTAAATAAACGATTTATCGAAAATGTTCTCTAAATACACGATTTATCGAAAATTTTCTCGAAATATACGATTTATCGAAAATGTTCCCTAAATATACGATTTATCGAAAATTTTCTCTTAATATACGATTTATCGAAAATTTTCTCTTAATATACGATTTATCGAAAATTTTCTCTTAATATACGATTTATCGAAAATTTTCTCTTAATATACGATTTATCGAAAATGTTCTCTAAATATACGATTTATCGAAAATGTTCTCTAAATATACGATTTATCGAAAATGTTCTCTAAATATACGATTTATCGAAAATGTTCTCTAAATATACGATTTATCGAAAATTTTCTCTAAATATACGATTTATCGAAAATTTTCTCTAAATATACGATTTATCGAAAATTTTCTCTAAATATACGATTTATCGAAAATGTTCCTAAATATACGATTTACGAAAATTTTCTCTAATTTGACGACTTATCGAATTCGATTTTTTTTCTAAATTTCTTAGAAATATGAAATTTGAATTTGTTAAATTTAAATTTTTGTGCTAAATTTTGCGTTTTGTACAAAATTCTTTGAAACATTTTTTCGTATTAAATTTTATACAAAAATTAAGATTTAAATTTAAAATCATTTTGAAATGAATATGAATTAATAAAAATTTGTTTTAGCAACAATGTGCCAAAATTTATTTAGTTTTAATTACTCATTTAAGAAAATAACAAAAAATTTATTATTATTATTATTTTTTTTGTAAAAACTTTTTACATCAAACAAATGTGTTCATTAAATAAATAAGAATTTTAAAAAAAGTGGAGGCGTTTTAGGCACAAGAAAAAATTTATGAAAATAAGTTAGAAGTTACAACAGTCGGTCAAGCCCGCCTGTTTAATGCTCTACATCACAATGTTGGTTTTATTGAACCACCGTCGTATAAAGTTATTTTTTATAATTTTGATTAAGTGTGCAGTATATTGTAATGGTACTAATAAACCAATTTTTTCTTTGAGCATTATTTGCGAGCTAGAAGGTCTTATAGACCGACTTTCGTAAAATTTTCCATATTAATTTTTTCCTTAAATTGATTTGACTAATGCTTACTATAATCCCAACGTATATATGTGAGATTTAAGGCCCTCAAAGTGAAATTTAGGAGAAAAAATTTATGGGTCCTATGAAAAAGATGAACCGGACAGACGAGTGGACATCGTTAAATCAATTCAGAAAGTGATCTTAGTCGAACGGTATATTTAAAAGTGATGGTAGCATAATTTTTTCGCACGAACACATAATACCTTAACCAGCTTTGGTGGTGTAGGGTATTAATACTGGCGCGATTCAAACTCATGTAAAAATAATTTAAGAACTTTTTTCATTTGAAAAATTGGTCACCAATGGTCACCAAACTTTTTATTTCCAAACAAAATTTACTAAATTTCTTTAAGTTTAAAAATATATCAAATATCTTCAAATTTCTCGATCTGGTTTCTGATTTTTCTTTATAGATCCCCAAAAAAATGGTAACAATTTGTTAAAATTTCCTTTTCAGATTTAATTTATCCATCACTGTTATTTATTTTGAAATCATAATTTTTCTCCGCAAAACGATCTATTCAAATCTGTTAAACAGATGACACTTTTTTCGGGCGAAGAACAAGAAAAAAAGGTGAAATAATAAACATCAGTTAAAAACAAATTCTAAAAAAAATATGTGTTAAACAAATAAATCTAAACACAATTTTTTTTTCGTTTAAATCACACAAACAACAAAAAAGCATTTGTTTTGACACACATACACACAAACACATATAAAACAATTCGTGCTAACGACAATGACGACAAAATCGAAACCAAAGAAATTTGAAGAAGAAAAAAAAACAAAAAGACGTCAACAACAGTGAAACAATCTACGGAGCGACATCTAAAAAACGCGAACCGCACATACAAGTCACAAAACGTCAACTGAATTCAGCAAACAGTTTTCACAACATTTTTTTTCTTCATTCTTTTGTTTTGTCTAAATGAATTCCGGGCTGACTGCGAAAGAATTGAATTGTAGCGTTTGTTGTCGTTGTTGTTGTTGGCGCTGTTTGTTTTTGTGTCAATATTTTATTATTGCAATTGTTGTTGCCAAGAATTTGTTGTTATTTGAGATTTTGTTTTTGAAAAATACAAAACAATGAGAGAGCGAAAAAAAATAAAACTAAATATTAGATAGAGTGTGGTGAATTTGATCGAATAAAAATGATGTAAAAAAGGGAATATTAAGATACAGGGATTTATTATGAATTATTGGTATTATAATGATAATTAAAATATTTATTAAGTACAACATAATATACAAATGTTAAATGAAACCAAGAATTTTATGTACCCCTGTAGTTCCTATTAATCCTATTTATCAGATATATCAGCCTATTTGTATGAAAAAAATCTTAAAGAAATTATTTTCAAGCTTTTGGGGTTGTTTATGATAAATTATATTGAACTGATCTTAGGGTTGAAATCCAAGATGTCACACAACAAAAACAATTCAGGCAAACTTCAATGAATTCAGATCACAGAATTATTCAAAGCCACGGGAGAACATAGCTAAATCGACTTGAATGTTTCATTTATCAATTTTTAAATAAAATTTGGAATTTATAGAAAATAAAAATAAATAGAGAATTTAAATACAATTTTCTATAAACCGAGAATTTATCGAAAATCTTTTATAAATCGAAAATTTATCGAACATTTTCTTTAAATCGAAAATTTATCAAAAATCTTCTATAAAACGAGAATTTATAGAAAATCTTCTCAAAATCGAGAATTTACCGAAAATCTTCTCAAAATCGAGAATTTACCGAAAATCTTCTCAAAATCGAGAATCTACCGAAAATCTTCTCAAAAATTTTCTATAAATCGAGAATTTATCGAAAATTTTCTGTAAATCGAGATTTTATCGAAAATTTTCTGTAAATCGAGATTTTATCGAAAATTTTCTGTAAATCGAGAATTTATCGAAAATTTTCTGTAAATCGAGAATTTATCGAAAATTTTCTGTAAATCGAGAATTTATGGAAAATTTTCTGTAAATCGAGAATTTATCGAAAATTTTCTGTAAATCGAGAATTTATCGAAAATTTTCTGTAAATCGAGAATTTATCGAAAATTTTCTGTAAATCGAGAATTTATCGAAAATTTTCTATAAATCGAGAATTTATCGAAAATTTTCTATAAATCTTAAATCTTTTTCTCTTAATACGGTATATATCGAAAATATTTTTTAAATACAGGATTTATCGAAAAGGTGCTCTAAATACTGAGATTAATCGAAAATATGCTTAAAGTATGAAATTTATCAAAAAGTGATCTAAATACTGAGATTTATCAGAAATTTATAATTTATATAAAAAATTTGAAAATTTTCATTATAATTAAATTCAACTCAACACTTTTTTCCACCACTGAATTGAGTTAATTTAATTAATAAATGAGTCGTAACAGAAATTGGGAGAGAGAGAGAATTTCTCTTTAGTTTTATAGCTAAAATTTTAATTAAAAATTTACTCAAACTGACCAACAGCAGCAGCAACAACAACAACAGCAGCGTGATATGTGTTCCGTTCAAGCGCTCCGATTTTGTTTTTGTTTTGCTGTTGTGCCCGAGAATTCATTGATTTATTCGGATTTTGTTTCTTAAATAAATAAAATTTAATTTACTTTACTAAATTTTCGGTATTTTGTTATTGTTTTTATTGAATGAAGTCGTTGTTATTGTTATTGTTGTTATTGTGATATATTTTATATGCTTCATTTATTTATTTATTTATTGGTTATCGAATAGAGTTTTGTTCATTGAAGATTCTAAATGGATGATAAAGTAAAATAAACCACATTCGAATAATAAATAAAAAACGGCTGCTCACATTGACTTCTTATTTTCATTATGAGGCACTAAATGCGTCAACACTTTTTTTCAAACAATTTTCAAGTAGTCACTAATCAGACATAAAATTTGAAACTAATACTGATGCACACACATTCATTCATTCATTCGTAAATGACCGACCAAACGATTCGTTCATATATTTTTAAGATATTTTTCTGTTATTTTCAGTTTGTATTAGATATGTTTATACCCTACACCACCATAGATGGTTGAGATATAATGCCTTTTTTGTAAAAATTGTAACGGGCAGAAAAAATTGTGGTACCACCGCTTTTAAGCTACCGTTCGACACAAGATCACTTTTTAATCCGATTTAACGATGTCTGTCTGGCTGTCTGTCCATGTAAACCTTGTGCATAAAATGCAGACCGCAGTTTTCAATATTTCTTAATGAAATTTGGCATTTGTCATGCCCAAGGACGATGCCTAGGTGATGATGGATCCATTATTTCACCTAGCCTTCATACAAATGTTCCCCCGGAATGGGATTGAAGGTCACATAAGTTTTAGATATAAAGTGCTTGAAATGAAATTTGGTACAAAATGGTCTTATAATATTCTAAGACGATGTGCCAAATTATACGAGGATTGGTCTACTATTTTTCATAGGCCCCCTTCCAAATATCACGCTGAAGGGCTCAAATATCACATTTACGTTGAGATAATAATAAAATTTGGTCAAATCGAGACAAAAATAAACAAAAATCGATGTGCGATATTTTTCAAGGGTCAGATCATAATTTCTTCTTACTGTCCACGTATATATAATGCCCATCGCAAAATCGGTTTACAACGCACTAATCCCAAATGATTGTTAGTACCGTTAAACTAAACCATAAATTAAAAAATACCTTTGTACGAGGGTGGATCATTAATTTTCCGTAGCTTACACTTATAACCAACAACTTCGTGTAGGGTACTTGACGAATTATTACTTCTAACCTGTTCAATATTGTTGTTGTAATTTTTTTTAATTTGGTCGATCTAATAGTTCGAGGTGTTGAGCTAAAATCTAAAAGATTTAATTTACCACCACTACAATGACATTCGCGTTATATCTTCTTCCTCTTGTGGATTTTTCTTATTCATTTCGTTGCGTGCAAAATTCAAACAAAAAATTCCCTTGATTTGCCACTTCTTTTATTATTTTAAACTTTTGTTTGTGTATATGAATTCTTTTATTGTTGTTGTTTAATTTTCACATGATTTTCTTTCTAAAATCACATTGACAGTCTGACTTTTTTGAATTTTCTTGTTGTGTGTTATTTCTGACGTTATTTATTGTCTGTCTACGTTTTTAATTCAAAAGAAAAAAATAAAAAAAAAATATATAAAATATTTTCAAAATATTTTTTGATGTTTCCCTTTTTAATCTAAATTTATACGAAAATTTATATTTTTGACATTTTTATATGTTGAATTTACAGTGTTGGAGGTTTTATATAAACAGATCGTTTCGTTTGTAATATAATTTGAATTGTAATACATAAAAATTTCTCAAAGTATCACTAATTCTAGGAAATTCATGGACTTAAAGTTTAAAAAGAAAAAATTGAGGAGTTTTTGAATTCAATAAGAAATTTCTCGAAATTTAGCTAGAAATAAAAAAAAATTCTGTTAATAAGAAATTTATCGAGAATTTTCTAAAAATACGGAATTTATCGGAAGTTTTCTAGGAATGTGGGATTTATCAAAAGTTTTTTTATAATCTGCTGTAAGTAAGAGTTTTATCGAAAATTTTCTCGTAAATACTAGATTTATCGAAAATTAATTTTCTCGTAAATATGAAATTTATCGAAAATTGATTTTCTCTAAATAGGAGATTTATCGAAATTTCTAAATAAATTATCGAAATTTTCTCTAAATATAAAATTTATCGAAAATTTTCTCTAAATATAAAATTTATCGAAAATTTTCTCTAAATATAAAATTTATCGAAAATTTTCTCTAAATATAAAATTTATCGAAAATTTTCTCTAAATATAAAATTTATCGAAAATTTTCTCTAAATATAAAATTTATCGAAAATTTTCTCTAAATATAAAATTATCGAAAATTTTCTCTAAATATAAAATTATCGAAATTTCTCTAAATATAAAATTTATCGAAAATTTTCTCTAAATATAAAATTTATCGAAAATTTTCTCTAAATATAAAATTTATCGAAAATTTTCTCTAAATATAAACTTTATCGAAAATTTTCTCTAAATAGGAGATTTATCGAATATTTTCTCTAAATATGAGATTTATCGAAAATTTTGCTCTAAATAGGAGATTTATCGAAAATTTTGCTCTAAATAGGAGATTTATCGAAAATTTTACTCTAAATAGGAGATTTATCGAAAATTTTGCTCTAAATAGGAGATTTATCGAAAATTTTGCTCTAAATAGGAGATTTATCGAAAATTTTGCTCTTAATAGGAGATTTATCGAAAATTTTCTCTAAATAGGAGATTTATCGAAAATTTTCTCTATATAGGAGATTTATCGAAAATCTTCTTTAAATAGGAGATTTATTATTATTTATTGAACATATTTTTAAATATGCGATTTGTTAAATTTTCTATAAATGAGATTTAATATAAAATTTACTTTAAATATAAAATATGATTTTTTTATTGATTTTAATTTATGACATACTGTATTTAATTAACATTGTTTAATATTTTTTTAGTAGACTGTATTGAGAATATTTGGTTGTTTATTTATTAACTTTATTTTAGAAATATTTTTTAATCAAATAATATTTTATTAACGTCTAAATTTGACAAATTATGAAAATATATAATGAAAAATAAAATTTTATTTAGGACATTTAAAAAATAAATCAAAAGGCCATTTTCCTGCTTTTAATACAAATCACTTTAATTTTATTGATTTTTTAGTGTAAAATTTTTTTCTCGAATTTTATAATAATTTTCTATAAAGTTTAAAATAATTTCAACTAATTAGATTTATGAACTGTATAACTAAGATATACGAACACATACTTATCGTAGTTGTGAGTGTGTGTATTTATTTGTGTGTATTCAAGCTAAAAGTTGTCCCTATTAAACTTTTTCAAATGACATAAATAACATTCTTTAGCCGTGACCAATGGAAATGAAAGTTGTTGTGTGTTTGTTTGTCTGTTTGATTGGTCCCTTGGGTGTGAAAATGAGAAGTTTTGGTAGTTCAAAATATATTTGTTGTTGAGTTGTAAATATGAGAATAAACTGTTTGTTCGACTGTAACAACTGGAGGCAGGGAAAATGCCACAAGGGAAAGGGAAGCGGTTATAAATATTTATTTACAACGATTTCCATATTGACAATTTGTGTATGAAAGGAAATTTGTAATGAATATCGCTTATAATTTTATTACATCTATTTTTTTTTTGTAAATAAATATGGCGCAACAATTTCAGGAAATGTGTCAATTACGAACACTTTTCTATATTTAAAAAAATGTACAATAAATCAAAATTACTTTTATTTAAGTTGAAACTAAACAAAAGTCCTTAATATAAACATATAATAGACAAATAGATATTATTTAGTGCTCAAAGCAATTGTTGTCAATCATTAAAAACATTATTTCAAAGAGTATTTGCCAAACTGATCATTATTAAATAAAAATAGTTGTACACTCAAGGTAAAAGTAATGCATGTTAATAAAATTTAAAAATTCAATTTATTTGCAAATTTGTTTTGCTTTAAATTATTAATTCAACAAATAATATTATTTTTTAATTTTGTTAATTCGCATATCATTACTTTTGTGTTTTATTGTACATAAAATAGTTTCATTTTATTGGATAAACTGTCATAGACCACCATTACGAGAAACTGATTTGCATTTTAATACTTTATAAATTGTGGTGGCATCAATGTTGTCTTCTATTTAGCCTTAAAAGATGCGTTTTGCATTTTTAATTTTTATTTGTTAAAATGCAATAGAAATACCGCTAAAAACCAATAACAGCAATAATAATATTAAATGATAAAGAATTTTTTGTTTAAATAATTGAAAACAGGTAAACAAATGTTAATTTCCATATAAAGCAAAATAAACGTTGAAAAAGTTTAAACAGCTTTTTCCTAAAATAAAAGATTTATCGAAAAAATTTCTCTAAATTGGATTTATCGAAAACATTCTCTAAATGTGGGATTTATCGAAAAATTTTCTCTAAGATGGGATTTATCGAAAAATTTTCTCTAAAGATGGGATTTATCGAAAAATTTTCTCTAAATTTGGGATTTATTGAAAAAATTTTCTCTAAATTTGGGATTTATCGAAAATTTCCTCTAAATGTGGGATTTATCGAAAATTCCTCTAAATGTGGGATTTATCGAAAATTTCCTCTAAATGTGGATTTATCGAAAATTTCCTCTAAATGTGGGATTTATCGAAAATTTCCTCTAAATGTGGGATTTATCGAAAATTTCCTCTAAATGTGGGGATTTATCGAAATTTCCTCTAAATCTGGGATTTATCGAAAATTTCTCTAAATGTGGGATTTATCGAAAATTTTTCTCTAAATGTGGGATTTATCGAAAATTTTCTCTAAATGTGGATTTTATCGAAAATTTTCTCTAAATGTGGGATTTATCGAAAATTTTATCTAAATGTGGGACTTATCGAAAATTTCCTCTAAATGTTGGGATTTACGAAAATGTTCCTCAAATGTGGGATTTATCGAAAATTTTCTTTAAATGTAGGATTTATTGAAATTTTCTCTAAATGTGTCGAAAATTTATCTCAATGTGGGATTTATCGACAAATTTTCTCTAAATATGAGATGTATCGACAAATTTTTCTCTAAATATGAGATTTATTCGAAAAATTTTCTCTAAATATGAGAATTTATCGAAAAATTTTTCTCGAAAATTATGAGATTTATCGAAAAAATTTTCTCTAAATATGAGATTTATCGAAAAATTTTCTCTAAATATGAGATTTATCGAAAAATTTGTCTCTAAATATGAGATTTATCGAAAAATTTTCTCTAAATATGAGATTTATCGAAAAATTTTCTCTAAATATGAGATTTATCGAAAATTGTCTATAAATATAAATTTATAAAAAATCGAGAATTTCCTTTACGTATAAAATGTATCGAAAAATTCCTATAAATATAAATTTATAAAAATTTTCTTTCAAACAAGATTTTATCAAAAAATTTAAGAAAACAAAGTGAATAATATTTTCTAAATTATTAAATTTATCGAAAAAACGTACCTTTACAAAATTACGTATTGTTTCAGTTAATTATATATAATTATCACACGACGCGATTTACCGTTCAAAATTTACTATTAACCGACTTAATAATTTATTTATCAATCAATAAAAAGCATGTCAGACTTGATCACTTATAATAATGCTAATTAACCTTGTTTTATTTTATTGCATTCATTAAGCTTATTCTCTCTTAAACTCTCACACAAATTTCTTTATAAACAATTACTCTCTGTTATTATTACAGTACTCTTTATTACATTACACTCTTTATTATATGTTGTTTGTACTCTCACTCTCATTGAAATATAATTGATTTACAATAACAATAACAATTTAATATAAATTAATATTTTAATTACAAAAAATAAATAAACAAAAAAACTTTTAACTAAGACTTTTTTTTAATAATTAAAAACGTTTTTCAATACTGTAACGAATTTAAATAAATTAATTTGCAATTTAAAGACGGACGACAACCGAAAACAACCGAATTTAACAAGAGTCGAAGATAAACTAATTAAATGAATTAAAAGATCAACGAAAGAAGTTAACATGAAAGTAAAATTACAAAATCAAATCAATTGGAGAAGGAATTGAAGAACATAAATTTTGAGCATGTTTGTGCAAAATCACTTTCATTGTTTATGATTGATGTTTTCACTATTACAAGAATTAAGTTGTGAGATCGAAATTTTTAATATACATACATGTTAAAAAAACATTATTTTTATTTAAAATATTTCTATAGTTTTAATCAATAATGATGAAATTTTGAACCTTTTCGGGAAATCCTTCCATGAACTTTTTACAATGCTTTTTATCACTTTGCTGGAGATGGACTCCCCGTTTTTTTGTACTTTGGACACATTTTGTATTGTTGTCTCTCTGGTACAAATAGCACATTATTGTTCTTGTAACACATAAAGGTTTGTTTTCATAGTGGCAGAATGGCAAATCAGGCCAAAAATAAGTTAACACATTATGAAGTCATAGGAATGGAAGCAAACTTTTTTCCTTAAGGTAAATATCGGTTTTTAGAGCCCGTTATAACAAATGATTGACCTCTATAGCCGTAACTGTAAATTGCTTGTCATACCAAGGAAATTTTTGAGAAATTTTGATTGCTTCTAGATCCTAAACATTTCTTCAATTTCCCAAGAAGTTCAAAAATCTGCACGCGTCACTATACGGCAAGAATATTTAGACCCCTAAATTTTTAACAGCGTTCCTGTCAAACATTTTTGGGCCTTGAACCTGCATTAGGTAGCTTCATAGCAAATACTCCGAGCACTAAGCTATCCGGGCTGCTCTCCTATCAGATGTGTTGGGAGCTCTTTTGAAAATGCTTTTAATTTATTTTTTAGCTTCAGAAATTTCATGTGGACTTTTCATTCTGACTGGTCCAGGTTTTTATCAAAGGACAAGTTCTTCTTGTATTGTTTAATGACATTGAAAACAGTTTGACCTTTGAACGCTTGATAAATTTTTGTAGAACAAGTTGGGTACGTACTATTTTCTGGTCACTCATTTAAATCAATCATTCTTTAACTGACATGTCTTTCAAAAGGGAACTTGATAAAAGAAACAAATAAGAATGCTTTATACGGCCTCCACCACAAAAATCTACTCAAATTTTGATTTGATGCTAAAATTACATTAATGGGTCCGATGATTCCTTCTTAGAGTTAAACACGATATTCACCACTTGTGGTGGTAAAGTGTTAAAAAAATATTTAATAACATTTGGGCTTAAAAGTTTTAATGAAAAACGCGCGTTAAGAATTTTTCGATCTCAGTCCTTATTTCATCTCCAAGTAATTTAATTAATTGCTTTTAATTTAATCACAATTAAAACCATAAACCTTTTAATCGATTTTAAGACAACCAAACCACATAACACCAATAGTTTATGACCTTATTGTGGTTATTTTCCTTTTTCACCTTTATTTTCACTCACCAAGTGAGTCCCTCTATTAAAAACCAACAGTTGTTGACCATTTGACAACCTGATTATTGTAATTTAAACAAAATAAATTATTAAATCCAACAATAAAGTATTCGAAAATTAAACGTCAACAAAACGGAGAAAAAAAGAACAAAAAATAATAATAAAACTGACGATATTAAATGAAATGATGTCATTGAATTGACGAACTCACTGACTGACTCTGAAATGCCAGGGCAGGCTCGTTAGCTGCCAAAGAGTGGTGGTTATCAAAAGTAGTAGAACAAAAAAAAAAAAAAAAAATGTTCAACGTCATTAACGTTTTCAAGTGCGATAACATAAAAAAAAAAACAACTATAATTATTTTATACATTTGGCTCATATTTGTTATTTTGTTGTTGTCATTTTTGCATTATTTATTTGATTATGTATGAGTGAGATTCAGATAATTATTTTATAAATGTGTGGTCATTGTAATTTCCCGGCCTTTTTTGTTAAAATACCACAAAAACAAGTAGAAAATATTTTAATAATTATTTTTATACATTTTATACAATTCTGCCAGAAACAGTGCGTAATGAAAGTACTTTATAAAAGTGATTTTTGGAAAATTTAAGAACATCATTTAAATGAACATTAATAGTTCACTAGAAGTAAAATCATCAAATTCGTTTAAATTGGAAAGTTTATAAAATATCGAATATTCTGTAACTAAATTTATCGATATAAATAAAGTATTTTTTCGAAATATTATATTATCGAAAATTTGTCCAATATTATAAATTTTCTATAATTAGGCGATTTATCGAAAATTTCTGTATCTAGCAGATTTATTGAAAAAATTCTATAAAAGAAAATTTATGTGCTTTGCAAAAATCCTCCACCGTCCTCGATTCAAGAAAAAAATCATATATCGCGATGTATATAAAAAAAATCACATAACGGATATTTGCCTATAATTAAGATTTTCGCCATAATATTTTCTCAGGTATCGATTATTAATATCTGCTTTGGTTATCCTATATTATCCTCTCCTACATACTGTACAGTGAGACAGAACCTTGAGAAAGTGATTGGCATCAAATTAAAAACTCCAGTGATAATTCCTTAAATATAGGTATGGGGCATCTCTCACCTTGAACCCATCTGTCCGACTTTTTTCCAGTAAAACACTTTTTTAAGAAAGAGGTTGGGACTAAATTTTAAAAGTCTCGTTCGAAATTGGCGTTGTACTTTCACAAGGCACTTCCTTGAAAAATTGGTTGGGACTAAATTTTAAGACTTTTGTGGCAAAACTTATATTGATATTTAATAATAAAAATTGACTTTGTATATAAGGTACTTGTCCTTACTTCTCACATGATCCTATCAATCCTACATTTCGTTCAGTAATGCAGTTTCTTGAAAAAGTTGTTGGGACTCAATTTAAAGCTTGAAGCTTTAACATTTTTTTAGAAAATATTAGGAAATATAATAGGAAGCTACATAATATATAAAAGTATTAATCGATAATTTTCTATAAATATGGTATTTATCAAAATTTTCCTAAATATCGAATTTATCGAAAATTTTCTCTAAATATCGAATTTATCGAAAATTTCTCTAAATATCGAATTTATCGAAAATTTTCTCTAAATATCGAATTTATCGAAAATTTTCTCTAAATATCGAATTTATCGAAAATTTTCTCTAAATATCGAATTTATCGAAAATTTCTCTAAATATCGAATTTATCGAAAATTTTCTCCAAATATCGAATTTATCGAAATTTTCTCTAAATATCGAATTTATCGAAAATTTTCTCGAAATATGCATTTATCGAAAATTTTCTCGAAATATCGCATTTATCGAATATTTTCTCTAAATATCGCATTTATCGAATTTTTCTCTAAATATCGCATTTATCGAATATTTTCTCTAAATATTGGATTTATCGAAAATTTTCTCTAAATATTGGATTTATCGAAAATTTTCTCTAAATATCGCATTTATCGAAAATTTTCTCTAAATATCGCATTTATCGAAAATTTTCTCTAAATATCGCATTTATCGAAAATTTTCTCTAAATATCGCATTTATCGAAAATTTTCTCTAAATATCGAATTTATCGAAAATTTTCTCTAAATATCGATTTATCGAAAATTTTCTCTAAATATCGAATTTATCGAAAATTTTCTCTAAATATCGAATTTATCGAAAATTTCTCTAAATATCGAATTTATCGAAAATTTTCTCTAAATATCGAATTTATCGAAAATTTTCTCTAAATATCGAATTTATCGAAAATTTTCTCTAAATATCGAATTTATCGAAAATTTTCTCTAAATATCGAATTTATCGAAAATTTTCTCTAAATATCGATTTATCGAAATTTTCTCTAAATATCGAATTTATCGAAAATTTTCTCTAATATCGAATTTATCCAAATTTTCTCTGAATATCGAATTTATCGAAAATTTTCTCTAAATATCGAATTTATCGAAAATTTTCTTTAAATATCGGATTTATCGAAATTTCTCTAATATCGGATTTAACGAAAATTTTCTCTAAATATCATTTATCGAAAATTTCAAATATGTAATTTATCAACATTTTCTCGAAATATCGAATTTATCGAAATTTTCTCTAATATCGAATTATCGAAAATTTTCTCTGTATGTGGAATTTATACAAAATTTTCTCTAATAGGAATTTTTTGAAATTTTCTTGAAATTATCTAGCTTTTTTAAAAAATCTTTTATCTTTCTGAGTGTTTGTTTTCACGCTTATTAAAGAGTTTTATTATAATAATAATAAAGTTTTTGCTTAAATAAATAAATGATTTATATCA
>PYHX02000467.1:94262006-94292040 GCA_004302925.2 Cochliomyia hominivorax | reverse complement strand
ATTTTATTCGATTTATCATTTTTTACTAAAATTTTTTTTTGTTTAAAATTTGTTTTCAATTTTATATTTAAAATATTCTTTAATTTTTTACTAAAAAAATTTGTTCAATTTATTTAAATAAATAAAATTCTTATTAATATAAAATTCATTTTTTTCATTAAAATAAAAGTTCTCGGAAAAATGTTTGATTAATATTGTCGTAGGTAATATTAACCAAAAATTTGGTTCAGTGTAGAGAAAAAACTTTCGAATGATTAAGCTTTTGGTAAGTTAACAATCTTTAAGCGAAAGTGTCATGAGTTTTTCTTAAAATGGATATCGAGTTGTCAGGGGGACGTAAACTGTTGTCCTTTCATCTGAAAAACTTGAAGCTTCAAACAAATATTCATCTTGTGTTTATGTCTAAGTTTGTACTTCAAATATTTATGTACTGAAGGGTACTTAAAATTCATTATTGCTGATCATAACATTTGCAATTGTTTTCTTGTTTCTTATTTATGAAAAATATTAAGAAGTTGATGCTTTTTTTTCTTTTAAAAATAGAAATTTGTCATAGAAAAAAAACTAAGAAACTCAAATGAACATTTAAATGTAAATATATGTAAATACTCATATGTGTATGTAAATACATACTTATGTATTTACATTATGTGAATGTAAATTTATATTTGAATATTCAAAGATATTTAACAACAATAAATTAGAACAAAAATGTATCGTTATAATATAATTTTATGTAAATGTGCACTTTAGATATATTTATGTTTGTATGTATGTAATTATGAATGTGTTTGTGTGTGAATTGTTTAGTAAATAAACCCAATGGGAAATTTAAAATAGTTAATATAGAATATTTACGAAATAGAAATCTGATAGATGAAATATTTTAGATTTTTCTTAATTTTTGGTTAAATATATTTATATGAAAATGTTTAGGAAGAAAACATTATAAGGATTAAGTAGTGAGATCGAAAAATTCTTAACATATATAAACGAAACTTACAATTTTAATTTTTTATTTAATTAAAATTAATATTACAATCATAAGTTTGTCAAAAAATTTGAACCTTTATCGGAAAACCCTTCCATTGACATTTTTATAATGATTTCTGACACTTTGCTCGAACAGGTAGTTTTGGACCAGAGGCCTTGTTTACCATAGTGACAGGATGCCCAGTCAGGGCAAAAATAAATGGATACATTATGATGTCGTCTTATGAATGAAATTCGCATTTTTTAAACATTCCATGATATAAATTCCGGTATTTTTAGAGTCCATTGCAAATGATTGGCTTTTTTTCGCAACTGCATGTTGTTTACAACACCAATAACTTTTTGGGAAATTGTAATTGCTTTTTGATCCTAAACTTTTCTTTAACATGCAATTTTTTTGACTATTAAGTTGCGAAAAATCTTCCAGAATAAACGTTTCCTCATTCATTATGCAGCAAGAATATTTTTTAAAGAAAACTCGACTTTAATTTCCGTGCTCAGTTTGTGACCTCTAAATTATTATTGGCACCGTTCCTGTCATGACTTTTTTAGTCCTTTATATTTCTAACGTTTCGTATCAAATAGTCCGAGTACTGAACAAACTGGTCAGCTTTCCTAGCGGATTTGTTGGAAGTTCTTTTAAAAGTGTTTACTATTTGTTTGGCTTAAAAACATCATGTGAACCATGCTCCTACCTGAACCCGATTTTATATCAACGGAAAAGTTCTCTCGGTACTATTTAATAACGTTGGCAACAGTTTGACGGCAGATCTTTGAATGCTTGGCCAACTTTTGATAGGATCACGTTGGGTTTCATTGAAAATATTTAATATTTCAGGTCACTAATTTTAATCAGATTAACAATTTGACAATAACTGATATGTTTCACAAAAGTAACTTGATAAAAGAAATCAAACAGTACTTGGATTTAAAATTTTAATGAGAATAGAAAAATTAGGATCGTGTCTTTGGAATTTTTAGGATCTCACTTTTTAGTATCATTTTCACTATAATTTAATTTAAACTGTAATAATACTTTTTTGTTCTTAACCAACACAATCTGAAAGAACTCTAAGTTCTTGAACATTTTTATAAGAACCATGTTGTTGTGGTGTGACAACTTCTACAACCATAACATAATTCTTATACAATTGTTAATTAATTTATTTTTCTTTCATTAGATCTCCATGAACTTGAGTGTATAAAACTTCCAATTAAAGAAGAATTTTTCTTAATTTTTTATCTCTGGTCCTTTTTTCCAATTGGAATAATTTCATAGTATTTATGAGTGTGTGTTTGTCGTATTTTTCTTAGAATATTTGTAAAAAATAAATTAGCATAAAAACTTTTTAGATACATTTTGACAAAATAAGTTAACAATAAATAAAAATTATTTTTGCAGACACAGCAGCTGTTACTTTTCTAATACCAATGAACTTATGAAACATTAGATACTTTTAATATTTCTGGCATTGAACTGTTTATAGGAATAGAGAAATTGTTAGAATTTATTGGAATTTTTAATAGTTAAAATGAAGTTAAAATAAAACTTTTCCAATTTAAAGGTTTTCATATCATTTTTGATTAAATGGAATAATTTTAATAAAATGTCATACGATCTAACACTTCCACTTCTATCGGCTATTTACTTCCGTGTACGTATCATCTCTATATATGAGTTTATTGAACTTCAGTTTGTTATCTTTTTATACCCTCTGTCACCTCAAGTGGTGAAAAGACTCCATAATGTATATATATTCTTGCATCAAATAATCTGAATCGATTTAGCTATGACCTTAGACCTTTCTATTTGTTATAATCCTGAGAAGTAATTTTTTTATATATTGTATTTGTTTGTAAGTGTATGTGTGAGTGTGTATGTACGAAACATAACGTATTTTCTTTACACGCATTTAAGGTGAGATTGACAGAATGCATCATTCTTACTTGTTGATCAATGTTGAATTTTTCGATGGGCGATCAACTTTAAAACAGATTCTGAATCAAGCGTTACCAACATTTGCATAAAAGCATAGGGGTTCTATCATCTTGGTATCTTGATGGTGTAGGGTATAAAATAATTCGTCTTGAAGCAATAACAAGTTTGCCATGAAAAATAAAATCAACGTTGTTAAATAAAATTAAATCTTGATGAAAAAATTAAATAAATAAATTAAATCTTGATGAAAAATTGGAAGTCTGGGAAAATATTGAATTTTTGGGACAATTTTTATTTTTTTATTTATGAGAAGAATTTTATTTTTAATGAAAATTTAATTAATTTATTTATTTTCTTTTTTAAACTTCATTTCTTGATTTTTTTATGAATTTAGAGTAAACAAAAAATAATAACAATAATTTGTGTCCGTCTGTTTGTCCATCCGGCAGGCTGTCCAAGTAAACATTGTGATCACTACATGTCGTAATTGTTGAGAAATCTTGATGAAATTTGATACATGTTAGTATTTTGATCCAAGTCCAGGTATACCCCTTAAAAATGTTCTCCCGGAATGAGATATTCAGCTCATAAAATTATTTAATTTGACAGAAATTTATTGTTCTCGGAGGTGCTATACAAGCGCCCTTCCAAATATCACTTTGAAGGACAAATGCCATACAAGTTAACATAAATATATTAAACTCCCACAAAAAATTTTTTGTCAACTTAAGATTAAATCAGAAAAAAAATTTACGAGGGTCGTTCATTACTTTTTTGTAATTACCATTTATAACCAACATTGTGGTGTAGACGGGCTTGACTGGCTGAAACATTGTTACTTTTTTTTTGAAAAAAATTTGACAAAAACAGAATTTTACCAGGAAAATTTAATTTTTAGTGAATAAATAGAATTTTCGAGAAAAAGAAAATATATTGTAAAATTCGGAAAAACAGAAAATTTAAAGGAAAATCCAAATTTTACTGGTTAAAAAATATAATAATACTAATAAAAGTAATAATAATAATAATAATAATAATAATAATAATAATAATAATAATAATAATAATAATTCTAGTTTTTAATCAAGAAATATTATTATTTTAAAAATTTTCCTTTTATTTCATTTTTTATAAGAGAGAAAGAAATAATTTTAAATTAAAAAAGAATATTAAAATCACTTTGTATAAGAATTTTATTCCTCTCAATATTACGAAATTTTCGGTGACCGTGAAAAATTTTCTGTCATTTATTACGTGTGATGTCATATGAATAAGAATGTATATGTGTTTCTTGTATGTTTGTGATAATTTTGCTAAATTCTGAATTTAAGTGTCTCATAAAAATATCGGACAAATAAAAAAAAATATTTTTAGTATTTTTTTATTATTTTAAATAAAAAGAAATATATAAAATCTTTTCTCTTTAATATCGAATAAAAATAAATTTTTTAAACAATAAAAATTAAAATGTTTATTATTTTTTAAATAATTTTAAAATAAAAACTGTTTACACTTTTTTAAAGAAAATCAATGAATTTTAAAAAAAAATTTAAAGTTTGAAATTCTTTAATCCTTTTTTTTTTCTTTTTTTCAATGTTGAATTATTGTTTTTTTTTTAATTTTTTTTTAGTTGAATATATTTAAAGAAAATGAGGAATATTATTTATTTTTCTTTAAATAACCACAAAAGCCACTATTTATGAAGAACAAACTACTGAAGAAAAAAAGATTTTAGTCTAAAATATTAAAAAAGACATGAAAAAAAGAAACTAAAAAGAAAAATTGCTGAACATAACGAAAACACGAAAAAAAATTTAACAAAATATTTTATGTAGAAAATTAATTTTTTCTTTCTATATTTGTACACCCTCCACCATCACAAGACGTGAAGAAGTTATACTAACTTTATCATTCCGTGTGTCACGCTAAGAAGAAATCATCTCAGAATCCATAATGTTAATATATTTTTGCATAAAATCAAAATCTCATTCGATTAAGCAAGATCCGTCTGTCTGTCTCTCTGTTTATTGTTGGCACGCTCAATGACAAAGATCAATGAAATTTGACCTGATCATTTGTTTAGCCAACAAAATCAATTCAGTATATATAAACATATAGACCGATACCTAAGACAACCTCTAAGTTAAAGCAAAAATCTTTCATAAAATTGTCAACTATAAATCGATAATAATCGATAATATTAAGCTATATGACCTTCATTATCATTCCAAAAATTATCAAATCGGTTCAGTAGAAAATAGTTATAGCCAAAATTATAACTAATTTTATGACTCATTATGTGTTCCGTATTGTTTGTATGTGTGTATTTTGTGAGTGTGTATTTACAAAATATAACACGAATTTGAGGTAGAGGCTTTAAAAGATTCGGCATAACCGCATATATTCTCATTGGTAATATTTTCGGTTTCTTTTAGTAGTTTTTTTAATTTATACACACACATGCACTTATGTGTGTGCGAGTCTGTATAAGTTTTTGGGTAAACATTCATTCATATTCGTGTTTTGAATGTTTTTTTTATCACACAAATAAACAAAACTTTTGTAAATACAGTGGGATGAAAAGGTGCTCTATGGATAAAATGTCAGGATTTTAGAAAAGAGAGAAGAAAAGAGATAAAAAAATTTGAGATGAAAGTTCGACCAAGTCAAAGCAAATTAGTTTTTTGTTTCAATTTCAAAATAATATAATTTTTTACTGGATCCACACAAAAATATTCTATATTTTTTTTATTTTGTTTGAACCCAAATTCAGCCCACGGAATCAAAAATTAGAAAAAATAAATTAAAAATTAGATTTCAAAATTAAATTTTGTTTTTAATGTTTAAACTCAAGGTGACCAAATTTTGAACTCCGCCAACAGTCCTCTGAACCTACCAAGAATTTGTGCTCTTCCAGATCTATTAAATATTGAGATATTATTTAATTGATTTGGTAGAGCACAAGTCTATGCAAAATGTTCAGAAATGTTAGAAGTATTTAACAATAGTGTTTTGGTACCACCGTGAACCATTATTTTAATGGTTCCTAAGAAAAAAAATTATCAAAAGTTCAGTGTATTAAAGTTGAAAATTTCTGTATTTTTATGGACTTAAATAAAAATTAGGTAAAGTGTACAACTATGGGATGTCCTAATATAATATGTCTTCATCTTTATTTGGAAATCTGTAAGAATGCTTTATGAGTGTATATATCTGATACATATTTAAGTAACATAATGTTGTTACTTCATATTTTTGTTTTAAAATTTGGTACAACCAATTTACGATACCTTCTTTGAAGAATTCTTGTGAAAAAATTAACTTTGTTAAAGAAAAATAATTTTTATTAGAATCTTAATTATATGAAAATTATTAATTTAAATTATTTTTTAATCTCTTTTTAGGTGAGTCCAAACGCCTATAAAAGCAAATTATTAGTAAGATTTTATATCTTTCAAGCAATTGTTTTCTTGAAAAAAATCTGTAACTGATTTGAATTGTTGGATACATTTTTCATAGTTGGCCATCTGAGGTATGTTGATTTTGAAATTGACAGAAATTTTTTCATAACAATGCATATAAACAAATTTTTGTATATGGAATATCCTTTGTAAGAATTCTACTAAAATATTATCATTATGTAGATTTTGACTAAGTGTTTTCAGAGATATTTAGACAAGTCCTACACAATGATTTGAATGTTATAGTAGGCTATGCCGGTTCTTCAATAGCCTCCTTCTTGATAAATTAAGAAATAATGATAGAAACATTATTCCAATTATAAGGGATTATAACTTTCCCGTGTTCTATCCAGCATTTTTGAAGCCAACCAATTTTATAAACTTAACTTTAAAGGTTTAATAAAGTTTCGTTTATTGACGGGATAAGGGGTCCTTCGTGACCTTTATAAAAATTTGTTATTAAAGACCTATTCATGTATCACATATCGTGAGATTTCCTGCATCAGTTTTAGAGATATGCGACATTCAATTTTTCGTTTGTATAAGGAGTAAATCTCACCCATGTACTTTCCAAAAAAAAAAAAAGCCAACAACAAACAAACAGACATAGCTAAATCGACCCCGTTTTTTTTGATACTTTTCTCATATTGAGGAGCTTGAATGAACTTTAAGTTATCTTCATATTATTACTGCATATGTATTCAGAACTTTTAACGTTGATCTCCCAGAATCTGGATTCATTCTATGAATTTCAAATGTAGAAATTTAAGAAAAAATCATTATAATATGTTCCCCATATTGCATCACATTGATAATGATTCTGAATAGTAGAAAACTTAACGGGAAATCACCTTCGAAAACGTTGTCTTGATCTCCTGATACCTGGATTCATCCCATACAAAATACGAGGAATCTTTGATAAAACATTATCATAATAATGTAAGTTGGAAAGTACACTGTTAATAATTCTAAATAGTGGATAAAGTGGGTGTATAATATTTTTCATCTTCAAAATATTTCATTCGCCTGCGTTGCCTTGTTTAATTCGAATCCGAATTTATTCCACACAGAATCTCAAATTTAAAATTTTGAAAACCCTTCATAATTTTTTCCTCAACTCAAAATGTTCTGACTATTGGATATCACAGTGGGTCACGATATTTATCTTATCTAAAAATTTCATCCGCCCACGTTGCTTTGTTTGACAGGCATCCGTATTTATCAGACGCAGAATCGCAAGTTTAAAATTTTGAAACGAATTATATATTTTTTCTCTTCACACTGTGAACGATATCTGTCACCTCACTTGAAAATATCATTAATGTATTTTTTAGTTAGAGACATTTGACTAAAATATATATTTTTTTCATTTGAATACCATATTTTCTAATTTTCTTTGTTGAGATTTTAGAAGCAATTTTAATCATTTTGTCCCACTGTTCTTAGAAACAAAACGTTATAATGAAAACTCTTCTTTTTTTGTTTTCGTTAGATATTCGCCAAGGTTTGTTAGTGGTTTAAATATGATTTTTCCGTTTTATAACAATTTTATGTAGCAGATTATGTTTAAGAGGTTTTATATTCTCGCATTTTCTCTCTCGCTCCCTCTTTCTCTCTCTTTTTAACATTTCTATGAAAATTATAGTTTTTTATTAACTCAATGAATTTCTAATAAACTGTTATAAATCATGCCAACCTAATTATGGTGTAAATCCTTAAAAACAGACATATTTTTCGATTTTGTTCTATAATTATAATACAGAGGAATAGAATTTCATTTTAATTAGTCTTATTTTGTGTATTATGGTCTTTTTAAGCTTCTCTAAACTTTCATTTCACCTTATTTATTTTTATAGATTCTTTTATTTCTTTATTTCTTTCTTCTCATAAAAGATTTTTAGATTGGTTGTTAATATTATACCCTCCACTGCCTCAAGTGGTAAAGGGGGTATATAAACATTGTCAATCCGTGTATAAAGCTAAGGAGGAATCATAACGCATATATATTCTGAGTCGATTAGCTATATCCATTTTTCTGTCTGTTGTTGTCATGCTCACATCCGCAATAATTGACAGAGCTCAATTAAATTTAGTCCTAAGGAGTTTCCTATTTAAAACCAGCAAAATTGGATCAGTAAATAAAACATATAGATTGATATCTGAGACAACCTTTACATTCAAGCGGAGATCTTTCGTAAAAATCGACAAATTAGAATTAAATTTCGTCATAATATTAAACTGTATGAAATTCATTCCCATTGAAAAAATTATCAAAATCGGTTCAGAAGTTATAGCCAAATTTTATGACAAATAAAATATTCCCATGTTATATGTAAGAAAAACTTGTATATATTGTATGCGTCTGTGATGGTATGTATGAGAGTGTATGTGCAAAACACTTTGTATTTTTGTTGGAGGGTATTAAATATTCGGCATAGTCGTATAAAGCATTCTTACTTCTTTTTTTTCATTCAAGTAGTTTCCCTAACAACCTTTTCAAAAAAATTCAATAATGATTTCTTTTTTCTTAATATTTGCCTTCTTCACATATTAACGTGTTTTTGCTCATATCTTTTTGAAGAGGTTATTGGGGTTTATTTGATGGAATTATTACAGTTTTTCTAGATATTTTTAAAATTTTAATATTTTTTTCATTTAGAACATTTTCTTACCACAAATTGAATGTGTTAATCTATTCGCCAGCTAAATTATGTTTACAACCATAATTTCTTACCACGTGCCCCAATTTTTCACACCGTCCGCCACCACAAGTACTGAAGAGGGTATATTGACTTTGTCATTCTGTATGTAACGCTAATATATCTTAGACCCCATAATGTATATATTTTCTTGCATCAAAGCAAAATCTAATTCGGTTTAGTTAGGTCCGTCTATCTGGCCGTCCTTCTGTCTGTTGTTGGCAAAATTTGTAGAGCTGAATGAAATTTGGCCTGAGTATTTGTTCTAGAGCTGAGAAGTTTCCAGCAAAATCGGTTTAGTATGTCAAAATACATAGACCAAAGTCTATGTCCACATCTTAGTTCAAGCGAAGACAAATTAAAATAAAATTTTGACTTTATACAAAGTTATTAAAATCGGTTCAGAAGCTATAGTCAAAAATATTTTAAAACTCATTAAGTGTACCTGTGTTCTATTTAGGAAAAACTTTAATATAATGTTTAGGTTTGTGAGTGTGTGTGTTAGTGTGTATATATACGAAACGTTATCTACAGATGGAGGGTATTAAAGATTCGGAATAACCGAATATAGCATTCTTACTTGTTTCTCTTTACAATAATACATTGTATGAATGTGTGTGAATTTTTCATAAAATATTTCAGGTCTTCTTTTTTTAGCCATCTGGTTTAAACATGAAAATGCACTTGCATATTTTTCTTTCTTTTTTTGTTTTCTGAAAATTATTTATATATTTTGTTCATTATTTTGTTTATAGATTTTTATTTAAACAATTATTGAAAAATTCATAATTTATCGATAAAAAAGTGTTTAAATTATTTATCATTTGTTTATGTTTAACGATTGTCAGTTGAAAGAAATGCATTATTTTTTTAAAATTACTGAAAAATGTAAACTTCAGTGACCTTAAAACACATAAAATTAACATTTTACTTTATTAATGGAGGAGTCAATATAGGCGAATGATAAATTATGGCATAAATGTGTGTCATATTTTTACACCTCCCCACAGGGGTTAATGAATGTTTTTAAATTAACATAAATCTTGTTAAAAACAAAGTTAATAAAAAGGTGGGTGTAAACGATTTACTTGGTTGACTAAACAAAGGAATAATTTTGAATATTAGTATTATTTGGAAACAACAAATAAATAGAGTGATTCATAACTTTTTACATCACCAAAATAAAAACTTATCGAATATTTTCTCAAAATCAAGAATTTATTGAATATTTTCTATAACTCCAGGATTTAATAAGAATATTATATTAAAAGAAGATTTATAGATATAAATATTATGGAAAATTTTCTCGTAAATATGAGATTTATCGAAAATTTTCTCGTAAATATGAGATTTATCGAAAATTTTCTCGTAAATATGAGATTTATCGAAAATTTTCTCGTAAATATGAGATTTATCTAAAATTTATTCTAAATAGAAGATTTTTCGAAAATTTGCTCTAAATAGGAGATTTATCGAAAATTTGCTCTAAATAGAAGATTTATCGAAAATTTGCTCTCAATAGGAGATTTATCGAAAATTTGTTCTAAATAGGAGATTTATCGAAAAATTTTCTCTAAATAGGAGATTTATCGAAAAATGTTCTCTAAATAGGAGATTTATCGAAAAATGTTCTCTAAATAGGAGATTTATCGAAAAATGTTCTCTAAATAGGAGATTTATCGAAAAATGTTCTCGTAAATAAGAGATTTATCGAAAAATTTTCTCTAAATAGGAGATTTATCGAAAAATTTTCTCTAAATAGGAGATTTATCGAAAAATGTTCTCTAAATAGGAGATTTATCGAAAAATGTTCTCGTAAATAAGAGATTTATCGAAAAATTTTCTCTAAATAGGAGATTTATCGAAAAATTTTCTCTAAATAGGAGATTTATCGAAAAATGTTCTCGTAAATAAGAGATTTATCGAAAATTTTTCTCTAAATAGGAGATTTATCGAAAATTTTTCTCTAAATAGGAGATTTATCGAAAATTTTTCTCTAAATAGGAGATTTATCGAAAATTTTCTCTAAATAGGAGATTTATCGAAAATTTTCTCTAAATAGGAGATTTATCGAAAATTTTCTCTAAATAGGAGATTTATCGAAAAATTTTCTCAAAATAGGAGATTTATCGAAAAATTTTCTCAAAATAGGAGATTTATTTAAATATTTTTTATTCCACTTTACATTGAAATTTGTCGAACTTTTGTCTATAAAGTGAATTCTACGAAAAAAATTTATTTCATTCTTAGATTTAATGATTCATTCATCAATTTAGTTAAACATATTTGTTTATATTTAATATTTAAATGTTTATGCAATTATGTTGCTATCAACATGTTGCTATTTGGTAGGTAAAAAGGCTGCAATTTAAATGTACACAATTGCTCGTTATTATTAAAAAACTAATGTGTACGAGCAAAATAAATATGAAATTTATGTGTTCAATTATACACAACAATTACTCAAGGGATAGCAACATGTTGCTCTAAATAAAATGTTTCTCACCACTGTTAATAACATAAATTTGAATGATTTTGTAAACAAAACAAAAATTTGTAAACATTTCAGTTAGAATCTTAAAAATACAAATACAATTGTGGGTTCTAAACATTTCACATTTAAAACTAACGGATGAAATTGTTTCAAATGAAAAACAAAATGAAAAATATTTGAAAAGAAAAAATAATAAAAAAAAAACAATGGAGTAAACAAAAATGAATAGCTGAAAATGCAGTAACAGAGACTTCTACTGACTGCTTAAATAGCAGCAAAAATTTAAATAACAATAACAGAATGCAATGTTTTGCTGCTACTAACAGTTCTTCTGCAGGCAGCAGCAGCAAATGAAAAATGTTGTGAGAAAATAATGCAAACACACATTCACACCCAAACTAATTAAAAATGCTGCACTTTTTGTTGTTGTTATTTTTGTTGGGGATTTTTTAAGAAAGAATTTGTTTGTCTTTGATGGTTTTTTATTTCACTAATTCAGTAGGAGAATGTCGGGCTAATAGACTGCAAGCTAATTTTACGATATTTAGTGCTGAGTTGAATAATTCGATAATAAAAGAAAATTATTTAAAAAAAGTGGTGAATAATTAAACTTAGTGATCAAATTATTAAAGAAGTAAATAAAAAATGTGATGCAAAAAATAAAATAAAAATTTGTGATTATAAAATTTTGCGAAAAAATATGAAAGAAAAAATATTAATGAAAATTTAAAAAAGAAAACAAAATTCACCACACCTTGAAATTTATTTCAAAATTATTTTCTTTACACTTGTGTGAGTGTGGCTGAGTGCGTATGTTGTGGGTAAAAAAATTTGTCTGGTCTAGTGTTGAAAACATATGCAACAACAACAAAAATACATTAAAGAGCAAAAAATTAAAAAAAAAAATTTAAATAAAACAAAATAAGAAGAAAACAAGTAAAAATGTTATAATCGGTCAAGTCCGACTATGTAATACCCTACACCACATTGTTATTAATTGCTACAAAAATTTATGAACGGCCCTCGTATAATTTTTTCTTATTTATGCATATGTGTGTAATTGATCAAGTAAAATTTATGCCTTTAAAGCAATTAAAAATTATGGACCAACCCTCGAATAAATTCGCGGATTTGGCTTATATTTATCTTAATTAGCCAACATACAGTACATTACCCACGTATGTGTGCGAATTATGAGTTTCAAAGTGATATTTGGAAAGGTGGTTGTATGGGACCTATAAGATAATAATAGACCGATCCTCGTATTATTCAGCGTATCGTTTTAAATTAAAATAAGATTTGGATAAAATCGTTAAGAAATTTTATGGACTAAGAACCCCATATCGGAGGGACATTTGTATGGGACCTATATGAAATTACAGAGCAATCATAACCAATTTCAATAGGCTTCGTGCTTGAGCCAAAATAATAGTACGTTCCAAATTTTATTAAAATATCTTCAACACCGCGATCTGTGCTTTGTGAATAAGCTTTACATGGACGGGCGGAGAGACATGCTTAAATCGACTAAGGAAGTGATTCTGAGTTGAACGGTATACTTAAAGTGCACAAAGGCACCTGCATCTGCACCACCTATGGTGGTGTAGCGCATACAAATAAAATTATTTATAAGAGATTAAAAGAAAAACCTTCGATTGCCTGTTTGCTGCTTTGCCTGACTGCTGCTTACAGCCGACAAAATACAAAAATAAATATTTTTAATTTTCTTTTCAATCAATATCAACAACAATCGTTGTTGTTTTGTGTTTTTTCTTTTCTATGTTTGTTTTAGTTGTCGAATATACCGCGCCGTAGACACACGGATCGTACCCCCGAAAAAAATTAAATTTTCCCCAAACATTTTTGTGTGGTTCTGTGAAACATCTTTCCGATTCAAAGAGCAGCAAAAAAGCAAAATCATAAAAATCAAAACATTTCTAACGTCAGAACATGTGCGATCAATGATCTTGCTGCTCTCTGGTGACGGTGTATTCGAATTTTCGGTTTCTAGTGTTTTGTTTTAAACGGTGCTTTTATTCAGCTGCTTTAGCTAAACTATTTTTAACAAAATTTAGAAAAAAGTGAATAACAAAAAAAGTGTGTAATAAAAAAATTTTGAAAATTTATAAAAAAAAAAATGCAAAACTAGTGCAATAATAAGAAAATTTTCTTATATTAAAAATAAAAATAATAATAATAATAATAATAAATTGGAAAAAAATAATAATTTAAGAAAATTTATTTAAAAAAATTTTTTCTTAAGAAGTAAAAAATAATAAATTAATATTTTTATTTTTTAAATTTTCTTTAAAGCAAAAAATTACTTCTAAAAAAACAACAACCAAAAAATCTTATTAAAGAATTTTATAAATAGAAAAAAGTGTGCAACAAAAAATAATGCAATTTATATGTGTAACAACAACAGCAACAACTACAATTACAACAATATCAACGCCAATAACAACAGTGACAGCAAAATTATCATTATTTTTGATTCCCCCATATTTTTGCTAAAATTACATTCATGTAAATAAAAATAATAGCAACAACAACAACAACAATAATAATAACAACAAAATATATTATTTCAATATATACGTTTGAATGTGTTTTTATCATCAATAAAGAATTTATTTACTGTTATTCCCGCGAATATCAATCGTAAAAAATATAAAAAATACAAAAATAAAAAATAATTATTTTCTTTCATCTCATTAAAAATTATTGTTTTGTCTCTTCATTGAGAGTTCAATTGTTATTTAGTTTTATTGTTTTTGTTTTCTTATTGTTACAACAACAATACTCTCGCAATTACAACAATAAACAATACCGGTTAAATATTTGAACAAGTAAGTTTTTTGTTGTTTATTTTTCTTTTTTAGTTTTACAAAAATAATGTTGTCACAAGGAATAAAACGGGATTGAGTAATTTTTGTTTACATTTGTTGAGAACGAAAGTAAACAATGTTTAGCAACATTTTATTTTATCCTTCACAAGCAGAAGTGGTGAAGAGAATTATCTCTGACCCCACAAAGTATATATTATTGCATCGAATCAAATTCTGAGTCGATTTAGCCATGTCGGTGTGTTTTTCCGTCTGTCTGTTGTTGGCACTCCCACTTCCAAACAAAGCTCAATGAAATTTTGTCTGAGTAATTGTTATTGTCCTAGGAAGTTTCGGATTTAAAATCTATAATATTAAGGTATATGACCTTCAATCCCATTCCAAAAATTATCAAAATCGGTTCAATAGAAAAAAGTTATAGCCAAATATTTAACTGATTTATGGCTCATTAAGTGTTTCGTGTTATATTTAAGAAAAACGGTTATATATTATATACGTTTATGCGTGTACGCATTTGTTGTGCAGGATATTGAAGATTCGGCATAGCCGAATAAAGGATTTTTATTTCTTTTGTTTTTTTATATTTTTTCTGAGAGTCTTACATAAAAAACTAAATGAACTCCAAAAACGGAAAACAAAGAAGTTAATTTTAAATGTTTTTGATTAAATATTAAATTTGTAACTGCAGCAAAATGTAGAGCCTGCCTATATCTGAAATTAAAATGGAAAGTAAGCAGTATTAGAAATTATTAATATAGTTGAAAACGTTGCACAGTGGTCCCATAACTCTTTTATTGATATTAAATGTTCGTAGTCGGTGCTAGGAACGTGGAGTAGATCTTAAAAATTAATAACTCCGAATACGGAAATTAAAAGATATTAGATCAGTAAAGCATCAATTTTAATACGTTTTTGACTACCTTTTTTTGGAAGGATCTATTTGGGTCCAAAAAATCTAAAATATTATCCGGATTCTGTATCAGTTTCTAAAATATTGTTTTTGTCAAATATCGTAAAATTTTTTCTCTAAATAGGAGATTTATCAAAAATTTTCTTGTAAATATGAGATTTATCGAAACTTTTCTCTAAATAGGAGATTTATCGAAACTTTTCTCTAAATAGGAGATTTATCGAAAATTTTCTCTAAATAGAAGATTTATCGAAAATTTTCTCTAAATAGGAGATTTATCGAAACTTTTCTCTAAATAGGAGATTTATCGAAACTTTTCTCTAAATAGGAGATTTATCGAAACTTTTCTCTAAATAGGAGATTTATCGAAACTTTTCTCTAAATAGGAGATTTATCGAAACTTTTCTCTAAATAGGAGATTTATCGAAACTTTTCTTAAAATAGGAGATTTATCGAAACTTTTCTTAAAATAGGAGATTTATCGAAACTTTTCTCTAAATAGGAGATTTATCGAAACTTTTCTCTAAATAGGAGATTTATCGAAACTTTTCTCTAAATAGAAGATTTATCGAAAATTTTCTCTAAATAGGAGATTTATCGAAACTTTTCTCTAAATAGGAGATTTATCGAAACTTTTCTCTAAATAGGAGATTTATCGAAACTTTTCTCTAAATAGGAGATTTATCGAAACTTTTCTTTAAATGGGAGATTTATCGAAACTTTTCTTAAAATAGGAGATTTATCGAAACTTTTCTCTAAATAGGAGATTTATCGAAACTTTTCTCTAAATAGGAGATTTATCGAAACTTTTCTTAAAATAGGAGATTTATCGAAACTTTTCTCTAAATAGAAGATTTATCGAAAATTTTCTCTAAATAGAAGATTTATCGAAACTTTTCTCTAAATATGAGATTTATCGAAACTTTTCTCTAAATAGGAGATTTATCGAAAATTTTCTCTAAATAGGAGATTTATCGAAACTTTTCTCTAAATAGGAGATTTATCGAAACTTTTCTCTAAATAGGAGATTTATCGAAACTTTTCTCTAAATAGGAGATTTATCGATAATTTATTGAAATTATAAATAATAATTTTTGAAAAAATATATAAAAAAATTAAATTTCCTGTAAACTAAAATTATAGAATTTTTTCTTAAATAAATAATTATTAAATAATTTTCGCTTAATTGAAGAATTAATTGATTTTTTTCATTAATTATAGAAAATTTATTCTATATTGTTTGTTGGCTCTATCGATGATTTTCTCAAAAAATTAAATTAATAAAAAATTTATCGAATTATTTTTTAAACAAAAGTAATAAAAATTTTTTTGTTTAGATTGTAAATTTATTAAAATTGTTCTCTGTCTCTTTAAAAATAAATAAAATTTGTCGAAAACTTATTCTGTTTAGAAGATATTTTAAATTTGCTATAAATAAAGAATTTATTGAATATTTTCTAAAAAAGGATTATCAAATATTTTATATTTATAAAAGAATAATGGAACTTTTTGAAGAAAGTTTTCTAAAATTTTTCAAAAAAAATATATCGAAAATTTGTTCGATTGTTGTGGCTGTCATTAAATGATTTTACATTCAGTGATCCACTTCAAAGGATGTTTTATTATGTAGAACATTTTCGGATGAATAAATCGTTTAAATTGATAAGATTTTTGTTTGATGGATTTACAATAAATTTCGACACTAATAAATCCGTTTCAGATCCATTTAATATTTGATTTGGAAAATTTGAGATAAGTGTTTTCAAAAGTGAAATCTTAATTTACAAACAAAGAAATTATATATTCTAAAACTGAAACCGATCTGGGTGAACTTGTGATTAAATGATTTTATTTTAGAAAATTTTATTAAAATCAAATAAGTTATACAAATACATTTTTTAAAATGAAACATTATTTTATTATTTCCTTTTCATTTTATAAATTTATTATTTTATTCATTTAAATAATAATTAATTAACATCCTCATTAAATGAGATGCATTTTTATACTTTTATTAAGTCATTCTTTTATAATGACATTATTTAAAGCACTGATACAAATATTTAGATAATGACTTGAATTATCATGACTTTAAGATTTTCTAGTTACTGACATCAGCGAATAAAATATATTAACTAACTAGTTTTTTTCTAAAGTGATAGATGAAGTGATTAAAATTCTAAAGAAATTTAAATTTAATAACTTGTTTAAATACAAACAATTGATAATCCTAATTTGATTTGCTTACATGAATGCTAAAAGCCCGTCACTTGATTTCCGTTTCCTTTATTAATATATTTATTATTTTAATAATTCTCCATTAAACTTATTTTCATAATTAATTTCAATATTTTTTATTTATTTATTATTTGATATTTCTATTAGTCTGACAAATAACCCTCACAATTATCTTTCATCACAATTCATTTCAATAAGTTACAAATAACAAAATATCTAAATTCGTGAATAAACTAATCAAATTACATAAAATGCATTTAATAGATTGTTTAGGAAATTAACTGTATTAGGAAATACATTTTTTGTGTGTCTGGAAATATGTAACACTCGTCTGGATTTTATTCCATAATAATTTCATTAATAATTTATGAACAAAAGTTTTAGTAAAATATTAAGAAATGAGAAGAGTTAATTTCGAAATAGAAAATTATTTTAGTGTTTTCCAAGAAATATTTTGTAATTCTGTGGCTTTTTAACTGATTTTAGTGAAATTTTACATGGTTAGAGCTGAGGTGTTTTCGGCTTTATTTTGAAAAGTACAAACCCCTATCAAGGGCGTGGTATGCAACTCTTTAAATTTGTTCACCTCTGTTATGTTCAGCTAAAATTCACACTAAGTAGATTTGGATGTATGTAGTTCATGTACACATGTGTAGGTAATATATTGTGGTTTTAAAGATATTAAATTCAAAATAAATTTTTAACCCATTTTTGCCCTTATTTCTTTTTAAAGAAAGTTAGTTCTATTTTTTTTAATTTTTTTATAAAAATAATTATTATTAAGAAGTTGCAGCATTGTGGAAATATTTTCTAAGAGGATGGCAACACCTAATGAAATTTGTTTTTTCTTTTTCGTTTCAAACTTTATATACTTTTTTTGTAAATTAAATCCGGACAGTCTTGTAGCATAGTACGTCCTACCCATGAGCCTTATCAATTTAAAATTTATTTATTATTATTATTATTATTATTATTATTATTATTATTATTATTATTATTATTATATTTTAAGTTGGATGGAATCATCTGTAAACTATTTTTTATTTTTTAGCTTTTACCCGTTGCGCTTTTCTGTCCTTCCTCGATCCAGAAAAATTTTCATATTAAAAAAATTTCATACAATGGAGATGTGGCCAAATTGGAATATTTTCATCAGATATTTAGATTTTTAAGCTTTTTGTTCAGTGAAACTATTACTTGGAAAAGAAATTCGATAATAATTATTTTCCTTTTCACATATCTTGTGAATAAGAAGTTTCTTAAGAAAGTGTTGGGGAATAAATTTTAAAATTTTCACATCAATAGTTCTTTAGATATTCGATAATTAGAATTGGCTTCATGTGGGACGTACCACTCAATCCCCCATACAGTTCATTAAGAAAGTAATTGGCCAAAATGCCAAATTTTAAAACTTTCACTGATTGGGTGCAAATTTTTAAAATTCTTATTTAAATAGTTTTTTATAAATATAAGGGTACCTCCCCCCATGGTCCTATCCACCCTATATTTTGTCCAGTAAAACAGTTTCTTTATAGCGTGATAGGATTCAAAATCTAAAACTCTCCCTGTCAAATTCTTTCTTAGATATTTGATAATTAAAATAGGCTCTGTGTGGATGGGGCTGTACATTTCCTCTCTCATTCTACCGATTTTTTTAAAAACCTATATTGCTTTTTGATATTTAATGAACATTCTGCGATCATTCTCTAAGTTCCGAACAATCATTGATTCATTTTTATATAGAATATGTATAGCGATAGCTACATATGTAAGGTAAACACCCAATATTTGTTTTATGGTCTTCATAATGACAGGGTGATCACTTCAGAGAAAAAAACATAAGATGATGTCCTTTATTGCGTGAAGAACTCGTCTTATTAATAAGTCTTTAACGGTTCAAAGGATATTATTAAATTATTTCCAAAATAAATCGTGTTTGAAACACTTCACATTTGTAGGATTTTTTTAATGAATTAAAACGAATTTCTAATTAAAATTAATTATGTTCCTGTCACAAGTGCAAAAACATAAATTTCACTGATCTTTGTCTTTATTGATTTAAATCTCTTTATGAATCCATGAGTTCTATCTAACTATCTGATATTTAATTCTCGTGTCTGAACAGTTGACATAATAGTTTTTTCTCTAATTATATTTGTGTGTAGGTTTATGAGTGTGCCAATGTGAGTGTGTAACGAAGTGTATGTGTGTGTGCTTTTTTTTTTTGTAATTCTACAAAATAACATAAACAACAATTAGACAAGAGAGTAAAAGCGTAAATTAAAATAAACATAAATAATTCTTTTTATTCCGTAATTCTCTGTGAACTGTGATCATAATAATAATAATAATAATAATAATAATAATAATAATAATAAAAGGTGAAAGAAAAGGTAAAACTGAAATGAACAATATTAAAAGTTTCTTTAATTTCTATGTAAATAATTTTGTTACACAAGAGTTTATGCTAAAATACATAATGAAACAAAATTAAAATTTAAGGAGGGAGATAATGAAATAAGAAATGAAAAAAGAAAAACTAAAAGTATTTAAACGGAGACTTATGTATGTATTTGCGACACATATGTAATTATGTAGTTATATAAGCATGCATGCACTTATGTATATGTATATAAATACTTACTTATGTTTATGTATATATAATTGTTTATAGTTCTATTGTTGTATAAGTTAAATGATTTCTTAAAAGAAGCAAAAAAGGAAAATCTGCTAATAAATTATCTGAAAACAGTCATAACAAAAGAAAACGTTAAAAATAACATGACAATTATTATACTCATATTGTGTGATTGTATGTTGACAGTGAATAACTAAAAAAGTAAAAGATTAAGAATTAGTAATGACATTTCTATTAGACATAAAATTAACCCATATTTTATTATTATTATTTATTATTATTATTATTAAGAATTTTTATTTAAAATGTGGCAGAATTGTTCTTATTGGAAATAAATCTTTAACTTTCGATACCCTGGATGCATGTAGCAATATTTGGAGTTTGGAGTCTTGATCCCATAGGGACTTTGTGGGGTAATGTGGGATACCGTGGACATTAAATTTTTTTGCCACAAGCCAAATTTTATTCTACATATGTCAGACATTATTATTAATTAATATTTTATAGGAATCCAAGAAATAAAATAATAATTTTACCAAATTTTGCAAGTAGTTAAATTTAGTTATAAATCTATTATTCGCCAATTTATAGTTTCTAGAACTTCTCATTCTCATTCTAGAACTAAAATTCGATGTATAAAATCGAATGAATTGTTAACAAATATGTACGTTTAAACAGCATCTAATGAATCTTACAGTTTATAATAGGTTATGACTATTTTTATCAAACAGCGCCATCTACTTTTTGCTAAATGGGTTCTGAAACAACTCTGCTTTTATAAACCATTAAATTTAACATAACTTATGGTTTCGTAACAATATTGAAAAAGAATCCTTCAAAGAATAGTTATGAGTTTTGTATTAAAAATTCTGAAAGTCCAATGTTTCTCGTCTTAAATAAGATGAAAATTATCAACTTATTTACAGGTGAAGTCCTAAATGAAAACTAAACTATTTGAAATAATCAAAACCGAATTTTCAATATCCTTTCACCAGCGTTATATTTCAAAGAGTTTAATTTTTAAAAGGATTATTTTTTACTCCCTTAAAGGATTTTAGAAGATGATTAAAATCAAAAAAGAACAAAATCCAAAAAAGAGTTAACAGATTATAAAGAAGTTAGAGTGCCAACAACAACCAGATGGAAGGACATAAGTAAGTTAATTCGGCTTTTTGAATGAGATTAAAAAATGTTAAAGTCGAATTATTTCAAATAAATGTTATTTCAAGTTAAATTGTTATATTATTATTATATTTAAAAAAATCTTAATAAAACTGGAAAATTGATCAGTTATTAGCTCTTTTAATACGATCTCAAATTTTTTTGTTTACTTTTACTCCCACTTAATTTGACACCAGCTTCATTGAAAAGTTCATTAAACCCAATAAAAATTGTGAACTTCTTCATTTAGGGTTAAATATTCAATACATTAATTAGCAAAAAAAAACATAAAATAACAAAATTGTGTGATCATGCATTATTCTAGATTTAATTTATTTTATCATTACATGCTCTTTTGTATTCCAAGAAATCTAATATTTAAAAGCTTTTAGTACATATTTAACAATTATGGAATCAATTGGTCGTCTTGTAACATCATCAATAAAAAC
Source organism: Cochliomyia hominivorax (assembly GCA_004302925.2). Lineage (NCBI taxonomy): Eukaryota > Metazoa > Arthropoda > Insecta > Diptera > Calliphoridae > Cochliomyia > Cochliomyia hominivorax. Next base: position 94,270,212 of record PYHX02000467.1, on the reverse strand, counting down.
ACTTATCGTCATCAGCGTCAACCAAAAATTTTACAACATCAAAACATCGTCATCATCGTAGTCATCTTTATAATTTAGTCATCCCAAATATAGACAAAAATAAAAAGAGAAAAAGTGATAAAACCACATTTATGATGTCATTTCTATAACCAACAAACACTGATGGACAAATATGAGATAAATAAGAAATTTTTGATTTGAGAGATTTTTTTATTATAAATTTATTCAAGAAATAAATAATGAATAAAAAATATAATCTGTCAAATATTATGGATGATATTTTTAATCAAGACTTAATTAAATTCTTATATAAAATTTAATTAAAACTCAACAAAATCAACAAAAATGTTTACTGGGTATAAATAGTTCTGGCAAAAATTCTGCTTTATGTTTCATCATTAGTTCAGTTGACATCTGACGCCATTGTTTTTTTTTTTTTTTTTTTGCATTTTTTGTAACACTTTCATCTTTTTTAAATAGTTTATGTATTTTTTACTCTACACTGTCAGAAGTCAATTAAGGGTATATTAAGTTTGTCATTCCGTTTGCATCATTTCAAATAAATTTGTACTGATTTCAATTTTAAATCGTTCAATTCAAATCAATTCTCAATTCACATAAATACAATGCGTTCAATCACCTTATTGTCACAAGGTGTATGGTGGGAAGACATTTAGGAGATAAATTACCTCCTACAATATACCAATGTAAAGTGACTCTTTTAGACTGCCAGATATTAAGTTCGGAACTGGTATTATTACATGTGATGAAGGGTATTTCAGATTCGTTACAACTCATTTTTTTCTGATGCCATTTTCTACCATAAATTTTTTGGTTTAACTGCTTTTTATAACATTTTGTTTATCGTTTCAATTTTTGGAATTAGTTCGTTATACGTGGGAGTGACGTAGATAAAATGCCATTCAATAGTTCATTTCCCATGTTTCTAAAAATAACTAAAAAACCATAAAAATTATTATTGTTGTGATATTAAATATTTTAATTAAATTTGATTGACCATTAAATTATTCTTTATTTCTCTTTTTCTCATTGCATTTCAACTTTCTAAACGATGTATGGAATTTTGCTGTGATTAAAAAATTAATTGAATTAATTAAATATATAAAAATAAAAAAAACTGTTGAAACTTATAATTTAACTGAAGCTGAAATTTGCAAAACAAAATCTTTCTAATTTATTGTCAAGATGTCTTTGTGTGTGTTCTTTTTTAAATATTTATTAATTTAATTTTTTTAAATTTTTTTCTCAATATGAATTTTGCCAAAATGAAATGAAGAATAATTGTAATAGATTATTGTAAAAAATGAGAAGAAACTATGAAAAGCAAAAAGAAAATCTTTAATTTTTTCGCTGTTGCCAACAACAAGACAATACCATATTATAAATATATAAAACTTGCCAACAAAAAATTATTGCATACCAAATACATACAAACAGTTTGTCAAACATAACTTTGCACTTATAAAAATATGAAAATTTTTGAACTTCATTTATCAGTTCTGACTAAACATTTTTTAAATAAAAATTTCTTTAGAACACATTTCTTTGCGGTACCTGTTCCAAACAGGTAAACTACTTGCAACAACAAACATTAAAAGAAGAAATTTACTCATTTTGAAAAGTCTTTAATAAATCTTTGGAAATGTGTAATTTCTCATTGATTTTATTACAGTCGTATTTCTTTTATAACTCAAGTGTATTTTTTTTTTAAGAATAAGAAATTTTCCTTGTAAAACTCATCTCTTTAAAGTTACTAATATCCTCTTATTCAAAGGCTTAAAAGGAAATCTTCAAATGTTTGGAACATTTCAGTTATTATAAGAGCAAATCTGTTAAGGAAAACGATTATAACTAATCCGATGTCTAAAATCAAGAAAACCCCCAAGTAAAAGCCACCCACAGGCTAATGGAACTAGATAACAGATCTTGTAAATCATAAGTATAAATACTGGAGTATTTCAAATAAAAATTATTATAATAAGTAAGATGTATCACTTGAATCCAACCAAAATTTGTTACGAAAATCTTATTCCACAATAATGAGAAAATTTCTAAAATTTGTCACTAAGGACATTTCACTGTGAAATGTTGAAATGATTTAAAAAAAAACATAAAACAACCTTTTGAGAGTAAGAATTGATGTTTATGTTCTTCAGTTTTTCTTTTTTTTTTTTTTTTTTGAAGTGAAATTTGGTTTGTTTGCAAATTTAAAATCTGTAAATTTCTTCCTGTATTGTTATTATTGTAATCTGTCCTTCAATTTGAAAAATTTTGGCGTCTTAAGTCCTAAACAGAAACAGCAATGAAGTGTGTACAGAAAAAAGGATTTTTATTTGGAATTCATCAATAAAGAATGTTCATATTTTTTATGATTGCAAATATATATTTGACAAACTGTATATAGATTTTTCGTAGATACTAAAAAGTAAATCACTTTTAGATTTTTAAAAATGTCATACGTTCAAGTGATGATAAACGTATTGTTATTACAAACATATTTATAATAAAAATATTTAAATTTAAATTAATAAATTGAATTTTTCTCTTTTTTTGTAAAATTACTAAATACTTTTGAGGTTAAATTTGGCACCGAACGTAAATAAATTAATCATTCGTCATGTACAAACAATAACAAAATTGAGAGTCAAGTAATTCATATTTAGACAAAATGTCAAGTTTTAAGGTTCTATCTTTACAGTAATTAATTATATTTGGTTTTAATTTAATTTCACTGATTAAAACGAAATTTATTATTAATTTAATTTTTGAGATCTTAAAACCGATTTTTCAATTTATAGTTTGTGACAAAGAATACCGAACGACTGAAAAACAGGTGATCCAACGATGTCTGTTCAGGCTGTCTGTTCATTTTACGTTGTAAACACTTAAAAGCTATAAACTTTAGAGCTATAGCAATGAGGTTTAAAATTTTGAAATACTTGACCAGGGAAAATGTCAGTTTTCTTATACAAAAGCCCTCTGGAAGCGGAGTTTTAAGCACAAATATAAAATTATTATACCTAAATTTGTCAATAAATAATTTTTTATTGGTCCAAATCTACACGCTTAATATATAGAATTCCGGCATACAAACGGCTGCTTCTCCCATTGAGATCCTCTATTGAAAATCACATTAAAGTGCATAAATTTATAAAAAAACTTTTAACTTTGTAAAAATACTTCATACAAAAATCATTATTTAAATCAGATAAGATTTTTTGAAGCAGAACCGATTAAAATATAATTACAATCAATGTTTGATGTCTTTCGGAATTTATAGAGCAAACTATTGCCTTTTTTCGTCGCAACTGCGTATTGCTTGCCATACAGAGCACTTTTTTGAAAATTTTGACTTTAACTCATCATTCTTTCGAGCATCAGGAACATAAAATTTTGATCCAGAAAGTTGGGAAAATCTGCCAAAATATACGTTTCCTCATCCATTATGCAGCAAGAATATTTTGTAATTTAAACTTGACTTTAATTTCCATGCTCGGTTTTTGGCCTTTAAATTTTTATCATCATTCCTGTCAGAAACTTTTTGAGTCTTTTATGTTTTTAAACCTGCATTTGCTTTAACTTTTCATACCAAATAGTCTGAGCACTGAGCTTACCGGACTGCTTTCCTAACGGATGTGTCGGGAGGTTTTTAAAAATGCTTTCTATTTTTTGGCTTTAAAAACATTATGTGGACCATAGTTTCTACTTCAATCAGGTTTTCTCCCGGTACAGTTTAATACAATTGGTAACAGTTTGACGACAGACCATTATTATTTGAAATTTAAATTAAATAATGTGAAAATCAACTAAACTAGTTTTATTAGATCAAAATATTATTTGTCATTTCAGCGAAAATAAAAAATAAATAATTTATTTAATTTAGTTAAAATCTCAAATATCGTCCGAGAGGTATCATCCATTATAATATATAAATATATACAGACATTAAGACAAAATAATGCCAAATATTTATGTGTATTTGGATTGATGAAATGAAAACCATAATACGGTTTTGGGACCATCAATATTTTCATTATATTCTGTTGTCCTATAACAAAGAGACGGACAATTCTTTTTTACTCTTTACTTTTTTACATGAAAATCCACTTAGTCTGGCTGAAGTGGTGCTGATGTTGTCGGATAAGTTTTCAAATACACTGAAAGAAAAGTTCAGCAAGATATGGATGTATGATCTTTATATATTCATTTTATTTCAAGCAAGGATTAATGTTATTTTTGAAAGAATGGTATTATTTCATTAAATAAACTTATTGCTTTTGATTTTTACCTTGAGTGTCCAAATTAGTAAAGATATTTTTTATGTACTTAAAGAGAAAATTATTCTCACATTACTCTCTGCCGACTCCTGTCCTACAATCATTTTATAGTCAACAAAATGAGTGTGTCTTAGTTCATCACAATAATATGATTGTTGCACAACATTATTATTATAACAATCATAATAGTTAAACGTAATACGATGCATCTCAATTCTGATTGCCATATTTTTCTTTCCGTGTATGATGTATGTTAACAGAATTTTTGAATTCAATGATTCAAGGTTCTGGAAGGAAACTTGTCCTACTTTTCCATTCGAAAATACTAAACATCCCAATCTGTTTAAAATGCGTTTATTATTGCGATCTCTGATAGCTGAACAGAATGTCAACATTTACCAATTGGGTAAACTTAAATTCGGTTTATGGAAATATTTTTTTATTTTTCGAGTTCAAAGTCTCTTAAACTATTTGTCGAATTTTTCAAATCAGTATGGCCCAAAGATGGCCAACTTTAGAAGACCCTTGATCCTTTACTTCTCTATAACATTATATTTAAATTTCTTTTAATTATCTTGTATGGCTCACAATTTATAGAATCATTTATAAAAACATTATTTGGAAGCACTTTTCAAGATTTCAAGATAGAATTTTTATAGTAACAAAAATTTTATTATATAAAATGTTTTAGCTCAAAGTTCTTTTCATCCAAATATTTATGTAATTTTTCTAAGACTTTATAAAAACAATTTGCTTATTTAATCAAAAATATTGAAAAAATCAAATCTTGAATTTAAATTAAATTTAATACAAAAAATTAATACAATTTTGTAATAAAAATGCTATAAAATGTTCTACAAAAATTTTCCTTTAAAAAAAACTTTTGGAAAAAATCATTTAAACGTTTATTTAATTTTCATTTTATATTTTAACAAGTTTTTTTTTCTCATTTTGTATAAAAAGTAAACAAATTTTAAAAATCACCTTTTTTCACAAAATAGAAAAAAAAATGCAATTACTGCTGTTATAGATGATGCTCCCATATATATGTAATCATCATATTATGTGTTAAATACAAATTTTATAGTAAAAGTTTTTAAACAAATTTTTTCCATTTCTGTTTTTAATCCAAGAATTTCTTTTAGTTTTCTTCTTCCAATTTAGAGGAAAGAATTTTTTGTTGCATTTTTAATCATAAAAATTTAATTTCTTTCTCGTTTAGTTTTGTTTAGACATTAAAATCAAACAATCAACAATTTTACTCGTCATCAGAAACTGAATGGATACAAATAAATTATTTTTTTTTGTTTTATTCTTCTTCTATTTATTTTATAGGTCTGTCTGGCCACTGTCAGTCGATCTGTTATTTGTCCATACACAAGAATATAAAATTTGTATAAAAACAAGTATAAATGTTATAGTCGGTCAAGTTAGACTATGTAATACCCTACTCCATATTGTTGGTTGTAAATGACTGCTGCGAAAATTTTTGAACGGCCCTCCAATAAGTTGCTTTTATTATTTTTGCTTTTCTTTTTTTTTCTATAAAAAAATTATGGATCGACCCTCGTATAATTTCGCAAAACTGGTTTAGCTTGAATTAATCTTAATTTGATAACATATTTTTGCAGTACCCATGTATATGTGCGTTTTTTAAGTTTGAAAGTGATAGAAGGGTGATTGTAATGGACCTATAAGAAATAATGGACATATCTTCGTAAATTTGGCATATTAATTTAGAATATAATAAGTCTTATTATTTGAACAAAATCGTTTAATATTTAGGAGTTATATGAACTAAAAAATCCTTTTCAGGGAGGCATTTACATGGGGCCTTTAAGAAATAATGGACTTATCGTAACACATTTCAATAGGCATCGTCCATATTTCATTAAGATATCTTTAAAACTGCCACCTGTACTAATCGAACAATCTTTAGGTGGACAGCTAGCCGAAGGACGGACGGATATGATTAAATCGAATGAGGAAGTCGAACGTTAGGATTATTTATTCGTTATCTACCTCTATGGTGGTGTAGGGTATAGCAAAATCATCATTTTAAAATGAAGGTGTTCGATTTTTGTTTGTGTGTTTTTATATAAATATTTGATAAAATTCAATAGAAAGAGAAAGAGAGAGATTTTTGCATATCTGGACTAAATTGTATAAAATGAGAAAACAAACAGAGTCATCATATTTAAGACAAACTGTATGAACCCGAATTGTATTGAACGGATGTATAATTGGAGGAACGGACAGACAGACGGTCGTTTAGAAAATCAGACGAGTAAAAACAAAAAATCTACTTACAGAGTAAATTTTTATACAAAATGTAAACAAATAATATATTTTTTTAATAATTTTTTGTTTAATTTTTTATTTTGTCCTTCGTATGCATTTATTATTTGTGTGTGTTTTTACACATTTTTGTTTTTGTAGTTTCATTTTAAAAGAAAAGATAATCAAATTCTTGTCTGTAGTTTAAAAGAAGTATTTCTTAATTAGGGCTGTTTTAACTTTCGGGGTAACAAGGTTCATGAAGTTGAGACTTGCAAGTAGGGGAACTCAACATGGTTATATCTATATTCAAATGCTGTAGCGGAGTATCAAATTTTTATTTTAATTCTAATTAAAACAATTGATTAATGTTAAATAATAAAATAAATAAAATAAAATTCTAGCAGAACTAGTACCCCTAATACCCAGTTTCAGGCAACGATTGAAATGGTAACATGTAAGCATAACAAATCTTCAATACCCTCCATAACATTTCATGCATACACATTGTAATACATATACATTTACACAAACACGTGCAATATGCACTAGGTAAAAATCGATTTTTTTGGGGAAATATTTCTATAACTTACGATCGTTCAGATGAATTTACATAAAATTTAACATAATTACAATAAAGCAGTGTAGCCTGAGAGGATGCTACATCACCATCTCATGGTCCTTAATAAGACCTTTCAAAAGTTCTTGGTTTGAATTAAGAGGTTGCCTCAGATATCGGTCTATATCTTTTAATATATTGAACCGATTTTGCTGTTTTAAAACAAAAACATTTCTGAAGACAAAAAACAAAATAAGCAGTCCAATTTTTTAAACATTTGTGGTGGTCGATCGTTGTTATGATAGAAGCTTGTAAATTCTGATTCTTTCGCGTTTTGCTGTTTCAAACGAATCATTTGTCCTTCTAATCCGGATTCAGTAACACAAATAACTATTCCCTCAGTCGATTTAAACGATTTTAATCCGCCTGGCTGGCCCTTTTCCATATGATTTGGGAATCAACTTTACAGATCCCATTTTTTCAAATAGCTCTATGAAGTTTGTTGTTTTAAGAGAGTCTATTAAGATTGAAAATGATCGGACCGATGTTTTAGGAAGCCCCTATTAAGATTTACTTCCTGAGCCAATAATAATAATGGTTCAAATTGGGAATAAATTAATTATATAAAAAATTTCAAGATAACAGTTTGCAAATGACGCAGCTCCCACAGAGTTTTGCTTCCAAAATCACTAGAAAGAAATAAATCTGAAAAGAATTTTTATATGGGCTCAGTTAAGGTTTATTTAAGAAAACCCTGTTCAAAAAAAATTAACTTGTATTGATCACTAATTTCTTCTTACATAAGGGTTTCAAAACTGCAGTCCGTTAAAAACAATTCTGTCTTCTTTAGAGAAAAGTATAACTTTAAAAAATGTTAAAAAAATGTTTTTGGTGAAAATTCAAAATCTATATAATTTTTTATTCTTCAAATTGAAAAATTGCTTATCTTTGGACTGGATAGAGATATGGATTTCATTTCATTTAAAAAAAATTAACAAAATTACAGTTTGAACATAATTAAAATGTAAAGAAGTAGAAAAATATAAGAGAAAAATTAATCCAACTTTTAAAA